>JAQFVV010000001.1:9619196-10041696 GCA_028023455.1 Epiperipatus broadwayi
ATTTTGTTATGCAAGGCATTGTAATCCATAGTTTGTCATCTGATCATAAATTCTGTTTTATTTTGTTATTAAATCTTTTTATTTCTTTGTTGAGTGTTCTTGACAATAATCTTTGCTGCTTAGGTCTTTCATCTTTTGTGTTATGGTTTTAGTCTGCTTCATAGTTGCAAAATCATTGACTTCTTTTGAGGAATCCTTTACATCCTGCTAGTTTGTATAACATTAACAATTTGCCTTATCAAAAATAGCAGATAAAATTAAAAAAAAAACATTTGCAAACAAAGGTACATCATTTTGCAAATGCCAGTCAATCTCAACACACTGATCAACAGTACCAAAGATGAAGTATAAAAAAAGGCAATAATTGAGAAAACTCAGATATGTATTACAGAGAATTATGGACTAACATTTCCATAAGAATAACACAGCACAAGTACTTATACAAACTGGCTAAAGAAAACCCAAAATACATATCTGGGTTTTTACATCATAAAGAAGAACATGGGCACAGCTTTGCCATTTGAATACTGATTTCAGATTTTTATTCTGCACATAAATTAAAATAATACACAGATTTTACTCTTGCTTAAAACTAATCAATCAATTAAGCTTAAATACCAAGTGAACTAAAAGATAGAGTGGTAACATTATATCTTTTTATAATTGGTTGATGTTTACATAATTCAGTAGGAAATATAGTTATTTCCATTTCAATTACATATATATCATAATAATTGCTTAACATTGACATATTTTATCACTTGAACTTTTATTGGCAACATTTAAAACTGAGGAAAGCTTCTCATTTGTCAATATTATCAATCAATTTAAAAGATTTCATGATTGATTTAAAATTCAATCTTCTAGCCCAATTATTTATAATGAAAGTGGGAACTACTCATTTATAAAAAAAATATTGTTTTGTGATATAGATAGAGGACATTTCAATTATCTGTAGTAAATGTTTTATTGAGATTTAATCTTGAAAATTACATGTATATTTAACAATGTATTTGTTTTATGTTATATATATAAAAGACACATTTTGCGGGTTCATCTGTGTTAAAAATTTTAAATATTGATATATCAACTTTTCGACTTAAATTTTTTAATACGGATGAACCCACAAAATATGTCTTTTATATATGTAACCCATGAAAATCTTTATATCAACATATATATATATGTATATATAATATTTTTATGGTTATAGGATGAAAATAAAGTCTTAAGTTTCGATGAAGTAACATTCATCTACGTTAAGGTTATAACCATAATGAATAACTGTTATGTCTTAAGTAATAATGAAATTAAGTTTGAAGTAAAGAACAAACATTCTTATTTATATTTGATGATTGATCATTCATGATAGGTGGATTAACAATTTTTTTTTACTTGCTTCTGTTTTACAGTTAACTGATTACATATTGACTTTAGAAGAAAAAGATAAAATAAGTGGTGTTCATGAGCCTGGAATACATTGTGCTTCATCAGATTTGTTTAATCTGCACAGTCTTTTCAATATTTCAGTATTGTCTCTCATAGTTCTTAAATCATATTTTTCCAAATTATCTAGTATCAAAGTCAAGTGTGTGACTAATTTCTAAAAAATATGATATAAAAGGTGACAATCAACTTTTGACTGAAATCATTTTTATGCTTTCAAAGATCCTTTTCAATATCTAGTCATCCATCCCTTATCTAAATATCTATCTAAATTCCTTTCTACCTCTCTATATGTTGATCTATTTATCAATATATATATATATTATTTAATTTTGAATACTGTGTTAAATATATTTGTTTGAATTATTATTATATAATTTAAAAATACAGACATTTAATGGTTGTAGTTATTTATATATGAAATGGATTTAAAGCAATTAAATGGAATTTGGCTTTTAAAGGAATGGCGGAAAGTAACGGTTAAAGTTATTACGTTAAAGTGCAGAATAAAGTTTTTGTATTCCTGTCGGATTTTTAAAATGTTTCCTAACTGTTGTTGTATTAAAATAAATAAGTTATGTAAATTGAGTGTGAGATCTATGGATGATCTAAAAAATATAATACTTCGTAATATAATTGACCAATGTAAGTATTTGCTGTTTTATAATAGAAAGTATTTAAGAACATTAAATCATTTTATTTACGTTAATAATATTGATTATTTATATGAATATAAACAGATTTGTCAAATACGTTTTAATAATTTGCATTCAAAAATGATGGATAAATTTAATAGGAAAATTGAACATTTGTATAATAAAAAGTTTCCAAGAAATTTTAGTGATCAAAACTATGTGAATATCTCTGGAGTTGATTTGAATTTTAATCAGCGTTATATTTTAAATTTTGGATCTAAATACGTTGGTGGAGGTTGGAGAGATTCTAGTATTGAATTAAATGCGGCGATTGAATATTCGTTTGGTGTTATAAATTGTGATTTAAATGATAGGAATAAAATAATTAATGAAATAAAAAATAAAACATTTGATAAGCAAAATGATAATGTTTGTTTAAAACAAATTTATGAATTTAAAAAATTTTTAAAAAGTAATAAATTAATTTGTTTGAAGGAGGACAAGGGGTTACGGATGTGCCTAATGAAACAGGATGAATATAATATGAAAATTATGGATCAAATGAAGAAGCTTTGTTTTGAAAAAAGTGAATTAAATAATATTGATACATATAGAATGAAATTTATTAATGACATTTTAATGACTGCTAAAAAGAAAAAAAGTTATTGATGCAAAGACATATTACAGTTTATATCCGTTGTTTGCAGTGTTCCCAAGAATCTTTGCAAATATAAAATTGCATAAAAATTGTTATCCATTAAGAGTAATTGTTGATTTTGGTGTGTTTTTTAATATAATGCTTGTAGATATATTGAAAAAATAATGCAAGATGTGCTTGGATTTGGAGATTATACGATTTGATAATAATGATGTTTTGTGTACACTTGACATATCTGAAATGTATGGTTCAATTAATCGTATGGAATCAATAGAGATTATTGAAAGAGCTTTGTTTTTAAAATCTATAGATAATAATATTAGGAATTTTATTGTTAAAATATTAAGATTTGTGAATGATAATATATATGTTAGGTTTAATGATTGCTTTTATAAAATGAATTTTGATTGGCCAATGGGTCTTCCGGTGGTATCACAGCTTTGTAATTTTTTTATTTCTAATTATGAGGTTAAAATATTGTCTCAGATAAAATATAAAGGAATTAAAGTATATTGTAGATATGTTGATGATGTATTTATATGTGCACATAATGAAATAATAGTTAATTTGTTTACTGAGTTAAATATGATTAATAATGTAAAATGGATGTTAAATGAAGAGAAGGAAGATTCTATAAAGTTTTTAGATATATTTATTAAAAGAAATAATAATGTGTTTGATTATAATATGATTTTAAAGCCTGTGGAAATTAGGGGTTATATTCCATATAATTCTAAAGTTCATATGAGTCATAAATTAGCTGGTTTGAAGTCATTTTTATTTAGAAATGATTATTTGTGCAAATTTGTTAGTGATAAAATTGAAAATATTAATGTATATATTACTGATATGTTGAATGTTGGTTATGGAAGGAATGCAATTACAAAATATAATCAAAATAAGAATAATAATAAGAAAATATTAAGTAAATTAAAAAGTGATAAATGGATTTCTATTCCTTTTATATCTAATCAACAAGCTAAATTAATTAATAAACTTTTTAGTGGTTTGTGTAGAATTTCTTTTTTCTCTTCAAATAATATAAATGATATGATAAATAACTCCAAAGCCAAGATTTCTAAGTTTGAATTAAGTTCTGTTATATATATGTTGGAATGTGGTTGTGTAATAAAATATATAGGGGAATCCAAATGTACATTACAAAAACGATATAATGATCATAAGACATTATATAAACGTGTACAGAAAGAAAATATATCTTCAGTAAATATGAATACTCCATCAATTATATTTGATCATAATAAAACATGTAATTATGGTTTTAAATTTAATAATAGAGATATAAAAATTATTCAAATTGAAAGGTGTAGTGAAAAACGTAAAATTAAAGAGGCAATGATAATATCTAGGAATAGAGGTGGTTTAATGAATAAACAATCGGCTAATATAAAGACAACAGAATTGTGGGAAATTTGAATAGATTGAATGATGGGTAATGCAAGTTTTTATTTTTTGTATGTTTGTATTAACAGTTGATAAAGATTGTCAGTGAAACAATTGAAAGTACTTCTGGTAAAGAATATATTATTTAATTTTGAATACTGTGTTAAATATATTTGTTTGAATTATTATTATATAATTTAAAAATACAACATTTAATGTTTGTAGTTATATATATATATATATATATATATATATATATATATATATATATATATATATATATATATATATATATATATATATATATATATATTTATATATCAGTCTATCTATCTATCTATTCATCAATCAATCTATCTATCTATCTATCTATCTATCTATCTATCTATCTATCTATCTATCTATCTATCTATCTATCTATCTATCTATCTATCTATGATTGTGCTTATTTTTATGACAGATGTGGGAGGTTTACTTGATAAAAATTGTAATCCTTTAACAAAATAATTGGAACAATTTGTATTGATGATGGCCAGTATTATCTGATATCCTTTAGCACTTGGTTATGTCAGTAATAGTGTTGGAGCTCTCCTTAAACACCAAATGATGGAGAGTTCATTCTAAATCAGTACCAATATAATTTTTTTTGTTTTTTATATTGTTTAATAAAAAATATTATAGCAAATATAAACAGAATGGTAATTGATTTTTTTTTAAAAATCTTAAACAAACTGTAGGTTTTAATATTTGGAATGTCTTTTTCATACTCTTAATAAATAATGATATATTATTTAATTGTAGAAATAAATTTTAAGAAAAGGATTTGTACCTAATGTCATCTCTTAATCAAGTGATGAATCATAATCTTGAATGTAATATTTGTTATTAAAAATATGACCTAAATAATTTTTTAATAATTTGCTTGTAGTTGTAAAACTTTTATTTAAAAATTACTATTGCAAAAAACTTTAAAGTTTTATTAGGTAATAGTAAAAGAAATGTTTTCACTAATTTTATTTAGATAATCATTAACTTGAGAAATATTTTGTAGGAAAATATAGACTTGCACATTCAGCTGCATTAGGGAATTCAATAGGTTGATATTACATTTAACAAGTTAAATAAAAGATTTTTTTACAAGAATAATAGAATTAATTCAATTAAATAGTTATGTATGAGGCTATTTTTAGGCCAAATTGTTGTATGAAGTGATGTAAGAAGACTTCCTGAAATATAAAAAATTAATGTAACATACTGATGTTTTTTTTTAAAATTTAAGAATGTTTTATACAATCTGAACATATGATAATAGTAGTCAAAGATTTCTTAGCTTGCTGGATGTGATAATATCAAGCTATATCTGCAAGTCATTTCTCCACATACTCATTTATCTTAATGAAAGCCTCCTGAATAAAAAGATAGTTTATTGTAAAGTTGAGCTTGGTTTTTATCAGTGAGGGCAATCCAATTTATTCTACAAAAATTATCCTAAAAACAATCTAAAGTTAATCAGTATTAGTTGGTTTCTTTTTAACAATATAAGTGAATATATTTAGTTAAGCTGATAAAACTTTTTAGAAAAAAGTGTTTGTTGTAGAGGAAATGAAAAACAGTATTTCAAAATGTTACATATTTTTTTATTCAAATAAATACATTAAAAGAAAGTAAAAAAAAATCTTATACAATTATAATATATAAAGTTTTGGGATAAAAAAAATTAATTACAATTCAATTCCCAAAAATTTTTTTAAATAAACTTGCAAATAATATCCACTTTCTTGTATCAATGTCAATTTATTCATAAGATATAAAATGAAATTTTTTATTTGATGAATACGTAGTTCACAAGTCAGATTTTGGCATTTATACAAAAAAGTGGATGATATTTGTAAGTTTATTTAAATATTTCTTTAAGAATTAACTTGTGAACTAGTTGTTCTGCTTTTTTTTCTGAAAAGTTTTATTTCTTTAAATTTACATTATTACATTGTGTGTTATACAAATATTAACTCATGATTTTATTAAGTGAATATTGCTATATCTACATTAATTGTTATAAAAAATAAAATTGTCATATTACAATTGACATGATACAAGTCAATGATTAAAATGTGGAATAATTTACC
The DNA here is from genome assembly GCA_028023455.1 of Epiperipatus broadwayi. NCBI lineage: Eukaryota > Metazoa > Onychophora > Udeonychophora > Euonychophora > Peripatidae > Epiperipatus > Epiperipatus broadwayi. The sequence goes on from JAQFVV010000001.1 coordinate 9,625,466, forward strand.
AATTTTAGAAATCCAATATAAATGTCATTCAATAGTTAATCTCAAGTTCTAGAAAGCAATCATTGATATACATAGTGTAAACTTGAATTTTAAAGATGATGATTAACATTTGACCATAGCATTTTTTCACCTTTATTCATGCTAAGATTCACTATTAGCAACAATCATATGTTTAAATTAGAAATATTTTATTAAAACTAGTATTCACAATAACTTAGTTTGGTATGTGTCTTTGACACACCCTGTTCCTGCTTAAAAACCAGGGATCTTAATCTTTGAATTGCTCAAAGGCATGAATGTTCAGACTGGCAGTGTTAGTATGAAGGTTTTCTCATATGTTGCCTGTGACTGGCACTAGTGATATGGCAATTGTCTAGGCTTTATTCTGCATTAATGAGGACCAACATGTTCCACCAGGACAAATGGTATGCTGTAGGGTTCCTTTCATAATTACCTTTCTCCTAATTAAAATTCTAAGATAATTCTGCTGCATTTCGCATTTAATTTCTTTATCTGTTATTCTTTTAGAGATGATGAGACAAAGCCACACTTCATATTGATTCTGCTCTCATCTACCCTTATATTTGTCACAAATGATAAGGCTTCTATCTTCATTCAAGTAAACACTGCTTTCTGTCTTAACTTCATCATTAGAATCTCTTGTTTCTAGATTGTCCTGTATCATTTCAAGATTGTCTGTTTCACTAATTTTCTGTACTACATCCTTGTCTTGATGATATCTGTCACTTTGCATTTTCTCATTTTCCAGTACATTTAAAAGATCATGTTTGCACATGCCAATTCTCATGGTTATATTTTTTTGATTTTCATTGATCTTATCTACAGAGTTCACTAAATAAGACAAAACTAGCATCAATTTATGATAACCTGATTTTCACTTCTTTCTCTTTATTTTCAAATTACATTGATTATTTTCTGCACAATTTTTATCTGAGTCTTAGCTTGCATCTGAAAGAATGAAAAATGGGGAGCTTTTAGATCCTCTTTCCCCATTTATTGATTTCCTTTTATACTTGGGATGCAACAAAGATGACTGTTCAATATATTTTAAAACAGTTTCAGTGCTGAATAAATCAGTCTGGTTTCTTGAATTCCCAGATCTGAACTTAGAGCCACTAAAATTTCTGTTAAATTGGTGTGGTCTAATAACAGGAGATTAGTTGTTTGAGGTTGTGTATATTTTGGAGTTTGCAAATATGGCATCTTGTTAGGTTCTGAATGATCTGATATAAGTAGGTCATCCAATTGTGATTGTCGTGCATCTTCATGTGAGTGTAAAGTAGCATGCTTGATCATTGAAGCAATTGTATTACATTGGTAGAATTTTTATCTAAGATTACAATGATTGCATAATATCCCAGGGCAATCTTTCACCAAATGCATATACAACCAGCAAAAAAAACACTGCAGTGGTATGTCCCAAAGTAAAATTATCAGTAGGACAGACTCAGTGCAGTGAATTGTAAAAAATAGCCAATGGAGATGTTTCTTTGGTTAGAGTGATTGCAAAAATAGCAGAGTTGGTTAATATGGGCATTTGAGCTCTTCTTTCAAGGATATAATTAAATATTTTGACTGTACCATAGGGTTTTAGCAGTTTCTGTAAATCAGCCTTTCCAAAATTCAAGTAACAGTTTTCGATATGGAAAAAAATTATGATTGGTCTGTCCATATCAACTGCAACCACAACCAAGTCATTCAGGAATTTCAGGGAATTTTGCACAATTTGCTTCTGAAATAAATCATGACACTTGATTATGATGTACCTATTGTTAGGGTGCTGGAGTAATTTGTGTATATGTAGCCACAAATTCTTAGATGTAATCACTTTGCATAGATCATTAGTGGGAAATGTAAATAGTTTTTTTGATTATTTGTAACTGCAAGGATGATCATTTTTTCACTATGATAGTTTAAAAACAACCTAACTGATCAAGGTTGATAGCATTAAAATCTAAGATTAAATTATTGATTTCAGATTGATTCAGGCTTATACAAGGCATATCCTCTTTAATACCTTATTATGCATGTCTCCTGTTTGATCTCAATCAATAAATTAAATAAATCACTATCTGTATGATATTTATTCATAGGCTGCAAACTATGTTTGTTGATGAAGATTGAATTATTTTAACATAGGATCTTTTTGTGCACATTGTCCTCATTTATAATAGATTGTGTAAATGACAAAGAAGCTTTATTGCAAGTTTCTTTATTAGGAGCATTGATGTTTATGCATAGTATCCTAATATTATTTTGGTCAATCTTTTCCTTAGGATTTCTAACAGTAACATTATTTTTTTGAATTTCTGGAAACTCTTCTATTTTAATAATTTCTTTACCTATTTCAGAGCTAATAGAATTTTCTTCAAAATAAAAATCATTGGACTTTGTAGGAGATATATTGTGTTTAAAATCTTTTTGATTAATATTTTTAGAGTAACTTTTGGAATTTTTATTTCTTACTGTAGCTCTCACAGGCCTTCTACCATTATTAACATTATTAGTGTTACTTTTATTAAAAACGCTATTATTATTTTTTGACAATGTCTGTAAAATCTTTATTTTTTGTAGAAAGATTCAGATTTTGAATTAATATTTATTAGAGATTGATCTTCACTAGGATTAACTTTTTCATTTAAAAAGGTAAGTAAAAAGGATTCCTTACCATCTTTTATGGGTGAGCTTGACCTTTGATTACCATTAACCATGAAATCCATATTATTTGCTGAGTCATTGCTGCTTACAGTTGCATCTTTGAAATAGTTGTTCTGCTTTAAGCTTTTATTTATAAAAACTGAACAATTTTTTTTAGTAAATTTCTATAACATTTTATATATTTGTTAGTTTTTACTTTTATATATGTAACACTAAATTATAAAAATTAGTTTTCAATAAATAATTCAGTTTTAAATTATAAGAACGATTAATATTGTATATAAAATAAAATAAATTTTCACTAAAACTGTTTGCAAACTCTTAAAAAATAGTACTATCATTAGTAATACATGTATATGCTAAATTTTAATTAGATTGGACATTTAAAAGTGGAATGAAAATTTGATTTAGACATACAGAATAAATTAATCAAAAATATAAAAACAATTGTCATTAGGTATATGACATGATTCTTCTTTAATTTTTCATGTTTTGATTTTTTGTTTTATTTTTTCCTCTTTGTTTTTTTTTATTATTTGTAACTGCTTAAACTTAATCTATGTGTTTGCATATAGAGAAGTATTTTTTTTAAAATATTCTGTAAAAATATTTTTATTATATAGATATTATAGATAGACAAATAGCTAAATAGATAAATAGATAGATGGATAATGGATAGATTGATTGATAGATAGATAGACATAGATAGATGGATATGCAGAAAACAAGCAAATAGATAGATAGATAGATAGATAGATAGATAGATAGATAGATAGATAGATAGATAGATAGATAGATAGATAGATAGATAGATAGATAGGTAGGTAGGTAGGTAGGTAGGTAAGATAGATAGATAGATAGATAGATAGATAGATAGATAGATAGATAGATAGATAGATAGATAGATAGATAGATAGATAGATAGATAGATAGATAGATAGATAGATAGATAGATAGATAGATAGATAGATAGATAGATAGATAGATAGATAGATAGTCAACTTTATTACCAAATAAAAATATACACTATTTAGGATGGATATCGTTTAGCAAAAAGCCGAGCTTCCACCAAATTACGACAAATTTATTTTAATGATTGACAACTACATCTCATTCAGACTCAAATCAGTTTTTTTTTTTTTTTTAAATTCTAGACCTTTGGATAATTTTACCTACAGTTAAACCACGTAAATAACTCAGCTTGAAAAACAAAATTAAAAAGTTTTATTTAAAATAAAAAAAAATTGTAAAAGTGACAAATAAGTTTTTTTCTCCTTTGGGTTTTACTGCCAAGAATTCAATTACTTCATTATTGTTGATTTAGTAAGTTGCAAAAAAAAAAAAAAAAAAAAAACAATTTAAAAAAATATCAGTCAATAAATAAAGAATTATGCAAAAGTAATTCTTTACAGAAGTTTTAATATGAGATCAAATTTCCATGAACACTTTATGAACTTTCAAAAAAAAAAAAATCCAGTTATTAAATTTACCAACTTCTATCCAAAACTATTTAGAAATAAACTAACAATATAAAAATAATTAAAAATCAGCAAATAATAGTTTAAATGTATATAAAATATAGCGTAAGTGAATTAATACTATATTTTATTTTTAAGATTTAAAGAAACAAGAACAACAAAAAACATTTATAATGAACAATATATAACATTTTAAACTATATGTTATCATTACAATTATTATTTTTTCAAGTGTCTACCCTTTAATAAATCATTAAGCAAAAATGATTATTTACGAAAGCTGGATCTTACTTTAGACAGAACATGTTTTATAAATAATAATATTTAGACTGAGATTTAAATCGAACACAGTTGTCACCAAAATCTTTTTCAAAGGAGACAAATTTTAAGCTAAATGTGGCAAAGATAATATTTTTTCATTTATAAAATTATTATTAATTAATTTATAATCAAATATATTTATACTTCATTAAAAATTATTGAACAAAAAATTGTTCTATAGCCCTCAGGATTCCAGAGTGGTCATTTATCAGTGATCAATTGAGAACCAATGTGCCTATTATATTTTATCAAGCAAAATAAGTTGTTTGTTAATAGAAAAAAGATCTGGTGATTTCTCTTTAGAGCTAGAAAGGAAAGGAACAGGGGAAATTTTAAATGTCTATTCCATACATTCTTAGCATTGCAATTGTTATTACTAGATAATTATCCATGTGATAGACAAACATGGAACGGCTACTTGTCAACATGCTTAAGATAGTGAAGTAAATAATTGTTTTTTACCAATGAGTTTATGATTGAGAAACGTTATAATCTTTCTTCCCAATTATCTAATAATTCTAAATTGCAATGTTATTTGAAGTTTTCTGAAGGCAGTATAAATATGTGTGAATGATCTTTTTTATAGATATATTACAATAATTGTATTTATATGTTGGACTATTTCCATCATCTAATATGAGTATTGAATGTCTTTAAAAAAATTAACTTCATTTAAATATTCAAATACATTTCAATTGTTAGTAATAGCACACATGTTAGTTATTGACAATGTTTTGAGAGGTATTATTCTTCCCTCTTTTTCAAGTGTTGGTAGTATGATCAATGAGAGTACTAGCATAAGAATCAAACCTGGACCCTTAGATTCTTTGAGTATGGAATTTTAAGGTAATGCTTTAACAAACTGAGCCATCCTGCCAAACAACATATTTTTCCTTATGTAAATTATCTTTTCCTTTGGCTTCTTTTGAAATATATTAGAAATTTTAGCACCTTTTAAACTTATTGTTTGATAAATTAGTTGAGCATATGCTTTTAGGAGAAATACTGTGATTGATAACTTATAGTTTTTTTTATTCAGGCATAATGATGATAAAATATGAAACTTCAACTTTTAAATTGTATTTTTTTAAAAAAAACTAATTAATTAAAGCCAGTTAATTCAAAAATAAAATAAGGTTAAAATTTTAATAATCATAAAAATAAAATTTGGATTAAGATTCACTTTTTATATTAGTGTGTATTTTCTACATCCATGCAACCAGTATTTTTTGCTGCATTTTCCATATTTAAAACCAAACTTCTCCCCATATTCATAATAGTATTTAAATTATTGGCATACTTTTTCTAGCTAATTGATCTAACTTTGACTCTATCAATCCAGATGATTAGGTCACATGATCATTAGATGGAAAATGAACTTTTTAATTGGAGCTTAATTACTGCAATAGATTATTTATTTAATACAAATAAAATTTATCTTTTTATTTTCAGATTAAACATTTTTTTATTTAAATGTCTCTTTTTCATTCTTTCCCCTGTCTTATTGAAAAGCTTATTTTTTAATAATTGAAAACTGATTGACTGTATCCAATTTTTAAAATACACTTTTAATATTTTTTTTCAACTTTCAGTATTTCCTCTACAGCATTAAACATTCACACACACATGCTCATTAAGTAAAACCATTTTAATGCAATGAAAATAAATTAGTTATTGACTAATATTTAAAACTAAATTAAAATTAGCATTAATCTCAAACAGTTAAACTTACTATCTTTCAACTCCGGTTTTAAATACTCTCATTTAAGGTGATATTTAATAAATCATAACTATTAATTTAAAACAATTTATTTAAAAAATAATTAAAAAACCCTAATAAATTTAACAAACCATTTCACATAGTATAAGCTAACTTTATCTATTACATCTAATTGAAAACTATTAAAATCTAAATCAACTCTTCTTTAGGTAAATATTAATTTTATTTTTTCTAACAGTAATTATACTATCCAAGTTAATTTTTAAATCACTGATAACTAAATTGGCTAACTGATTTACTTTAACTCATGCTATAACATATTTTAATATTTTTATTGCAATAAAACAGATAAAAAATTACTTATAATCTTATATAAAAAAATTAGTACTTTAAACATATATCTAACCAACACAGTTAAATATATAGTTACATTTTTAGTCCTTTCTCCCAATAATTTTTTTTACTACATATTATCTTAGAAGGTATACATTTTTTATCATTAATTTTTTAACTAACAATTCCATTGTTCTTGGTATTTATTTCGTCTTTTTCATTAGCCAATTCTAATTATAATTACTCCAACATTATTAAACAAAAATAACAATTTTTAATACTTGAAAACATCAAAATTTTTATATCAATTCCACTGATGGAATGGTCTTTAAACTTTTTGTATTATATGTAAAATCAATTATTTTTATTGATTTGGTTTTCTGTTTTATCATCCCTTTCTGACATAGCTTATTGATTACCAGATGATGTGTACTGTATCTTAGCACCTCAAGATGTTTTGTTAATATTTGAGTTATTTAATAAAATGTTCTCTGTAAAACTTGTTTTCATTTTGCAATTGATTTTTGCTCATGAAAATGTTTTAATTAAAATAGTTTGATTAATTAACTTCTTTATATTGTCATGTTTAAATTTAACACTATTCAACTTGTCTAAAATGTATAATTCTTCATCATCTGGTTTTATCTACTCACAGGACTTAAATGCTTTTATTTTTAACTCTTTTAATGTTTTCTCAATATGGTTTTCTATTTTGATATGGGCTTTTCTAAATACTTTTATTTCTAATTCATACCTACTTAAAATTTACATTTGCTTGACTACAATTTCTTCATTTTCTGGTTCACTTAAATACCAATTCATTTGATTTGTGCAAAGTCTTTTCTAATACATATTCATTGTTTATTTATACTTTTAAATTTGCATTTTGGTCTTGCTGACATGTCATCATACTCTTCTACTATGTATTTTTTTAATTTATTTATGTCTTTTTCAAAATATTTACTTAACTTCCACTCTACTTTCTTATAATTTATTTCCAATAACTGAAATTCATAATTAGGGTTTCTAAATATTCCTATCTTCATGTTTTCTTTTATACATCTGATCTCCTTAAAATTCTCTTCTGCTAACTGTTTTAATTCAATTAAATCTGATTGGATTTTATTAGCACTATCTACAAATTTTATCTTTACATTTTCTTGAAGCTCTTCAATTTTAATTTGAGTCATTGTTTGGAACTCATTTATCTCACTTGATTTCTTTGATTATTTTGAGACTCTTTGTCTCATTTAATTTCCTAATTCAACCCTCACATTCTGCTTTTAATTTTTCTATCCATTCTTTTTTTGGCTCTCATTTCTTTTATTTCTCTAGTTAAATCTTCAAATTTATGTCATAATCTATCATTTATTTGTTTCATTCCAGTTTTTAATTCTTAAAATAATTCTTCAGATTCCAATCTCATTTCTTTTAATCTTTGTAATACTAATAATAAATTGAGATCATGAATGATAAGAAAAGTTACATTTTGAATCTCACTCATATTCTGAGTTTCTTCTACAATAACAAAATAACTAATATCAAATTTTTGCACAAAACTTCTTTAAAATTGTTTTTAAATAATTAGCATATAAATAAGTTATCAACACAATATTACATCCATCAGAACAGGATATAACCACTAGAAAATGATATTTCACCTTAGGAATACTAGTACCTATAACTGTTTAAACTCTTATAATGGTCATATTTGTACATTCACACAACAAAATCCAAAGTTTTGACAAATTATTTTAAAACTGATATAGATGAAGGGTTGAGACCTCAAATCAGATCGCATCTCAGTTCACTCACCAATGCTCCATGATTTACTACCCTATGGATGACAAATATGAGTTTGCACTTGGTCTTTTTTAGTTCATGTACCAGCAGTAGCAAATGGTGGAATATAAGAAGACTCAGAGAGTTATGAATAAATTAATAATAAATTAACTAAACACACACATATGGCTGTTGAGATAATGTATATATTAATAATTAACACTAAAATAAGATAGATTTGGGTAAGATCAGGCTTGGAAGCAAATAACCCACTAAACACTATTGCAATTAAATATATTTAATTATTAAAATATAAGTTAAATAATACAAAATGGAAGTGCATTGTGATTTACACTCACAGGTGTCTTACAATGATGAGTGAAATCCATAGAAGATCTGAATCTTTAGAATGCATTAAATCATTTAATTTTAAATTTATTACTATTATTATTATTATTATTATTATTATTATTATTATTATTATTATTATTATTATTATTATTATTATTATTATTATTATTATTATTATTATTATTATTATTATTATTATTATTATTATTATTATTATTATTATTATTATTATTATTATTATTATTATTATTATTATTATTATTATTATTATTATTATTATTATTATTATTATTATTATTATTATTATTATTATTATTATTATTATTATTATTATTATTATTTTATCTATAGTTTTTAATCATGTCTGAATTATGCAACACCATTCCTATGAGGTTTGCTAAGAGTTAAAATTTACAAAAATGACAATAGTAAAATGTAACTAATTTTATTAATAATACATATAATGAGCAATAAATGTGCTCGCTATGCAGATTGTTTATATAAACTAGATCTGGTGTTCATATCAAGGATGAAGTGAATAAAAATATGAAAGAATGAACTGGTGATTGTAGCATGGCATCTGTAACCATAGTGCTAAGACTAAATTAGCAATTTCAGTGCCAATGTATCATTATTCACAGGCTTCAGTATCAACTACTTGGTGCCCTAAACCAAATGGCTTGCTATATTAATAAAAAAATAATAAATTCAGGGACTTGAATTGTTAACTCAATTGTTCTGGTCTTAAACTCAGTAATGGTCTTGGTGCTATAAACCTGAAATTATGGAAGGGATGACCTTAATTAATAGTGAACCCATCAGAGTTATAGCAAGACATGCACTGTATATGCTTTATAAAGATACATTTGCAGTACTTATTACAAATACTAATATGTATTCTTAATAATTAAATAAATGCACATAAATTCTATATATGGTTTCGGTCAGTGAAACTACTTTATCCCAGTTTATAAATTAGTATACATAAGACATACTAAAAGAGTTAGTTAAAGTAATCTAATTTAATAACTAAATCTGGACAGTTTATAATAATAAATAGAGGAGAAAGCATATTTTGGGATTTAATTAGTTTATTAATAATATGCTTTTATAATATCATTCTTGCAATTAATTGACTAGACATATTTTATCAACCTGCAAACTTTAATTATGATAATCTAAAACAGTGGTCTTCAAATCTTGGTCTGAGGACTGGTCCTGGGCCACAAAACTTTCTGCCGGTCTATGGTAGACTAGCAGGAAAGTTTGTAATAATAAAATAATAAGAGTTTAAACTTTTAACTAATATAAACAATTTTTATTTATTTTTTCATCTTACTCAGTTAAAAAAAAAAAACAGAAAAAAAACAAAATCTAATCAATCATACATAAATTAATTTGTTTTTCTAGTTATCATAGTTGTTTATGAGGGGAACTGGTAGAATTACATTTTTTATTTAAAATTAAAAAAAGTTTTTTATTGAACAAACTTCATATATATATATATAGGTAAATAACATTTTATTCTATATATATATATATATAACTTCATCTTGTATATTTAACATTTAATACAGATATTACATTTATCATAATCATTATCATGTAATTACTCTAACTGTGATATTTCCCAACATTCAGGTAAATAACATTTTATTCTTGCATGTTTTAACAATGAAATAATAAATGCAACAATGCAGGCACATTAATGAGAATGATTGTTATTGTACTGTTTTCTGTAACAGTGTGACTGTGCAACTTGAGAAAGTGTTCAACATGTGAAGTAAGCAACACCAACACCATTACTATACACAGTAACTAGTGTGTTGTTTTGGTCAGTTAAAACAATTATACTCTTCTAAGGCTAAGCAGTTCAGATCTTTAAGAAAATTTATCTATAGATTTCTGCTGCTCTGTGAAACCTTATCTTTATTTTTGCCAGCTGCAGGTGGAAAAAAGTTGAAAACCACTGAGTTAGAATATAATAGTTTAACTAATGTATATAAAATAGGTATCAAAATGGAGATTTATGTATGTACTAAAGAGCAGCCTAATTCAATTACCAGAGAGATTCTAATTATCTCTCTAAATTACTATATCTACTGATCACTTTCAATCAAGGCATATCATAAATAAATGAAATAAACAATATAAAATAAAAATAATATAGGCATGACTGCAGAACTAGTTACAATTATTATGTTTAAAATAATGATTAAATTTATAATCAATTCCATCTTTGTTGTGCACAAAAAAAACAACAGGACATAGATTCAAACCCACATCTGCTAAGATTGCTTGCTCAGAAAGACCTGATGCTAAATGCAGGATCAGAGAAGCATTACACATAGTAAGTGAACTTAGATCCCTTAATCAAAGAGAAGCCTGCTCTACCCTGTCCCAAAAATGGCAGTTATAACTAATTTGCATTATTTGCATAAATTTTCCTACTAACAATGCAGTTTATAACAAAATAATAGCTATGAATATGAGAGCAAGAAGTCTCTCGAAAGCAATCAGATAATATAGCATTTTTCAATATATACTAGCTTCATTATCTGTGCATACAGTACATATATATATAGTAATTATTTATTTAGTAGAGGCAAGATTATTATTATTGAATCAAAAGTTACATGAAATTTATCATTACACAGTTTATTTATTAAAATGTGATTATAGGTTATTTTTTATGAACATCCAACTATTTATCTAGCTTAGATTTAGCAATATTTGCATGTCTACATTTACATTCTTTCTTGGTTTTGGCTCCTATGTCACCCTAGACAACTCCTTACAATACACATGAGTCTCCATGGGATTGTTCCCAGAGTGCCATCTAGTGCTTATTTCTTCTTCTATTTTCTCCTCTGTATTGCTACTATCTCTAACTATTTTTCTCTTTGACCTAAATGTTTTTTTCTTTTGTCTTTAGTTTTCTTCTCTGACTTTTCCTATCTAAATTTCACTTACTTCTTGCTACTATCTCTAACTATTTTTCTCTTTGACCTAAATGTTTTTTTCTTTTGTCTTTAGTTTTCTTCTCTGACTTTTCCTATCTAAATTTCACTTACTTCTCTCACTATTTCCTCTTTTATGCTGCTATCCACTTGATTATATTTCTTTATATTTAAATCAATCTTTGTTAAAAATTGGTCTATGCCCTCTTATAATGGCAAGTTTGTCATCTCCCAAACCAAAGAAATGGTCCATAAAATGGTTAATGCCCTTTCCATTCAAACTCATCTCCTTCTGCCTAACCCCTAGTACTTAGCGCCTTATTTTTCCATCTCAAATTAACATATGGTTTATACTAGATAACTAATAATAAAAGAATTTTTTTTTGCCAAATGTCTCAGTCCATAGCTAACAGAGTTATTAGAAAATTTTTATTAATCCATGATCTCTAATATCATATTTTTAAAATTTTGACAATACAATCCAATTTAACTCTCAAATCCCCAAATAAATTTTAATGGTGGGTCCTTTAAAATTCTCCCTCTGGTAATAAATTTATGTGTAGATGGCTCTAAATCTGTTGGAGTCATCCTCAGGTTCCAGTTATAAGTACATGAGATATACATACATAAATAATAATGATGATGGACCTCACATCATACATTATGCATTAAGAATTATAAAATTTGTTATTAAAATCATAGTGTGTTACTTTAAATTTGAATTGACAAGCAATTTATAAGTCTCATATAGAAAACAAATCTATAATATCTGAAACTATAATTGAGAAAAGTATTCATCTCCATGTACATAAACTGCTATTACTTTTCCAGGGGAACTCATGGGAGATGGTTCAAATTCACACCCTTATGTTGGTGCACCATCTCCAGGAAAAAATATCTTACCCAATGGTCATATTTTTACATGTACACAACAAAATCTAGAGTTTTGGCAAATTATCCCAAGCTGATATAGATGAGAGGTTGAGACCCCAAATCAGATCACACCTCAGTTCCTTCACCAACACTGTTTAATATATGACTACATGGATGACAGATATGAGGTTACATTTAGCCTCTTTTAGTTCACATGTTGGCTGTAGCAAAGGGTGGAATATGAGACTCAGGAAATTATAAATAAATTAATAATAAATTAAAAAAATACACACATATGACTGATAAGATAATGTATATATTAATAATTAACACTAAGATAAAATAGATTTAAGTAAGATTTAGAATGAGTTGCAACACATTAAACACTATTACAATTAAATATATTTAATTATTAAAATATAAGTAAAATAGTACTTTAAAATGGGAAGTGCAAGTGCCTTACAATGATGAGTTGTTTTACATACAAGGTCTTATTTTTAAAATGCATTTTAAATCATTTAATTTCAAGTTAATTACAATTATTATTATCTATGATTTATACATATGCTTCAATTATGTTATGCCATTCCTATGAGATTTGCCAAGAGTTAAATTTACAACAATGACAAGTGTAAAATATTGTTTATATAAAATAGATCTCATGTTTAGATCAAGGCTGAAATAAATAATAGTATGGAGTGATCATAGTGAGACATTTATAACCATAGCACTAAGACTAATTAATGATTTTGGTGCCAATGTATCCTTACTCAGTAGCTTTAATATGAAGTACTTGGTGCCATAAAACCAAATGGCTTGCTACATTAATAAGGAACAATAAGTTTATGAACTTGGATCAGCAACTCAAGTGTTCTAGCCTTAAACTCAGTAATGTGCTTGGTTCTCTTAATGCAAATTTATGGAGGAATGACCCTAATTAATAGTGGACCCATCAGAGATATAGAAAATGTTATGTACTGTACATGCTTTATAAAGGCACATTTGCCGCACTTATTACAAATACTAATATGTATTATTATTAACTAAATAAATGTGCATAAATTATATATATATATATATATATATATATATATATATATATATATATATATATATATATATGGTTGATAATGATATATATATATATATATATTATCATTCTTGCAATTAATTAAGTAGACAGTTTATCAACATACAAACTTTAATTATGATAAGCTATATCATAGTTGCTTAACTAACATATATAAAATAGGTTTCAAAATGGAGATTTATATATATGCTAAAGAGCAGCCTAAATCAATTACCAGAGAACTTCTAATTATCTGTCTAAATTATTAAATATACTGATCTCTGGTTGAATCAAAGCATAGCATGAATAAATGAAATAAACAATATAAAATAAAATAATATAGGAATGACTGCAGATTAGTATATTATAGATATAATAACTGGTTATTGTTATTATGTTTAAAAGATTGCTTATATTTATAATTATTTATTTAGTAGAGGCAAGATTCTTACAAATATTATTATTATTGAATCAAAAGTTACATTAAATTCATTATTACAGAGTTTATTTATTACAGGTTATTATTTATAAATGTTCAACTATTTAGCTAGATTAGGAGACTTATTAAAATATTTTAGTTAAAAGTTATTTTATAGAGCTCTGTGAGGATAACTGTTACCAAATTTCTTCAAATTGAGGTGTCTTTCATGGCATTTGGCACTGACATTCTCTGATGGGCTGGGTTGTCTCTGATGTCTTCTTGGCAAGATGTTGGTCTTGGAAATCCTTCACTCCAAAAGACCAGTAGCCTGAAGCAAGATGGCAAAATTTCTAGACACTCATTTTTATTGTTAAAACAGGTGTCACCCCATCAGCAATACATTTTAAATTTAAAAGAGTGAACCTTTGTACTTAATTTTTTTTTTATTTAACTCTTTGACTCCCCCTGCAAAATCCATGAACTTGTTTACAATTTATAAGTTTTTAATCTTGGGTTTTAGCCTAGTTTTATTATCTTTAGAGAAGACAAAAGTGAAGCATAAGTTATTCATAAAATAGTGCAGCTTGACTGCCTTTCTTTTGTCTTAATTTTTTTAAAAATTTGCTCTTGATTTCCACACAAATTAACCAGGTGTGTGTGGTATGACAATTTCCAAAAAATATGCAAAATTTAAAACAGATTTAAACTCTGTAAACATTCTGATATATATATATATATATATATATATATATATATATATATATATATATATATATATATATATATATATATATATATAATCTTGCTACTTCAAGAATTGAAATTTATATGAGAAGTCTAAGTAAAATAAAAGACATAAATAAAAGGCATTTGTACATTTCTATTTTAATAAATTAAAGATAAAATAATTTAATTACAATGCAATGCTTATAAAATCTATTGCATTGCAACTTTATTCAAATATATATGTAGATGGTGGTCATCGCCACATACAACAATGTTTACACAACTTACTTTTAATCTATTATACAATTTTATAACTAAGTATATGCATTATATAACAATACATATACAGACATTAATATAACTAAATGTACACAAATATACATAAATATGCACATATATACATAAATATATACTATGCATTAAAATGTTAATATATGATAATATATGGATTTGGATGCGTTTGAACTGAGGATAAACATTACCATGCAACATAATGGATGAAATGGGATTAAAAATACCTTTTGACTCTTATACAATTTATATAGCTATTGTACATAGATATATCAATATTTTGGGACCCCCCCCCAAAATAAATAAGTTTAACAATAATTTTTTAAACCACCAAACATTGCATGATCATCATTTTTAATGCTAGCACATAACTGTTATTAACACAGACAAAACTCTCCATAAAGTAGTCCTACTCAGTGCGAACCAGAGTAATCAATGGATGCCAGAAGGCTTGTGTGTAAAATTCCTATCTAGTGCCTTATCCAATATCTGCAGACTAGTTCTGGTTTGTTGTCTTCATTAGTGAGGAGCTTTGATCTGAGAAGACTTCACCTAAATATTAGGATCTAAGGCAACCCTCCAGCAGCCACCTTTTATATCTACTTAACTACGAAACTATGATAATAAAATTGAAAACACAAAAATATTTTCAGTCTAAGATCAATAGCTTAAATAGTCATATAAGACTGAAGTCAGTTCAGGCAGTATTGGTGTGAAACCACTAAACATCACATGATCACCATTTCCTATGCTAGCACATAACTGTTATTAACACAGGCAAAACTCTCCATACAACAGTGTTCTCAGATCCAAAGCTCCTCAGTGACAAAGGCCACAAGCCAGAAACTAGTCTGAGGATATTGGATAAGTAGGCACTAGCACAAGCCTTCTGGAATCCATTGATTACTCTAGTTGACAATGAGTGGCACTATTGTATGGAGAGTTTTGGCTGTGTTAATAACAATTACATAATTAATAGTATAAACTTAAAGCATTACTAATACTATATGACCAGATTATTTTCTTTAAAATTGACTAATATTTGGATAATGATAGGTATTTAACAATTTATTAATAATATCTACCATTAAAGAGTACAGTTCACATAAGTATAATACAAGTTTCATTAACATAATTAAAAGATTATCACCTGCAAAACTATATTTATGAGCCTAAAGATAAATTTTCTTAAAATTTTGAAATGAAAATTTCTACTAGTACTATATACCTAAACTATAACTGTGGTAGCCATATGATCATATATTTATATAATAGTAGTTTATCTACATTGGTGTAACACAAACTGTACCATGTAACCTCAGGACTGGACTGATGAAATCTATGAGAGAATAAAAAAAAACCTTAAAATCAAATTCACACCACATTGGTTGCCAAATCCTGATCATGTGACAAAACAAAGAACTGATGGCTAGCAATCAGAGGTTATAAAAACAGACTGCATATAATATGGATTTTTAAAATTACCAGAATATGAGTCTCTTGTAGACAATACTATAGTTAAATATAAATATTAAAATACAAAGTTCTTTTACAATTTAAAATATTTTATCTTAATTCTTAAATTAATACACTACAAGGGCTCCAACCTGCATATATATATATATATATATATATATATATATATATATATATATATATATATATATATATATATATATATATATATATATATATATATATATTGTACCAGGTTCAAACATGTGTCCTCTAAACACGGCCTCTTAGGCAGAGAACATACTCGGAGAGTATATATGCCCAAACAATAGCTATAAAGTATATAACTAGCATTACATTTCCAGGACATAACTTCTTCTCGACTGTTGAGTTCAACACCAAGTTCAAAGTACTTTTTTTGTTTCGTGTAGACATGGGTTCCAGCTATCTATTCAAGGATGAATAAATAACACACTTTGGCAATGGCCACTAACTCAATGCCTATGCATCCATGACTAGCTCAGCTGTTTGTAATCACTAATAGATTGTACATAATTAGTGGTTAAAAGAATTGATAAAGAATTGCAAAAGGAATTTATAAAAAGAATTGATAAAAAGAATTGACCGACAAATAAAGTTTAATTTTGAAGACAATTTATTAACTAACATTAATTTACTGAATTTAAACATCTTTATTACCATAATTTTTAACTAATATAACACAAGCACATTTTAAATTAACACATTATAATATATATCTTATGGAAAGCATAAATAATATTTGACATCGATAAATTATCTCACATTCACAAACACGCACATCAATAGTTCATTTTATGCATAGAGTTCAAATTATTTGTCTCTGTAGAATTTATGAATTACAGCGGTGGCTACTACATATAAATGAGAATAATAAAATGTTTTACCTAGGATTTTTGGAATGTGGATATTGCTTGTTGTTAGCTGCTTCTGATGAAGTATATCTAATAAAGGATATCTAACCGGTTAGATTTGACGTTTCTTAAAGAGTTTTGATGCTAATATGTTGGTTTTATTCTTGGAGACAGTTGAACATTTGACAGATGATTTCTGAGTTGTTATGCAGACATTATTTCACAGACAGGTTTTGATTATCTTGTTGGACTAAAGGGCTAAAGCAAGAGCGTATATTCCCATAAGCCACTCAGCAATGCATTTCTGTTTCTGGATACATAATAAACTGCACTATTATCTGAACTGAAACAAGACTGACACTGAAAACTAGGCTGACAACTAGATGTCTGATAAAAATCTAGCTATTTATGTATGCCAATTGTTTTTGTTTTAATGTCCACCGGCAATAAATGTTGTCAAAATTCTTTTAATAACTAATCTTTTGACAACGTGTTTTTGAAGATTGTTTAATTAGTAGTAGCCATGATAAAACATGTTGTTTTTATATCTTTAATTAGTAGCCCACCGCTGTGTTTTTAAATACATTTCATTTCAATATTTATTTTCATGTGTTTTTCAATATGATTTTAACATGCATTTATTATATATCTTATTAACAAGCTTATATTTATTTTTATTTACCATCGCACATATATACACATTTATTTTAATAAACTGGAATTAAAAGAGATTTATATTTTAACTTTTTATTTATAATAATAACACTCTTTAACTTTTATGAACTCTTAGTTTTATCTTTTCTAACCAAAACTCTTCCTCCCTCCTTTTAATCAATTATTTTCTAACTTTTATTTCAAACTCTTTTACGAAAGATTATTTTAATAATTTTTTTAGATAAAATTATATGTGCCAATATCAATATTGGTACATTACACCATCCCTCCTTTGAGAGTAAAATGCATCTATTTTGACCATTTTATCTCTGACATTAAAACTTAATTTATTATTCTTCTAAGTTTGCTTTTTGATATCTTTTACTTTACATACCAAGGGAAATCTTCAATAATACTTTTCTTCTTTCTATGCTGGCAACATTGTTTACAATGTTCTGAGTCCTGGATAGTGACCATGAGGACAAAGTAATTTTGTGGCACAGGGATCTTTTATAAACGATGCTTCGGCTGCCAATTCTCTTGATTGGACTTTGACTAGGAAAATGTCACTGCAAATGGCAGGAATTTTAACTGTCCATCTCTGACTTATGCTTTGGAAAATGATTGCTGATTCTCTTGATCGGACTTTGACTAAAAAGAGGTCACTGTGAATGGCAGGAAGTTTCGACTGTCCATTTCCGACTTATGCTTTGGAAAATGAGGTACAAGATATGGGGATTCTCCCCTGAAAAGTGACTTGTGGCTTACTCTGGTGGTCCCCAGTGTGCATTTTAAAAGAGGAATGATCCCGGCCAATCCATTACTGGTACTAAAATTTATTCAGTCGACAGCTTTAAACTTAATCTTAACTAAAACATTTCTATACTACCCTCATTGCCTTTAGATTCAAACCCTCATACACTCCTAATACAACTTAGATTGACTTTCATTTATATTATTTTAACCTTTCAATATTATTTTAAATACACATGAATGTTACTTTAACATATTTACTTCTATTACACAAATCTGATAATATTATTTTTAAACCATTACGGACATTATCTTACATATTTATTTAATCTTACAATACTATTCTAAACTATTGTGGACATCAATTTACATATTTATTTATATTACGATATTATTTTTAAATCATTTATTTAGCTTCTTTATTTAACATGCGTATATTTACAAAACTATTTTATTTTACTGCTCTTTATTAATATATAAAGAGTTTATTATACTTGATTACTTTAAACCATTTATTTACTTCCTTTTAATTATAAATTTATTAAATGCACATTGTTTACATAAGTAGTATTTACTGAGGCTATAACCTCGATAATATGCATAAAAAATGTGATAGTAGGGACCTCTTTTCTTCCATAGCGTAAGCTTGTGGTTAAAACACCTGTAGAGGTCCCTACTATCACATTTTGTACGCATATTATCAAGGTTATAGCCTCAGTAAATATTACTTACTTCCTTTTATTAACTTATGTATATTTAAAACTATTTTATTTTATTACGCTACTTTCTTTATTAATATGTGCGTGGAGAGGGAAAGAAAAAATCTTTTATTCTACAAAGCCTCTGTTATTATTATTACTTTCAAACATTTAATTTATTATTATTCATTTATTTTTAATTTATTGTCTTAAGTTTTAAATGGAAGTTTCAGATTTAATTTATCCGATTATTGATGTTAAAATAATCATATTCGTGCTCATTGTCCATTTCCGGTCCTGTTTGTTTATTTCCTTTACTAATCCACCCGATTACTAACTTTTAAACTATGTCAGGCAGTTCCTTCTTTCTTTCTACTAACTTTATAATATAAATCATACTCCATATTCTCACTTCTATCTCTCGATTAAGATCTATTTTATCTCTTTCTCTTTCCATTCTATTTTTTGCCTTGTAAATTAGAAAACTTTTAAGCTTCACAGACCTCCGTATTTTTCTTAACTGTGAATATTTTTTCTTACACTTTCTCTTTGTTTTAAATCTGCATCTACAGCAAAGGTGAATGTTTAATTTAAACCTTTTATTTTTAATTCTTTGTAAAAACTCTTTTACACTATTTTCTATCTTGAACTTATATCTCTTCTATTTCTTGGTCTACATTTGTTTCTACCTTATCGGTCACAACACTATCTGATTCTAATTCAATTTCTATCTCTTTTATCACCTCAACTTCCTTTTCATCTTCCTGACTTTCTTTAATTAAATCTACTTCTATGATCTCTTGATTTTTCTTTATATTTCCTGTGATTTCACATCTCATTTCCCTTACTTCTGCTCTGAGTTCTTTAATTTCTGTTTTAAGTTCTAGCTGACCTTGTTCAAATTTCTGACACAATTTTTCTTTGAGATCGATCTGGCTTTGTTCAAATTTCTGACACAATTCTTTTTTGAGGTCTAATTGGCTTTGTTTAAATTTTTTCATCATATTCGTCATCATTTTCATCATCATTCATGTCTCAGATACTTCTTCTTTCTCTTTTTCCTCCATTTTTTTGACTAAATTTCAATATGAGCTGTTTATTTATTTTTCCTACTAAAATGGAAATATACACTGACTCTACCCTCTTTCTGTCCTTTTCTCTACCCATTCCTAATGCTTTAGCTCTGTCCAAATATCCAATTGTCTCTGATTTAACAGAATGATTTATTTTAAATAATGTAAATAGCATAAATCTCTTTTCATTTAAAGAAAAAAAGTTTTCGGTCAATTCTTTTTTTATAAATTAAAACACTTTCAGTTACGTAATTTCACTTTTCTATAAAAAATTTCAAACAAGAAACAAAGTATTTAATTACTATTGTTTCTTAGACCCAGCCCCAAGTTGGGTATAGCCATTTGTACCATGTTTGAATATGTGTCCTCTTAACACCAGCCTCTTAGGCAGAAAAAAACATACTCAGAGATTATACATGCCCAAACGATAGC
This sequence comes from Epiperipatus broadwayi, assembly GCA_028023455.1. NCBI lineage: Eukaryota > Metazoa > Onychophora > Udeonychophora > Euonychophora > Peripatidae > Epiperipatus > Epiperipatus broadwayi. The sequence goes on from JAQFVV010000001.1 coordinate 9,646,428, forward strand.
TATAAAGTATATAACTAGCGTTACATTTCCAGGACATAACTTCTTCTCGACTGTTGAGTTCAACACCAAGTTCAAAGTACTTTTTTGTTTCATGTAGACATGGGCACCAGCTATCTATTCAAGGATGAATAAATAACGCACTTTGGACAATGGCCACTAACTCAATGCCTACACATCCACGACTAGCTCAGCTGTTTGTAATCACTAATAGATTGTAGATAATTAGTGGTTAAAAGAATTGATAAAGAATTGCAAAAGAAAATTATAAAAAGAATTGACCGACAAATAAAGTTTAATTTTGAAGACAATTTATTAACTAACATTAATTTACTAAATTTAAACATCTTTATTACCATAATTTTTAACTAATATATCACACGCACATTTTAAATTAACACATTATAATATATATCTTATGAAAAGCATAAATAATATTTGACATCGATAAATTATCTCACATTCACAAACACGCACATCAATAGTTCATTTTATGCATAGAGTTCAAATTACTTGTCTCTGTTCGATTTACGAATTACAGTGGTGGCTACTACATATAAATGAGAATAATAAAATGTTTTACCTAGGATTTTTGGAATGTGGATATTGCTTGTTGTTGGCTGCTTCTGACAGAGTATATCTAATAAAGGATATCTAACCGGTTAGATTTGATGTTTCTTGAAGAGTTTTGACACTAATACATTGGTTTTATTCTTGGAGACAGTTGAACATTTGACAGATGATTTCTGAGTTGTTATGCAGACATTATTTCACAGGCAGGTTTTGATGATCTTGTTGGACTAAAGGGCTGAAGCAAGAGCGTATATTCCCATAAGCCGCTCAGCAATGCATTTCTGTTTCTGGATACATAATATAAACTGCACTATTATCTAAACTGAAACAAGACTGACACTGAAAACTAGGCTGACAACTGGGCGTCTGACAAAAATCTAGCTATTTATGTATGCAAATTGTTTTTGTTTTAATGTCTGCCAGCAATAAATGTTGTCGAAATTCCTTTAATAACTAATCCTTTGACGTGTTTTTGAAGATTGTTTAATTAGTAGTAGCCATGATAAAACATGTTGTTTTTATATCTTTAATTAGTAGCCCACTGCTGTGTTTTTAAATACATTTCATTTCAATATTTATTTTCATGTGTTTTTCAATATGATTTTAACATGCATTTATTATATATCTTATTAACAAGCTTACATTTATTTTTTTATTTACCATCGCACATATATACGCATTTATTCTAATAAACTGGAATGAAAAGAGATTTATATTTTAACTTTTAATTTATAATAATAACACTCTTTAACTTTTATGAACTCTTAGTTTTATCTTTTCTAACCAAAACTCCCCCTCCCTCCTTTTAATCAATTATTTTCTAACTTTTATTTCAAACTCTTTTATGAAAGATTATTTTAATAATTTTTTTAGATAAAATTATATGTGCCAATATCAATATCAATATTTGTTTAGATCTAGTTTCTTTATTCCTGTCTTTCACTGATGATAGCAAATAGCTTGAAATCATGATCTGAAAGTGGAATTATAGTTAGAGATAGTGAATACTACTCTGACGTTTATGTAAACAAAACATATGCTTGATCGGTGTTTTTGGTAGAACGCCATCTGTGGACATAAATACAAGCATTAGCAAGTTTTTTAACTTGCATTTTTGTTTTTCATAAATGTACCTTTGAGGTCTTTCTTGCAATGATATAGATTGCAGAGGCTTCTACTATGTGGTGATGCTGAACTGAGATCAGCCCCATATAGCTATCTGGTTTGCTATGCTGAGTTTGAAGACATTATGTGTCTAAAAAATTCACGCTTGCAAGCTGAATAGAAATTGTTTCATAAAAGCTCAGAGTTTGTGTTTAGATCTAGTTTCTTTATTCCTGTCTTTCACTGATGATAGCAAATAGCTTGAAATCATGATCTGAAAGTGGAATTATAGTTAGAGATAGTGAATACTACTCTGACGTTTATGTAAACAAAACATACGCTTGATCGGTGTTTTTGGTAGAACACCATCTGTGGACATATATATATATATTGTAACCCCTCCTCAATCACCAACAACCACAAATAACCAGGGGCATCAATTCTATGGATAATAGAATAAAATATTGAACTAATTTTATTTTAAGATTATTAATGAGTCTCTTAAATAAAGTTTTACCTTAGCTTAGCTCAGTTCAGGGATACAGAAGTCTATGAAGTGTAAAATGTACATTAGATGTGGAAGGAAATATTATAATTAATAGGAAATAAAACATCTATTAAATTCTGTAATAAATAAGAATTAAATTGGTATAATTCTACCATCTAAAATTAACAAGTTGTCATATATACTTCACCTCCTCCCAACATCTACATGCATCAAACAACCTCTACCATATTAGAAAATTAAATTAATAACTAAATGTAATGTTTAATCACTATAATGTGTAGTAAGTTGGAATTAAATATAAAATAAACCTATTATTACTGAATTTTTAATTATACACTAATCTAAACTAGTCAATTAAATTAATATTTACTCTAAATTAATAATTGAATATTTCAGGGAATTAATTTATTGCATGACTTAATCTAAAATCTACTTCTTAACAACTACTATTTACTAATATGAAAGTAATGATCTAAATTAAGCAATACCCTAACAAAATAATCGTAGTTAGACAATGAAAGAAATAAGGTACATTTTGATTTCCACTCATCATCTAAACAATAACTAAATGATAAAACTTTTTGAGAATCAGTAAATAATTAACATTTCATACAGTGTTTGGATCAAGGAACTCAACATCATCATATCTGAATATGTTCATCATTAAATTAAATGAAAAGTACAAGCATATCATATTAGATAAAGTAAATGTGTAAGCATGTGTGGAAATATGAAATACAAATGTATAACAAAGAAGAATTCTGAATACAATTTTGAATAATAAAACATTTATTAAAAATTATAGTTAAGCAAACATTTAATTTTTTTATAGTTGATACAGGTACAAGTTCTGGATGTATTTAACATTGACAGTTGAAAATTTTACATAAGAACAGATAACACAATATAATTTTCTAATTTCTAATCTGACATATCTTATATAGCAAGGCACTCTGATACACATATGAAAAACACATTATACTCTGCATATTAAAATAACAAACCAAAATAAATTCCTTACATTTTTTTTGCAAAAATAGTTTTAAGTTATCAGTCACTTCTGATACACATATAGAATTGAAGTAATATAGCCCTACACTTCAGACAATAAACGACAAAAATTTACTTTTTATTCGACATCTTGTTTTTAGCATCCTTAAGTTTTCAATAAAGTTAATAAGTCTATGATAAATAATATACGGTTAAATATTTATATCAAATTATATGATAAAACTAAAATTTTTGGCATTTTACTTCAAATGCACATTAACTAAAAATAAAGAGAATTTGAATTTAAGAATAGGTATAAAATAAGTATAATATCAAATTATACTTTGCAAATGAAAATAAATAACTCCATTAATTAACTATATTTTGTCTTTGCAAAAATGAAGTAAATAACTCTATTAATTAACTAAGTTTTATCTTTGCAAAATAGAAATAAATAATTCTATTAATTAACCATGTTTTATCTTTGCAAAATAAATATAAATAATTCTATTAATTAACTATCTTTTGTCCTCTTTTGCTTGCTTACTCAAATGATGATTGAATATTATGAAAATTGATGATATGAAATTTAAATGATGAATATAAAATGATTTGAAATAATAAGTAAAATTATGCATTAATGATGGCTTTTTCCATATCTTTTAAATTAATACTTTATGCGTCTAAATTATGCTGTCTGTCATAGAATAAATAATTAACACTACTCAATCCAATTGGTTTACTTATGAACTTATAATAAATCATAATATGGACAATGACAATCGACAATCAAGATTTAATCACTAACTTTACTACAACTGTTTTGTGAGAAAATAAATTCTACTTTTATTGTTCTTTTTTAATCAACAAATTATTTGGCACTTGGCTATAAGTATAAGATGAAAAACATTCCATAGGCACATGGGAATAAAAGATCTTCACAAATCTAGTCATATAAATAATGATACAATGACTCCCAAGTCAAACTTCTAAGACTAAATAAACTGGTGGGAACATATTCTCATTACCAAAACCATCAGGGAGATAAAATATTTGGCTTCATATACTTTAATTAATAAATACAACTATCAAAACTGGAGGAGTCAATCTACTTCTATCAAATACTTCAATAAACAAAAAGGAAGACTTTACTCTATCCCATACAATATACTAGGCAATCTACCCATATCAAATATTCAAATAACAAAAGGGGGAGAGATTACTCAACCCCTTAAAATACTATAAAACACCACTAACTTTATTTTACATAGCCAATAACTATTTTTCTATTCAAGCATAATAAAGAACAATAAATTCATACTTAAGTAGATTTCTAATCTTTCCAAATCAATTGTTTCATTCTCATCCTCTGAAACTGATAGACTTATATCATTTTTACTTCTAATTCACACATTATTATAGTTATAGTTAGATTTAATAATAAACATGCATATGTAAGCAGAATAAAGCAAAGACAATGTCAAATCTCAATAGGTAAAAAACTACTGTAAAAATATTAATTAATAGCTGTAAAAACGATAATGAATAAATATTTCATATCTGATAAATATAATATTTATAACTTGGAAACATATTAATTACACTGGAAAAACAAGGCAAAATAATTTCTATTGGCAAGGTAAGAAAAAATAATCTTTTTTATAGTGCATTTGCATTGGCACAAAATTAAAGTAAAAGTTTGGTTTAAATGAATAATAAATCTTTATATTCTAGGTTAAATAATTATGGAAAATAATTATTTTCTAATCTATTGGAAAAATGCAAAGATATACTATAAAAATTTATATAATGAGCTTCTTTTTTCAAAAAAAGCTGTTAACCCCTTCAACATTAAATCGATGTTTCTATGTCAAACATATGCACATATTTTTATAGTATGGCACATGATAAAACTTATACTAAAATAACTAAAATTATCTAATATAATATATTTTTCCATATTATATTTTTAATGAGACATTCTAGAAGAAACAATAATAAATATAATAAAAATCATAATACACTCTTAAACTATCTGTCTACTAAATACTAAATAATACTAATAACTAAAGTTCTTTTCTCTTTCTTCTGGGTTGAAAAACAAAAAATTTATTACAGTTTGTAAGTGATGACTCTTGACTACTTTAAATAATGATAATAAATGGCACAAAAATAAATATTGATGAACACATAACACATTTCTGCATAAAAACAAATAATATTATTTTGGGATAAAGAATAGTGTATTCAATGTTCTTAGCAAAGCTAATAATTCACTGTTAACATTATATAGGAGAATTTTTTTTTTATTAAGCAAGAAACATTTTATAACAACATAAATAAAGCAATAATTTATTATTTCATTTGTGGGAAATATTTAAGCATTTAATTTATATTTTCAGAGCCATTCATAATGCATATAATTATTTAACTGATAATATTTACTTAAATTTCCATGAGTTTATTGGTAATATTTTATATAAGGAAATTCCACCGCAAATGAGGAGAACAATTAATAAAGTAAAGTCATATTCAGTTTTATCTAATTTTATAAATTCATTCTTCACAGTAATTGGGAAAAATAGATAAATATTAAACAATGCATTAAATTTCACATTTAATCTTATTTTTCAATAGGCACAAATAGCAATAATCAGGCAAATGTTCCAATAATAATGACAATAAAAATAAATTATTCATACGCATCCATCTCAACCTTCTTCTTTTACAACTAGCACAGATTCATCATTAAGAGTTTTTGATATGTTTAATAAAAGTTCACACATTTTTCCAATGTAATAAAAGTGTATAGTTACTCCATTATTATTATCAGTAAATTTTAAGAAAAACAATCTTAAAATAAACAAACATTTTTCTTTCTTTTTATAATTAGGAATAAAGTTTAAAAAAAGCAAAGTTAAAATACAATTACACATTTCCATTCTTTCCTCAATATTAGTAATTAAGTTTAAATAATATATACTGTAGACACATATATGCATTCTAAATAATGATTTGAAAATTTAAATGGTTAATTAAGAATAAAAGTTAATATACCTCATACGGTGGTTTACGCTGTCATATTTTGGAACCAATGATACTTTTTTATACTTTCAAACTTGACTTTGGAAGAATTGGCTTATAACAAACAAAATTGTACTATTAAACTTTGTTTAAAAAGTGGATTGGAGTTAATAAGTAGTAGAAAATTTGTCAGCAATCCCCTATAAAATTGTAATCAACCCTTTTATAAATTTTAAAACATTACCTAAGCATCTTATTCTTCCAATAATCCAAGGTTATTTGAAAGTTCAAAGGTCACCAGACAAAGAACTACCTCACCCATTGCATTGAAGTTTTAATTTATGCAAGAAACTTTCTTGTCTTAAAAAAGAAAGAAATAGGGGGAAACTATTTTTTCTGATAAATAAAAAATATTAAATATTAGTTTGAACTAAGAATTAAATATTCTGTATTTTTAAAGTACCAGAATAAAATTAATGACAATTGTTTTAACAAAAAAATATTTTGTATCATAGTTGTTGTCTAATAATTCATCAGTCCAGTAATCCATGAATTCATACAAAATGTAATTAAGCTGTTTTTTAAACTATTAGTTGTAAAATTAAATATTTGGATATGATATATGATATTTAATGCTTTAATGAAGCATATGAATAAAAAATGAACTTTAACAATGATACAGGCATACCTGAATATTTACAAATAAAGTACAACAGATACTAAACTGATATGACTAAAATAACAATTTTAATGGTGATGAGTTAAACACATTCACTGTTTATACTATAGACTAAAATATGAAAAGAAAATGAACTAGAGAATCATCTAAACAAATCTTAATACTGATTTGTAAACAAATAAAACAAATTAGAATTAACTCAAATTAGACTGACTACTTTTGTAACAAGCCACCCCTCTATCCCATCACTAATTATACACTAAAGTAAGATATTGAACATCTAATAATCCTCAACTTGCATCTATCAGTACTTTTAAGCATAGTTTTAAGTCATTAACAAATTGTTTTAAATTAATGCTTCTGGTGCCAAACCTGAAGGTCACAATATATATATATATATATATATATATTGTGACCTCAGTCTTTCACAAGACCCTCAACTCTCCACGCCATTTCATATTACTGACCCACCTGATCAAACACATGTTAAAAAAATAAATAATCATCAATATATGTATTTCATATCTTTATCTCAAATAAAGCTTCTTTTCAATTTTAAATGTCTAACCTTATGTTTTAAAATATCTTTATCTCAAATACAGATTCTTTTACAAGCTTCAAATATTTCTATGTCATGTTTTAAAGTATCTTGATATCAAATATAAGTTAAAAATATATTGATCTCATGTTTTAAAATATATTTTTCTCAAATATAGGTTCTTTTTATTTTTAAATATCTTGGTCTCAAGGTTCATATTCAGAATAAAGTGCACTTGGAACATAATCTTAATGGTAATATTTTAACTGCTTAACAAAAAATATGATGGTTATAATTTAAGCTAGATATGGAACATTTGATCTTTCTCCTAGTTTATTTTTGAATGTTAGTATGTTTAAAAAAATTAAAATTATATAATAACAGATTATTCAAATATTTAAATAATATAAAATTGGTAACTTGAAAAACATATTTAAATACTTTACAATTATTTAAATATAACTATTTCACTTTTACTGACTATAAAATACAGAAATCTTACATTTTCTTATGCAAATTGAAATAAGTAACATCAAAATAATGTAGAAGACAGTAAGGGCATTTTTATGCTGCAAACTACATATCAAGTGCATTTGAAATGAAATAAATAATAGGTTGAATAATAATATAATTATTAAGGAAAATGAATGTATAAACACTATGTGACCATTGAAATGTACTCCTAAAAAAATAATTGTTAACACAAACTTTATTAAAGTAGATTTTCTCATAGGTGTGCTAATGCAACAATGAAATAACAGCAAGGAAACAAAAAAAAGTATTTAATTAATAATAAAAATCTTTAATAGATAATATATTATAATCAACATAATAGAAATATTTATTTACAGTAATATTTTTTTATTTTAATTTACTATACTATATTTATTTACAAATATTAACAACTTTATACATTCATGTACCTTTCTTAAAACTATTTCTACAATTTTATCACATAAGTTATATTCAAACAGGCAAAACTCACTATATGTATTGCCACATACTGGTGATCATGTGATGTTTATAAGTTATATTCACTAATAAACAGTTTTTTTTATTCGTCAAGTACAGTTTTTATTTACAATCACTACTCATAAAGAAAATGATACACATTTATGTTTTTTCCAGTTACTAGATGATTGTATACACTTTACTTAATTCAAAATAATATTGAAAATCAGAGTGAAGGTTCTTAATAAATGTTAATACGATAACTAACAAATATTATGTAATATAAAAAACTTATTACATTAACATTACCTATCTTGGGGCAAAGAAATAACTATGTTCAATACTGATAATATACTTTAAGTTAAAAAATTATAGTAGAGCTAACAATGAATTGTAAAGCTGAACATGCCTGAGGATATACACTGAAATTGTACTCTAATATTAAAATTCTAGGCAAAAGAGGATAAGAAAAATATGAAGAAAAAAATATGTGAACAAGTATCTAGTATTATGTACACATGGTGCTAATGAATGAACAAGCCACACTCTTTTTCATGGAGAGACTAAATACATATGAAATCATATAATATTCATTTAAAATTATTTCAAAATAATATTACTAATACTAAAAGGCATGAAGCTAATAAAAATAATAAACATATAAGTAAATTATCCATCTCATATGCGCATACTGTACTGGTCAAAACATGTTTATCCATCTAACATGAACTGGATCTCACAAAATGTACTTCAAACCCAGACAAGCCTGAGATTTAGGTTAGGTACCAGCCTAAATTCAAATTCCCTCTCTAAGCCTTAGATCAAACTCCTAATGGATAACATAACAATTATGGCACACAAGAATTAATTTTAAATCCAGCCGACTAGCAGAGTGGAGAAAACAATGAGACATCTATTACTATGACTAAACTAAAATATATATAAGCATGACTGTATTTTTGGAAGTGGAGAAAAAAGAAATATGAACTATTCAAATAAGTTAGACAATAAAATATTGTTTAATATACTGACAAATTATTATACATTTATAAATAAATTGCAAACATTAGTATATGCATGAATGAGCAAATGGTAGATGATTACATAGTGCCATTCACACTATTATTTTTCATATGCTCTTTATTAGCTAAATAATATATGATAAATAAGCACACACCTTTGGTGGGTCCAATATTAAGATGCCAATCGATTATTAGAAAAAATTTACATAAAATTGCTATTAACGCTTTTATATAGTTCTGAAACATTGTGACTAACATTATTTCAGGGAGTCTTCCAGGATTCATTACAAATATAATATAAACTATTTTCACACCATTATGGTCATGAAAATAAATAAAATACATTTGAAAACATATTTGATTATATGACAAAAATACTTAATGAAAAATCTGTTAATTAGCACTGATAAGAAGAACAATTTATTTTTCCCTAAGGCATATAGATACGCTTAAATACCAAAATAAGTTACGATGGTGGGATTGTATAAGATTGAAATAAATTTAATCAATAAAACTAGTAATACTGGGCATTATATATATATATATATATATATATATATATATATATATATATATATATATATATATATATATATATATATATATATTGTGCCCTTTTTATGGGTCACCATTTAAGTTTTGTGCTAATCTAGTAGAAAATTTTAAATTTAAGAAGTATTTTAAAAGTGTGATGTTGACTTTGCTTGTGGTAATGTTACCATAAGTTTAATTAGAGCAATCTATGGTATTTGATATGTGATTGTGTTGATATTGAGAAGATATTTAAAAATGATGATGATTGTGATGTAATACTGCATTAATAAATTTAATGACAAATGTTTAAAGCTAAAGTATTTAAAAGACAAGTTAAAATTAGACAAAGATATTTATTTAATTTAAAATATATGTTAAAAGTGAATAGAAATATTTTAAATTATAAGCACTTAAATTGAGATTAATATTTGATTTTAATCATATCAAATAATTATTTTAAAAGCTGATGTAATATTTTATTTATTTTTAAAAATAAATATTTATTTTAAAAAAGCAATTGTTAAGTTATTTTTAGATTATGGGAGCGTTTTTGTATTGTAAAAAACAGATGTTAATTAGAGATACACACACATGCTTGGAAGCTTTCCATAAAGTTGCAAAAACTATTTTAAAATTATGTTGTGAAATTTATAAATAATACGTGAGTTATCACGAGATAAAAAAATAAAGATATTAATGTAAAATATTAAATTTGATTTTAAAAATATTGCTTAAAAATATAACGTATTTAAAAGATTTAGTTTATTTTAAATGATCTTATAAAAGTTAAGATTTAAATCAAGTGAGAAAGAATATTTTAAAAAATGTTTGATAGATTTGAATAAACGATAAAGATTATTTTTAAAATGTAATAATATTAAATATTAAATAAGTCATTATTTTATTTTTAATAGTGAATTAGTAAATATGTAAATAAGCTAGAAAGTTTGATTGTTTAAATGTACCAATCAGATAAGGAGTTTCTGGCAGTATAAAAGCTGGATTCAATTGTTGAGGGGGGCTCTCTCTACAATAAATTTTAAAAGTTAATTGTGCTATTGAGAAAATAGCTAAGTAAATTTAAAAAACGCTCTTAAAATCAGTGTTAAAATCATAAGAGTGTTATTGTATATAATTTTATAATTTTTTAAATGATAAGTATGCAGTAGAAACTTAATAATTCCCTATTGGTCTTCTCAATATCGAAACTCAATTTACGTACGAATAATCATGGAAACATCACGTATCGGAGAAATATATCAAAAACTTTATGCTAGAGAAATAACAGACGCTGGATTAGTATATAAAACCATGAGATGGAGAAAAGTAGTATTTTGGACTATAAATAGTATTAAAAAGTTTAAATTACTATTGTCTATTATAGATAGATATTTAAAAGAAATATGAATATTTCTATAGAAAGAAAGTATTTTTGCAGATTTTAAAAAATAAAATGTATATCTTAAGTAAAGATATAAGAAGTAGTAATTTTAATAAATACATGCCTTGTTAAGTCTTTGTGCTTAAAGACTAAATATTGACGATTTGAAAAGGCAAATATATTATAAATATGATTATTTAAAATCGTAATATAATAAAATTATTATATTGAAGTAATCTAAAACGCTGGACGTTATAGATGGAAAAAATAGATTCTTACCTAGATATATTGTTTTTTGAAAAAATGCGCAAGTAATACATGGATGTCCAAACCAAATCAAGTCAAACTAAGCCAAGCAAGCCGAGTTGATTAAAATAATTCAATGAAAAATAATATATAAACTATAAATTAATTTAGAAATAATAATTTTAAATAATAATCTATGAAGAACTGGATCCAGAACTTATAAACTATTTTTTAATTTTTATTTTGTTTTCTTGTGGGAACTTATTTTATTTTAAAAAAAAACGTTATCATTTTTTATAAACTTTCAAGAAACACGTGATACAACGGAACAGGGAATAGTGTTCTATTGACTTTATACGTAGGATATTTGTTAGAACTTTTATGGTAGAACACAAGTCGTCGCTGGAAATACATAATATGAACTTTTATTTTATTTATTTAACATAAAATTTAAAATATTATTAAACTATTAAAAGTAGGTTAGGTACATTTATTAAATAATAACTTAAAAATAATATAATAATTAATTACATAAATTCATTTTATAATTAATATAACACGGAATATTCTAATGAATGTTTATGAGTGTAAATGTGAATGATTTTTATTTTATGAAGCTGCAAATTCCGAAGAATGCTGGATAGCAGATTGGACATTATTATTATTATGGTAAAAACATTGTATAATGATTTTAATGAATTTAATATTTTTTTTTAGATCAACCAAATATTATGTTTTGTGGAATGAATGTATAGATATTTTAAGAAAACACATACATTATATTGGCAACGAACTTTATTAAAATATGCATAAGTTTTAATTTATAGTGTCAACATGATACAATATTACGTAAGAAGCTTAGAAATAATTATATGATTCTTTCGTAAATAAATTTTGATATTTTATTATGTTACAGTATTAAAGTTATATTTATTATTTATCTAAGTAGTTATTTTTATTTTGCAAGTCAGAAAGGGATTTTTAAAAAAGAAGTCTATTTTATTTTTATTTATTAGATAAGTTAAGTTACGTTTAGATAGAAGCTTATATTTGGATTGAAAGTTTACTAAATATAAACGATGTAGTATAGGTAATTTGGATGATGAATACTTTGTTTAAAGTTGATATTTGTTTTATCGGAAGTTTTAGATAAATTTAGAGGATGTTTATAGATAGAAATTATTTGAAAGGATTAAAATAAAATATAAAGTAAAGTAATGATTTTACACAGAAAAGAATCATAGAATTTATCTAAGGTAATGCTTTATGAATTTGAAATTGATAAATGATTTAAATAATAGTATTTGAACAGTACAGATATGTAATGCATATTTGATAAAACATATAACAGGAATTACATTAAGTAAAGTATAATTACAGTCAATTATTTGTTTTACATTACAAAGATACATTAATTTTATAAAGCTATTAAGCAATGCTAATAATAAAGTAAATATATGATGATATATTATAAATGGTAATACTTAATTAATGTAGCTATTTAATTAGTGAAGTTTCATTGTTTACACATGCTACATAAATAGTCTTGACATATATTATTATTTGTAGTAATTAAAGTACACTACTATTTATTTTAAAAATCTAAGTTTTTTTGAAAACATACTATAATATTATTAGTATAGTATTTGAAGAATGTATAATTGCTTGTTAAGCACATGAATTAGTAGCAGTATAAACCTCTTGTATTTGTAATTTCTTATTTTATTTTGTTTATTTTCTTAAATTCTAAAACTGTAAATAGTGTAAATAAATTTTATTTGAAGTTTTTTTGTAAATAAATTTGTTAATTTGTTTTAAAAGTGTGTCGAGTTTCATTATTTTTACCACAGCATTTTGACATCAGATGATTTGAAATAAACATAATATTTGCACAAAATGAATTTGTTATTGTTATTTAAAAAATGAATACAATATTTGCTTACTATCATTTTATAAGAATTGATTGACATGAACATAAATATTACAATGGTCATAAGATGATTATAATACACATTATAAGAATACAGTATTGTTTAATGCCACAGATGATTAAGTATAAAATGTTGATCTATTTAAAAATGAATATACCATGTGAAATAAAAAATATACATATGATTGTTTATTCATTTAATGATTGATTATATCATAGAAATAGATGAGATTAAATTACACTATAAGATTAGTATTATTTATTATTATTAAAATAAGTTAGGTGTATTTAAGTTTGATATAAAATCCCACATCATACTTATTTACATGAGTTATTATTATTTTAAAACAGCTTAGAAGAACCTGAGATTATTTAATTATATTTTAAGTTAAAAGTTAGGAATTATTTTAGTATTATTAAAGATAATTTATTTCATTTAAAAGTCATAAGAATGCTATAGATGTAGTGGTAAGATAATAAGGTAGTGGTAGTATTCTTATGCCATTGAGACAGTATCTTAGGAGATATTGACTCAGTGTAAATCTGCTTATTACTTTGTAACTTTACTTCACAGTCTCATAATTTTAATATATAATTATTTAATTAATATAATCTAGAACTATATTGATTTTGATGATTGATAATAAATTTAATTAAGATATGATAATATAAAAGTATATTAAAGATAGATATGCAAATCATTATTAAGCATAATAATGTAACTGAGCTAGTTGTATTTTAAACTATTTTATATATCAAGAAGTAAGGGTACAATATATATATATATATATATATATATTGAGCAGAGCGCAATTTTAATATTATTACAGCACTAAAATTAGGTCATAAACAAAAGAAATAATAATAATATGAAGTTTGGGTGGTACTGACATAATAGCCAAAAAATAACTAAGAGGAAACAGTCCTGCTTCTGGATGAGAATGAAGTCTAAGCCCCCCTTCTTGGGCAGTGCTTAGACAAAAGTGGATAGGCACGCTGTGGCCCAAATTTTTACTGGTATAATTGACACAAGGGGCCCTTTATCTACTAAGAAGTGAATATACATACCATGTGCCAAACTTATGAAAATCACTGCCAGAGGCATTTTTATATGAAATAAATGTGGTTCCAGATAGCTCAACTACCTACAGAATAAGATGAGAAGAAATCTATAAGTTTGAACTTGTTGCAACCTCCAGATTAAAAAACTAGAAGCACATAATTTATCTATATATGAAGATAGCCAAATGTCAGTAACACTGTAATGATACATGTCACTAATGACATTGAATAAATTTTACTGCTCTAAAATAAATGACCCTTGTCTGAGTACTATAATTTAGACAAATAATGCACTATGCAGTTATAATATATATAGAGAGATTTAGATTTCATTTACTTAAATATACTTGAAGATTTTATTTAGTAAAAGAAACATTAAGATTTACCCCCTTACCTTTTCTACTATTTAAAATAATTCAATCCCACCTTCGTGGATTTTACAACAACTGAGAATATTTAAGTACTGTATTTGATATTTTAAAAGTATGTAAAAATAAAAATAGCAGTTATAAAAAAAATAATCGGTCACCTTTTCAAAATTGAATAACATTTATAAAATAAATAAGGTTTCAAAGCATTAATAAGCTTGAGTTCTGGATTCACTCCAGGTAGAAAATCCAGAGTTAGACAAATATATTTTTGTACTAAAACATAAATAAAATGTTGGCTGGTAAAACAATCTGGTGAGCATCTTAATTAACAATACATTATATTTTTAGGGAATGTTAAATCCTTAATTAATGGAGATTTAATTGAAAGACAAAAAGAATTTTAGAAATTATATCTGCCAGGTTGCTGGAAATTGGCATATTAATAATAAAAGCACACATATAAAATCAAGTAATAAATAAATGATCACACCAAAGGTAAGGAAAGTTAAGAGCATATGAGAGAGAGTTAAATTTATAGAAATGACTTAAGAGCAAATTACATAGTAAAACAAAAGTAAGTTAAATCACATATTAGAAAAAATCTTGATAAATGAATTAGGCTAGATTTAGTTTGAGGTGATGGCTTGAAAAGTTATCTTGTAATTTTAAAAGTCCAATTTAAAGTATGGCACATGCATGGCAATTGAAATGCAAGTTCTTCAGTGGTAGCAAGCTTCTATTAGCATTAAAGTCCATAGGTTGGGCTTTTACTTCACTCTTTGCCAGCAGAATGGTACAACATCTGAAGATGATGACCCAACAGGGACGATAAGAGTGGTGGATTTACTACTACATCATTTTAAGTTTCAAGTGACATGGAATATGTTTACAATCAGTTCTCTCAATAGTAGCAAATATATATCTGATTTAAAAATTCGGCCATTTTATACTCTGCCCAGGTATTTCTGGAATGCTTTTAATTACTTAATTTTAGCCTTACAATCTTACCTCTGATCTTAAATTTTTTTACATTTTATTTATCGATTGTTTTTGAAGATGCAACAGTAAGTTGTGTCCAAAAATAAGTTCAAATCTATTTCCATATTAGAAATAGACTTGACAAAAATGTTTATAATAAAAGTACAATCTTTAATCTTAATTCCCATGTTATTTTAAGTAAAAACTTTAATTAAAAGTACCTTCTCCAGATTAAAACAATAGTTTTGCCAACCCTTTAATTATTTTTAGACAATTAATGTTACATCTTGGATTTTATAAAATATATAGTTTAATAAAAAAAAAAGTACTTTAAAAAGAAAAAGTTGTATAAATGTCATAATAAAATATTTACAAAAAAATCAATATTTTGTTAGTATTTTGCTCCTATATATATATATATATTTGAGCCGCATCTATGTATTTTAATAAAACGAATAAATAATCAAAATTAATGATAATAAAATGTTATTGAAAGTTAAAATTTATAAATTTACACGTGCATCTCAAATATATACATAAAATATATATACATGATTAAAGGAGCAGGATGGGATATAGGGTTTGAACACAGGTTAGTAGATGGAACTATGAAGCTCAATATTAAGCTAAGATTGACTGCATCAATACATAATGCATATAATTCATTTATTCAGTTTATGTTTAGATGTATACCAACAACTAATTAATATTGCATTATGGTGAAAAAAATTTATTTATAAACTATTTAAAATTTTCACACACATATTGATATTTATAATACTTTCATTCAGGAGATACTGTTCATAATAAACAAAAGGCCATTATACCTCTGGATAGAATCATTAATATAATTTTAAATAATCATTCAAAAAAACCCTGGAATAATAAAACTAACTCACATAATAAACACCCTTTTACTACATGTCTTACCAATTCCATACCTCAAAAACCATTCTCATAAACAACTTATGATACCATAATTAGTAATAATATTAATAAAGTACTATAATATTTTAAATATATCAAATATATATATATATATATATATATATATATATATATATATGTAATGTGACGATATATATATATATATATATATATATGTTACTGTAATACCCTTTTTTATATTAGAGATTAAATGTTTTTTTCCTTGGTAAGGAAATTATCTATTGGTTCAAGTCCTTTTACTCTTCTTTATTGAAGTAATATAGAAAGATGCACAGTCCCTCATTAAGTTAGGGCAGGCACAAAGATAAGGATTATGATAGAAAATTTCAAGAAATGTTCACAATGAAATTTAACAACTTCAAAATAATCATGAGATCTGGCAGCAGATAATTCTAATAGCAAACAGTTTCTTTCAAAACATTTTAATGGAAATGGAAACCAGAGAAGCAACAAACAGAAGGGTAATTTTAATAATAAATTGCTCTTTATAAAGGCTTATTGATATAATAAGTTAACTTTTTAGTAATATTAATCACAATGCTGCAAATTTAAATTAGATTTATTTTTTTTCTAAGTACAAAACATATTTGAATCAATCAGCAATTTTAAAAAAATCAAATAAGTACATGAATAAGTAAACTTAACACAAATAGCTATAACATTTGGTTTAGCATGAAATAATCTGGATATAGTTTTTTCCTTATGATAATTAATGGGTTAATTTTTATAAATTCATCTTCTATTATAATTTTAGATAATTTTAAATAATTGTCACTGTTTCTTTTTTATATATACTTAATACTTTTATAAAAGTTCATCATTCTATAATTTGACTTGATGTAAGTATATTTACTACTTTGGTAAAATAATTAATATTAATTACTAGCTGAAAGTTAATTAAAACTTGTGGTGCTTGTATTATAGATAAAGTCGCCATAGGATGGCGCCGTTTTCACACTAAAACTATAAAATATGAACATTCACTGGCCGTTGATTTTAATATTTTTTCTGTGCTTTTTTGTAATACAAAAATAAAAACAAAACAAAATCGTCTTTTTTTAAATATTATTTTTTATTAACGTATACAATTTAAATGATAATAATAAACATAAAATAAAATCAACAAATTACAATTTGATTCATGTTTTTTATATTGTATACTTTTTAAATTGTGTTACGGCTTCTTTTTTATCAATTTTCTATCGGATATTTTTTTATTTGTGTTACGGCTTTTTTTGTTGTTGTTTAACTAAAAAATAATAATCGTAATAAAAGTAAAAGTTGTTACAGTTAGATTTAGGGTTAGTTTAGGGTTAGTTTTAGGGTTAGTTTAGGATTAGGTTTAGGGTTAGTTTTAGGGTTAGTTTTAATGTTAGTGTTCTGTTTGTTTGTAATGCTAAAATAAAAAAATTCAAAATCGTAACCATACTCGGACAGAAGAAAGAAACTCAAACTTTTTTAAACAACAACAAACACATACAAATGTCTTCTTTACTTATTAAACATGTTTATAATATTTGCTTTTTATTAAATTTACAAAAAAACATGTACATTTGAACTTTTCTTACTGAATATTTTTTTCGTACCGCTCTTTTTTACTTCAAAAATATACAGACGGTAGAATCTTCTTTGTCTCATGGAATGTTAATAATAGTACATTACTTGACACATTACCTAATTGCAACTCAATAAAAAAAAGATATTTAACATTTTCCCAAATAAAGATTCAATATACTACATTGTAAAAAGTCTTATAATTATTGATTTAAAAAATCTGAACATTTCAATAGTTTAAAATAAAAAAAAATCCAATGCAAACAACATTTCAATACAATTCAAATACAAACTCTCTCATCAAGCCGTAATTACTTTATAAATTGTGCGAATTCAGACAATGTATAAGCTTCCATGCAACATACCTGCTGTACTGCGATGCAACATAGCGGCCTGCATTTTGTAGCGCAACAAAAAACTTGTACTATTGAAAATGCGGGCTTGAATGTGTCGGCCACGGAAACAGCATTTTAATGTGTTTTGGCACAAAAAGCGCGACATAGAGCGGTACCTTTAGCTAAAAGATGAGTACCAAACTTGCCAAATAGTCTTATAGTAAATAATTAATATTTATATAAAAATAAAACAACATACTTTTCCTCACATCAATTCTATTTTCCTTTGGCTTTTTTAAAAATATATTAGAAAATTTTAGCATCCTTTTAAACTTATTGTTTAAAGAATTAGTTGGACATATGCATTCAGGAGAAATACTGTGATAGATATAGTTTTTTTATTTCAGCATAACAATGATGAAATATGAAGCTTCAATTTTTAAATTGACTTTTTAAAAAAAAATTAATGAAAGCAAGTTAATTCAAAAATAAAATAAAGTTAAAATTTTAATAATAATAATCATAATAATAAAATTTAGATTAAGATTCCCTTTTTATATCAGTGTGTGTTTTATGCACCTTTGCATATCAGGATTGTTACTGCATTTCCCATATTTTAAACCAATCTTCTCCCACTATTCATTATAATATTTAAATTACTAGTGTACTTTTTTTTGTTAATTCATCTGACCTTGAACTATATCAATCTTCATGAATAGGTCATGTAATTGTGTAGATGGAAAATACACCTTTTAATTACAGCTTAATTCCTACAATACATGATTTCTTTAATACTAATAAATTTTATCTATTTGTTATCAGATTAAACATTTTTTTATTTAAATAACTCTTTTTTATTCTTTCCCTTGTGTTATTTAAAAGCTTATTTTTTTAATAATTAAAAACTGATTGACTGTACCCAATTTTTGAAATACATAAATGTTTTCAACTTTCAATATTTCATCTGCATGCATTAAACATTCACACACACACTTGCACATTAAATCTAACCATTTTTAATTCAATGAAAAGAATTGGTTACTGACTAATATTTAAAACTAAATTAAAATTAACACTAACCTCAATCAATTATACTTATTACCTTTAAACTCTTGTTTTAAATACCTCACACTGTTATTTAATAAATTATAACTATTACTTTAAAACAATTTATTTAAAAAAATTAACAACTAAAAAATCCTAACAAAGTTCACTAACCATTTCAGACTGCGTAAACTAATTTTATTTATTACATCTATTTGAATCTTATTAAGATCTAGATTAACTCTTCTTTAGTTTAAATATTCATTTTATTCTTTCAATCATTAATTAAATAATGTAGGATAACTTTTAAATGTTTGATAACTAAATAGGCTAACTGATTTATTTTAACTCATACTATTGAAAAATATAATTTAACTGTTTATTATAATAGTACAAATAAAGAAATTTACTTATTATATAATTCTTATAAAAAAAAATTAATACTTTAAAACATATATGTCACTCACAGGGTTAAATATATGGTTACAGTACATATATGTATATATACATAAAGATAAATGAGTTGATGATTGATAAAAAAAGGTGTATAATAAAATGTTAACTATAAATAAGGAAATTTGTAATATGTAAATCTAGATTAGTTTGAAATTATATACTCATCCTGTAATAAATTGTGTAATGTCCTTGAAATAGGGTAGGACAAATTATTGTATTATTCCTACAACTTTCATTAATGGGATACTTAATAACAATCTACTTAAATATCTATATTTCATACAAATAAATACATGATATTTCTTATGAATGAATATTGTGATACACTATATTGTTCACTGTTTCATTTCCATCTCCATACATAGTGTATTTCAATATTATAACAATACTGTTAGATAATTTTAGGCAGCTAAACAATATAATAGCAAAACTTAAATATCTATTTAGAAATTACTTTAGATTGTAACTAGAATAATACTTAAAATAATTATAAGATTAATAAACAAACAAATTTTATTTTAATATAATACTTAACAAAAATCTGTTAAACTTCGGAATGTTATATTCAAATTGTCTTTCTCTAATGCCATTTTACTACTTTTATGGCTTATTCACTTTGTAATATAGCTTAATATAATTAAATAATAATAATTTTGAGTATATTATTTTTTTATTAATCAATCTATAAGACATAAATAAGTATATCAAATGAATTCACAACTAATGTTTATAAACATACATTTAGCAATTATCTTCAGTAGAATAATTTAAAAAAATTAAGAGTTTAATCCTAGAATTATATAGGACATATTTCTGTTGATATTCTTGACTTCATATATGTGTGTTAGACATTTACTTATCTTGACATTTATGTAATATGATTATTCATAACAATTGCTTATTTGGACTGTGCAACATTGCTTAGTGTATTAAGTAATCTAGCCAAATAATTGGCTTATCAAAAAACAAATATGCACTTAGTATATCTATCTATCTATCTATCTATCTATCTATCTATCTATCTATCTATCTATCTATCTATCTATCTATCTATCTATCTATCTATCTATCTATCTATCTATCTATCTATCTTCTATCTATCATCTATCCATCTATCTGTCTGTCTATCTATCTTCTATCTAGTCTATCTATCTATCTATCTATCTGTCTATCTATCTATCTATCTATCTATCTATCTATCTATCTATCTCATCTATCTATCTATCTATCTATCTATCTATCTATCTATCTATCTATCTATCTATCTATCTATCTATCTATCTATCTATCTATCTATCTATCTATCTATCTATCTATCTATCTATCTATCTATCTATCTATCTATCTATCTATCTATCTATCTATCTATCTATCTATCTATCTATCTATCTATCTATCTATTTAATTTGAATGATAGAATTGCTACCATGTCAAATAAATGGAATCAGCTCAGTATGAAATTCAAATTTATATAAATTAATATAAAATGAAGCAAGAATTATCACCAAAAGAATCAGTTGCATGCAGCAATTTTAAATAACCATGAAAATTTAATACGTTGTTCATATATGATAAATTTCTGGAAATGCATTTGATAAAAACAAATCAAAAGAAGTGTAGTAAATTATTTAAGGCTTCAAACAATAAAATGCAACGAATGAAAGAAAATAAGTTCCAAAATATTCAACTTCTGATTTTTTTTTGTTATAATATTGATGGTAATCTGTTTATTACGTGATAATAAAATCTATTAATATTAAAAAGAATATTTTCTTACAATCAAACATTCCTATAATCTTTAATTTGCAAATTAAAAACTTTCTATTCCAAATTCACTCTATTTTTTCAAGTTCGAAGCTGATAAAAAATAAAATATAGAAAATTATATAGTAGACAACAAAAAGTAGTTGCAATAAATATCGATTGTACAAATAAGTGAAAAATAATATAGGAGACATAAATTTATGAGTAACTATGCCATATATCTGGACATAGACAAAAATATTAAGTAATTGAATGAAAAAAAAAATCGATGTTTTCTTTTAAGTCCCCAACTATATTAATTAGATAACACTGTTTTTTTTTTTCAGAATGCTTTTTGTATATTCTACCTAATGTGACAATAGAAATGAGTATTGAAATTTATTTTGTTAAATCTTATATCAATATAGTAATCAGAAGAAAAACACATATACATGCACAAGAGATCTAAGAAAGACCCCCCAAGATCTCACACAAATATCACTTATTTGGAAACAAGAAAGGGGTAATAGTCATTGTTTTGGCATTGAATAGATGAGATTGTTTGCTCTGCTTATGATCATAGATAAAAAAAAAAGAGGTATGGTTTATTACCAGCACAGTTAATACTATAAGTTAATAAGAAATAGTGTGCATTTAAGTACGCATAAGAACATATAAAAGTATTAATAGTTATTTCTAAAAATATAAGATTATATGTGCTGCGTGAGTAAATAGAGATGAAGATTTAATAAAAAATTAAAGTTGATGCACTTAATAACCTACACCGCCAAACATTTTTTAAAACATATGAATAAAGTTATTTTAAGAGACAAATAATCTCCAAGATGCATTTCGTGCTGAACCAGCATTCATCATTTATAATGCTATATGTATTTTATATATTTGATCTTAAATAAATTTCAAGATCTACAATTAAAGTTTAAAAAAATATACATATTTCTGATCTAATAAAACGTTATTAGTAATAATGTATTTATTTATTAAAGATGTAAAATAAACGTCTTTCCTCTAACCAGAAATATATATGCATACATATATGTGTTTTTACAAGATGCTGAGTTGCATGGTTGCATGTAAATACAGCATATAATGTTGATCTAATACTATACGTTTACATTATATGTGTGCACTTTTTTTAAATTTGCATTTCAATTATTGTTATAATTTTATAATATTTTTAATTTATTTTATACTTTGAAGATGAGATATTAAAATGTAAATTATTTGTGATTCTTTTAGTTTCAAAAGGCTTTATTGAACTACATGTTTACAAAACAGTATTTAATACCACATATATATGATAGAGTAAAGAAAAGACTAGGAAGTTATAAACAAAGAAAGATATGTGGTTTACATTATATACACTGTTTTTATCACATACTAGAGATTAGATAAATTACAAATCTATGTGTAACAGAAAAATAATACAATCTTGAAAGCAGTTTAGAATTGTGTGACTGCTACATAGGATTTACATCTTACTATGTACATTATTGCATTAATGACTTTTTAGCCTTTAATTATCTAGTTATTATTTTATAATAGTGAGCCATGTGATAAATCTGAGCAGAGTCATATTAATGACCATGTGTTTAAGTAAATGTTAGTTCGTCAAATTAATTCATCCGTTATGTGTATAGTATCCATTTTGTTCCTAAATGTATTAAGATGTCTTCTTGTATTTAAACTGTACATACATATACATTTGGTACACCATAATGAGAATAGTACTATGCCAGAGAGAATCAGAAACATCACATTTTTATTCACATGCTCCATGTTTAATAATATCCCTTGTGAACTATCAAACATCACATGATCACCATTCTTTATGCTTACACAAGCTGTTTTTTGTAGATGCAAAACTCTGCATACAGTAGTGCCACTTAGTGCAAGCCAGAGTAATCAATGGATGCAGGAATGTTTGTGCATAAATTGATTACTCTGGTTTGAATTGAGTTGTGCTACTGTATGGAGAGTTTTGTCTCTGTGAAAAACAGCTTATGTAATCATATAGAATGGTGATTATGTGATGTTTAATGGTTTAATACCAATTCTGCCTAATAAGATTATGGTGACTATGGTTATTAAAGAACCAAACACACTAAAAAGTATGGTTGCTGAAGTGAGTTCAGATCTATACAATTATACAAACTAATGAGCTTAGTTTGAAAACATTATTGTGTTTTTATTTTGGACTCAAAGCTTTATAGTTAGCTAAAAAAAATAAGAGGTAGCTGTTGGATGGTTGCATTAGATTCTAAAATCTAGGTGCAGTGCTCTCAAATTCAAAACTCCTCACTGATAAAAGCCAGAAGCTAGAAACTAGTCTGGGGATATTGGATGAGTAGGTGCTGGATAGGGATTTTATGCACAAACCTTCCTACATTCACTGGTTACTCTGGATTGCACTAAGTGGCGCTACTGAATGGGGAGTTTTGCCTCTATGAATATCTATTGTGATATCCTCAAAATATTTAAAAAATAAAAATTACAAGATACATATACTTCTCAATATATTTTTAAAATGTATTTATGCACACATTCGATCCAGCACATTTATACTTTTCTCATTTTTTGTGATATTTTTAATTTGTTAAATCAAACGAATACTGGCAAATGGTCTTATTCTAGACAGATAAAAATGAGAAATGATAAAAAGTAAATACATTTTTTAAACATAAATAATCGTAAATTAATTTATCATTGTAGCTAATAGCCATAATTCTGGATGAAAATGAATTAATGCTTCCTACGTTATAATTGCTGTCATTACGGTAATTATCGCTTTATTAGTAAAAGGCAAATAAACGTGTGATATCTGTCAGGGGAAATGTTCCTATATAAAACTGGCAGAATATTTTTTTTTGTAGTATGAAAATTAATTGTTATTTCTAATAGGTAGGTAATTATGTCATAATTTATTTTTCATATACCTTGCAGCTATAAATATATGTATATATTAAACTGAAAAAATATATATAAACCAATGTTTTGATCAGGTAACACTCTCCAATAATATCAGATCAGAAAAGCCATTGAAATCTATAAAACGCCAGATTGCAGCAATAAACGTAATGATATATACAAATTACCTTTTATTTAATTTTTTTCAAAAAAACTCATTAATCTAAATAATTTCTCATAATTATTATTTCTATTTTCTATTACTAAAATGTTTATTATTGTTATACAGCAGAGTTTACAGCACATCTACAATTTTTCATTTGTTACCCAATTGATGACTAGTATGACCTGGTCAAAAATGGTAATATATATATAAAACATATTTTGCGGGTTCATCCGTGTTAAAAAATTTTAATATTAATATACTAATGTTTCGACTTGGTCACACAAGTCATCCACAGATTTATAAAAGGTAGAAAGACGGTTGTAGAGGCGCTACAATCACTGATTTGAAAAAAAAACATTAAAGTTCCACCAATAGCAAAAATGTCAAATTAAAGAATGTTTTTTAAAAAAATCTTTCCAAATAGGAGGAAGTTTGCATGTATCATCTCGCTTATTGATACAATCTGGCCTTTAAGTATCTCAATGGCTTCTCTAATTTTGCATTTGTAGAGATTATCACATCTGGATATGATCCTGGTACTAGAAAAATCAATTTTATGACCTGAATCTATAGTATGGAGTGAGAATGCTGATGATGATAAGTGTTGTTTAACTGCATTAGCATTCTCATCTCTCCTAACACTGATGCGATGATTACTCATACCTATGTAAAAAGCTTTACAATTTTTACATGAGATTTGATAGACACCATGAGGCTTGGTTATTATATTGCTGATCTTTTGATGAGTAGAAAATGCTGTATCTATATTATAGCATTTTAATATACACTTGATACTGTCTGTAGTTCCTTTTACATATGGAACACAAATCCTAATAGCTGATTTATCATCTTTTTGTTTCATATTTTGTCTATTTTGGGCTTGAAATAAGGCTTTTTTTTATAAATTTGTAATTATAACTATATGCTAATAAAACCCTATTAATATGATTTATTTCTTTTTTCAGAAGTGTCTCATCTGAAAGGTTAATTGCTTTATTTAAAAGAGTTTTGGCTACACAAACTATCTGAGTAAGTGCAATAGGTTCTCCAACTCATATTTTAGCTAGATACTTATCGGATTTCATTAACCTACAACCCCATTAATTAAATCATATATTAAAAACTCTTTTTATTTTATTTCTGTTTTAAAAAGTTTAAAAATTAATGCTAATGACATTCTGGTCAGTTTTGATGTCGTGTCTTTGTTCACAAACATTCCAATTGATGAAGCTTTAAATATAATCTCACAACGTTGCAATTTACCAGACCATATTATTGTTTTGATTAAAAATTGTCTCTTAAATACATATTTTGTATACAATGGACAGCATTACAGGCAAGTTTTTGTCACTCCTATGGGCTCACCTATATCAGGAGTAATAACTAATTTATTCATGGAAAATATAGAAACTCGTGCTTTAGAATCATTATCTTTAAAACTTCTCATTTGGCTCAGATACATAGATGATATTTTTGTCATATGGCAACATGGAAAAAATAAATTAAATGATTTTTTCTTACATTTAAATAATATGCATCCTCATATTAAATTTACAATGGAGACAGAGTCTGATGGAAAACTCCCTTTTCTTGATGTTCTAGTCACCAGAACACCAAATAATTTATCTTTTTCAGTTTACAGAAAGGATACACACAGAGACAGATATTTACATTTACATTCTCATCATCACCCAACTCAGATAGTTTCTGTAGCCAAAACTCTTTTAAATAGAGCAATTAACCTTTCAGATGAGACACATCTGAAAAAAAAAAAATCATATTAATAGTGTTTTATTAGCAAATAGTTATAATTACAAATTTATAAAAAAAAAACCTTATTTCAAGCCCAAAATAGGCAAAATAGGAAACAAAAAGATGATAAATCAGCTATTAGGATTTGTGTTCCATATGTAAAAGGAACTACAGACAGTATCGGACATATATTAAAATGATATAATATACATACAGCATTTCCTACTCATCAAAAGATCAGCAATATAATAACCAAGCCTAAGGATTCAATCCCTCTTGAATCTCATGGTGTCTATCAAATCTCATGTAAAAATTGTAAAGCTTCTTACATAGGTATGGGTAATCATCACATCAGTGTTAGGAGAGATGAGCACGCTAATGCAGCTAAACAACACTTATCATCATCAGCACTCTCACTCCATACTATAGATTCAGGTTATAAAATTGATTTTTTTAGTACCAAGATCATATCCAGATGTGGTAATCTCTACCAGTGCAAAATTAGAGAAGCCATTGAGATACTTAAAAGGCCAGATTGTATCAATAAGTGAGATGATACATGCAAACTTCCTCCTATTTGGAAATATTTTTTTTAAAAAACATTCCTAAATTTAACATTTTTGCTATTGGTGGAACTTTAACATTTTTTCCAAATCAGTGATTGTAGTGCCGCTACAACCATCATGCTACCTTTTATAACTCTGTGGATGACTTGTGAGACCAAGTCGAAATGTCAGTATATTAATATTAAAAGTTTTTAACATGGATGAAGCCGCAAAATATGTTTTTTATATATTTAACCCGTGAAAATCTTTGTTTTAACACACACACACACACACATATATATATGTACCCAGATAATATTTCATTTTATATATATGTATGTAAGATCGAAAGATATATACTACTGACAATTATAGCATACTGTAAACTACCTATAAATTAATATTTATTTGTCATAGCTAACAACCAATTTTTGTACTTTGTATGTTATTTTACATCTAATATTGTACATATTTTACCCAAAGATATTTTCAGTCAAAAGATGAAATTGAAGAACTTTTGGGAGCATGTACCTTCACCTTAATAATAATAAATTCTTATGATCTGAAGTCAAAGAATTGTATTTATATTCTTTAAGATCTCTATTTACAGACAGAGAAATTTCACAATAATTAAAGTGAAATTTAATTATTTTTGTAAAGGCTATCGTGTTCTGAATAAGTGATGAGTATCAAATAATATCAAATCTGTGTATGAATTTAGATCTTTATATTGCATATTTTATCAGAGAAAAGTTAACAAGAGTTTATATGTAAATATATGTTATTTATCATTATATATATATATATATAAGCTGAATTTTTAAAAATGTGGCTAGAAGTTGGAGAAAGAGAGATCATAAGAATGAGGTACACTTTGATGAGTTTGTTTTTAATAATTGTTCAAATGCTAGATATTTTCTAAATACTCTATTATAATTAAAAGTTAAAATGTTTTCAATATATAAAAATGTATTTAAAAACTGAAATATTTGAATTTTGACCAAAAACGTTTGTTACATATGAGTATTCTGGTAAACCAAAACAACAGCCCATATTTTTTGAAAAATCTACTGTTTTGAGGGTCTGAAAAATGTTTACAAAAACTTTTAGGGACTGCTATGTACTTAATATTTATTTATCTTTCATTTTGTATTACTGTTAATAATAAATATAATTGTGGAAAAAATAATTATATTTACAGTTTACTTTTATTTATTTTTTTGAATTAACATATTAGCAGAAAAATGAAATATATATATATATACAATATTTTTACATTATTTATGTAGTGGCGTTTAATCATAATCATGACCATGAATGTACACTTTTCAGGAAAGCAGGATCCCATGTTTTTGGAAATAGTGCACTACATCATATTCAGTGACAGAAAGGTTCCAAATTTTTATCATTATGAAAATTTCCAAAAAAACAATTGCTTACACAAAGAAGCATTGCTACAAGTCAAGCATTGTTAGCTGAGAGGTTATTGCAGCCACCTTGGAAGCAAGTAGTTGGTTGCAGATGGTTTTGGGTTTGCCTCCTGGATGATGCTATGACATATAAAAAAAAAGAAGCATGCTGAATTGAATAAAAATATGACAATGTTAAGAGCATCCCATCACTTTCCACATTATAATATAAGTTTAAAAAATCAAAATAAAGTTTCTTAATGAAATTTATGAGAATTTATTCATTTTTTTAAATTTAACAATCAATTTACTAATTTTGTTTTAATTTAATAACTAACATAACTTCATTGGATTGGAAACTCTCAAAATTGTATATTTATCAAAAATACAGTATGCCTATTTTGGTTTACAGGAAAACTCACAAGTACCAAACATTTTTATACTTTCTATGTTTTATGTTAGTATGTCTTTTTTATTGAACCATGTGTCTTTCTGGGCAGGAATACATGAAATTTTATGGATCTATGATATTCTATAAATACTTGATAAGGTATAACAAAATCACCAACCTTTTGCCAGTGGAAGAGAAAATCTTAATGTTAAAATTAATCAGTCTTCTATTGAGTTTATCAATGATCTCTCCATTGTAAGGCAGAATAACTTTACATTATGCCAATATTTTTTTTTCTCTTATCATCAATACTATATAAGTTTTGATTATAATGTGTTTAGTGTAACTATTAGAAAGCAGATTACTTTTAATTACAATTATTTATTGAACAAGATTATATTTATCAAAACATTCCTACCATGCCATCAGAGACTTTTAATCACAAAAAATATAAGCAGAATTATGGTGGAAATTAAAATTGGAATATTTGTTTGTGGCAATACTTTTTATAAAACAGAGTGCAATAGAGAACCCTTAGGCTTTCTAGCAATTAAAATTTATTGAAAAGAACGTATTTTTATTATTTTCAATTTGCATCACAAACTTTTATCAGGATATTATTCATTAAGAAAATAATAAAAGAATGAAAAGCATCAATACTATGAGGTCACATTACAAATATATTCTATACATATCAACCAAATAGAATGATTTTTCCTTATGAGCTGCACTTAATATTTGTTTTTTTTTTTATTAAAAAATCTATCAAAAGATTAACAATCATAAACGATAGTGGAGACCTCATAGGATGATCGTTTATTCATTTGGGGAGAGGGAGAAAACATGAGTAAAAATGTATTTCTTAAGGTAATGTTTTGTTAGTGATATAATATAGGCAGATGGCAAGATTTAAAATTTTAATAATGGAAATATAATGTGTTGGGCTTTAATTTTAGTATTATCTATTTTAACGGTCAGGGAGAATAATCTTACCATATCTGCTGAACAAGGGTTCCACCAGGACATTAAAACCTGGAAAATTTATATAGTAGGCAGATACTTAAGTTAGGATCCAATTTTATTTTATTATAGACCGTTACACCCCAGTCACTAGCTTGTGGAGCAGCAGAGATAATATATATTTTATTATAAAAAAAGATAATAAAAAATAGGAATAAGCCACAACCAGATTAAAAATACACAGAAACATTTATTTTGCACATATATAAAATTTAGAATTATTTATTTTAGCATAATTTTTATTTTAGAATTTAATGTACATTTTAACCTTTTATTTTAGAAGTTCGCACAGATGAATTTATTCATATTTTATTAGAGTGTCAAGTATGGATAGACTACAGAGATTGCACTCGAAAAAGAAAATATTCTATATCCTTATTTAACCTTAGGCCAAAAGTTCGCAGTCAAACAAATGCCAATCTGTCTGATATATCAATGTATTCAATGCAACATGAATACAACAGCACAATACTGTACTGTCAAAAATATACATCTGAACAATGTGGTTATAAAAGAAATTGTCCCTGATCCAGTAGAGAAATGCTATGTCTGTCTGGCAAGAAGAACAATAAAAAAGAAAAGTCCATAGGAAGGGATTGCAGTCCTTTTTTCTGTCTTACTACTCCATTCCATAGGCTAAAGGGATGATCCAAGGAGCAGAGAATACCATCTGACTCTGATTGTCAATAAAAAATAGGCTTATCTTGCCCAAGTGTGGTGTATAATGTGATCCTGCAAGTAGTGGATCTTCATGCTACATTTACTAATAACACCAATACATCCAACCCATTAACCCAATTTATCTGCAAAACAAATAACCTAAGATCAACTCTCCCTTTAATTAAACTAACATAACTTTATGATCTATGTAGCCATCCACATCCAACTTAAAATTTACATGATTTAAAAGTTTAGTTTAACAGGAAAAAAACATAATAAACACTTAAAAAAAACAAAAATAAATTAATGAAAATGATTTTTTTAAAAAAAATACATTCAATAAAAATAATTATTAATAAATGATTTAGTTTGATCAGATAGGAATTTCTATTTCTATTTAAATACTGGGAAAGTTTTAGTTAAAGTTCATTAGTTATTTAAAGTTCTTACAGTTTTAAAAGAGCAAGTCCATAATTTTTAGTTGCTTGTAATTTGTATCTCTTTTTTAATTCACACAACATCCTGGGGATACTGGTATTCTGTTGGCCATTCTATTGGTATTCATCTGGTAGTCCTTTACTGTAGCTGGTATAGTTCTTTGCAGGCTTTTAATGGAGGACCCTGATGTCCTGGGGTCCACAACATAGTAAAATGATATTTCATTTCTTCTTTTAGAAAAACTGAAAGGCAATAATGAAAGTGTGTCTTTTCAATCCATTCTCCTTCAACTCTCCCAGACTTAACACATATATCACCCAATACTGAAAAACTCAAAACTATTTTTGTTTTTATACCAAACCTCCGGATTAACTGAACATGATATCATGATGATCCTTTCGTTGTGGTCCATTTTCTGAGAGATTTTTTATTGGCTATTCTGTTCTTATTATTTTTCTTTCTTATCTCATCTTTAATTATAAATATTGAGATGCCCAAGGACTAGTTTACTTAAGACTAATTAAAAATAATCATTTCCATTTTTTAGCCTTTTACACAATAGTAAGTAATTAAATTTTGTACATTCTTAAAGATATATTTTTATCTTTAAATCTTTTAAGTTTTTGTTGAAAATTTAGTTTTAAAATACTTTTTTCTTTTTTAATAATTTTTTTTTTAATAATTATCCATCTGTGTGATTTTATATATATACAAGTTTAGATGACTTTCAATTTTTAATTTTTTAAAAACAAGGTTTTATTTGCCAACTTTTATTTTTAATGTCTAACTTTATTTAAAATAATGTAACAGAATGTGTGCCTATTACACTATCAATTATTGCAAATAATAACCTAAAATTAAACTAAAAATATGTAGAATACTCACAGCACAGAGAATAAATCTTTTTGATTATCAGATTTATGTATTTAAAATAAACTATGAAATTTGTGGTACAATTAATAAATATCCTCAGGAAGAATTTTAATTTTTTATTATTACCCATGCTGAAATGATAGATAAGAAACTTTTCAGCTAATCTTTTATTTGTTTTAATAAATGACACTCTGATGTAATGTTCGTCCTACATAGAAACTGAAATAATAATAATAAATTTTCATTCTAGATATATTTTAATTTCTAAAAAACTTCATGTTACTTTATTTTATTCTGTTATTTTAATCTACCTAAAGAATGTTTTATTTTAATTTTCACCATCATCTTATATACCTTCTGTGACTAAAAATCTTTTCATAAGAATTGTGGATAAAAGTCAACGTGGTAAAGAAATAACTATTATTAAAATATCCAGCTCTCTAATTATTATGGAAAACATTATAAATGCAGCTTATACAATATTTATTTAAAGTTTACTTTAGAGATAGAGTGAAAAAATTTAGCGCTTAAGGTCTTGGATTGATTTTAGTTCTGGTAATTTCAGTTCACAAATGTCTTATAAATTCATGAGCAATAAAACCATTCATTTGTCTTTTTAAGATTTAAGGAATGAAATGTAAATTCTTCTATAGAAGTCTCACACATGTACTGCACATTGCTTTTTTTGAAGCAGTGGTAGTTAAAGAAAGACTTCTAGTAAAGAATTCTCTCACTAGGACATCTTTTTTTCTTAGAGAAAAAAATCTTCCCTAATGGCAGATACACTTTATTATGGACAATGTGTATAGAAGGTAATTAAATAAAAATTCTTTAATTTTTTATGATAAGCAGCCATATAAGAATGATTAAATTTAATAGTACCTAATTGATCATGGAATTTATAAAGTGAGATCTAGCAGTCTGCAAAATTCTTATAAAGAAAAGGCTAAATATGTAATAGAAAATTGAAATGCAAAACCTTTATTGAGACCTGGTGGATTAAAAAAGTTAAGAATTCAATGATAAGATATAAGATGATTATTTTTGGACATATATGAGAATATATAGATAAAAATGGTGATTTTAGATCAGCAGATTTTTGAATTGTTTTTAGTGGAGATAATAAGCCTAAAAGAAATATTATTGCCTTTATATTAGAAAATAAATAGTCTCATAGTGTATTGAAAACACACTATGTGAATAAAAAAAATTTGAAAATTATAATGAAAGCAAATCCACTAGTTATAGTACTGATAAAAGTACATTTTTATACTACTGATAGTAAAAGTTAAAAGTATTTATAAAAGATGAAAAAGATAATATTATTTTGATATGTTAGTGGATTCACATGAGAATCCATGATAACTAAATAGATTTAGTTTAGGTGATATAAAAACATATGTGCAGCATGTAATGGTAATAATATTATATTTTATGATGTGACCCA
This sequence comes from Epiperipatus broadwayi, assembly GCA_028023455.1. Taxonomy (NCBI): domain Eukaryota; kingdom Metazoa; phylum Onychophora; class Udeonychophora; order Euonychophora; family Peripatidae; genus Epiperipatus; species Epiperipatus broadwayi. Next base: position 9,680,025 of record JAQFVV010000001.1, read on the forward strand.
AAAAATGTGCTACAAAAACATTTTATTGTCTGTATTATTGTTAAACAGAGGCTGATAAATCATAATAGTTTTGTCATAGTTACTTTAGAGCTAATGTGGATAGTAAAAATGTACACATTTTGGAAAAATGTAATGTAAATTTAGAAGAAGTGATATATCTACTAAATCAAATGTTGCTTAAGTAAATTATAGATTATAATATAACTAAGTAATTTAATGATGAAACTGATATAATAGATATTGATCATATGTGATGCAAAAATATTAAAGCATGTATAAATATTACAATAACTTAAGTATTAGGAAAAATAATGCTGGTACTTAAGAAACTATAGATAACCTAAGTGATATTCAATTTAACTGAAAGAAGAAATCAAGTTAGATGTAATGACTATAATCAACTTAAAACCATTAAAAATTTAATAATAACAAATTGTAGAGTGAAAAAGTGAAATGGATGTATGTGTTTGGTTAAGAAATTGATGACAACATAAAAAATTGAAAATGTTTAACAACTATATAAAGAATCAAAATTTTGAATTATGTAGAAAGGATATTTAGTAATATTGTTAAAAATAAGGACGTATAAATGCTTTTTGAAAATAATAAAGTGTGTAACTATTGGAAAAGCCATAATGAAGATTTATTCAGAGGAGAAATAACAGATGTAAAAAATTATACAGTGAACAGAGGTACAGTTAATAAGAATGAAAAAGAATTTGTAATAAAAATTAAAAATAATAATGCAACTGGTGTGGAGTTAATAATAAATAAACTGTACATTGGAAAAATCAAAATGGATGAATATTATTGGTGAAAAAATTGAAAACAACATAAAAATTGGAAATGTTAAACTGATATATCAAAATCAAAATGTTATTTAAAAAGATTGTTAGAAACACTTTTTGATAAAAAGTATGTGACTGCTATAAAGAATATTTTGAAGATCTGTTCAAAGAAGAAGTGACAGATATGAGAAGTTATATAGAAGATGAAAGTATGGTTGATGAAAAAATTTTGTGTGTGACTGCTAGAAAAAGTATTTTGAAGATTTATTCAAAAGAAAAGTGACAAATATGAGAAATTATATAAAGGATGAAAATATAGTTGATAAGGATGGGGGAAAAACCTGTAATGAGAAGGAAAAATATATAAATGAGAGTAATACAAGCTAAGAAAGCTTGCATTGAATAAGAGATTAATTTAAACTAAAGCAATTTCCCAGTGGAATACTTGAAGTATTACTTCAACTTAAATTACAGAAATGAAAGCTGCAAAAATAGATTTGCTTAAATAATTATTTCAGTAGTTGCTGCTTATATTGAAAATCTTAATAGCCCAAAAAACATTTTAAGAAGATTCTAATGAAAATAGTATTTCAAATACTGACATATTCTCATCAGTAAGAAAGAAGATTAATACTCCGCTTTATTATTTTATAAAATTAATTATATAATTTATTTTTTTGTAAATGTATGCATTATTATAAATGATAATAATACAATATGAAAAATATTAGTACTAATATTTATATTAGGTTTCAAGAGGAAATTTTATTAATGACTAAAGGGTTGCATTTATTATGAGTCCTTTGGCATAATATGTTTATATTGCAAGTGAAAGAGGAAAGTAAGTGTGTATACATAAAAGAAACCTGTGGAAAGATAAGTGACCAGTGTTGTGGTTGTTTACAATGTTTAAGGATTATATATGTGGAGTAGGAATGAAGACTACAATATTTGTTTCCTAATTTACATTTGGATATGCTTTTCAACAACCATAGCCACTACTATCCTATTAGGCAGGTTTTGGTGTTAAACTACTAAACATCACATGACCACTGTTTTTTATGCTAGCACATTACTGTTATTAAAACAGACAAAACTCTCCATACAGTAGTGCCACTCAGATTCAAAGCTCCTCATTGGCAAAGGTCACAAGCCAGAAACTAGCCTGGGGATATTATATGAGTAGGCACTAGATAAGGATTTTATGCACAAGCCAATATATGGATACTGAACTGGGTCCAGATCCATATGCCTATATAAGCTATTGAGCTTAGATTGAAAATATTATTGTGTTTTCAATTTTATTCTCATAGTTTTGTAGTTAAATATAGATAAAAGCAGAATTCTGGAGGGTTGCATTAGATCCTATGATCTAGGTGCACTGCTCTCAGACCCAAAGCTCCTCACCGATGAAGGTCACAAGCCAGAAACTAGTCTGGGGATATTGGATGAGTAGACACTAAATAGGGATTTTATGCACAAGCCTTCTGGCATCCATTAATTACTCTGGTTGGCAAAGAGAGGCACTACTGTATGGAGAGTTTTGCCTGTTTTAATAATAATAATGTGGTAGCATAAGAAATAGTGATCATGTGATGTTTAGAGGTTCATTTTATTTGATAAATATGTGGCAGTGATAGTTCATATAATATGAGTTTTTAAATACTCTGTGTCATCACTGTTAGGTGGCAATTTGCAACATAATTGTTGCATTGCAAATTTTAGTAGACTCTTCAGTTATTCTTGAATGTGTTGTTGCTGTCCTTGAGATCAATAGCATGTGTTCAGATGAAAATCCTCTATATTTCAATTGCTGGGTAATGCTACATCTTTTGGAAGAATGCTTGTTGATGGCAGGCATTAGTTGGATCATGGTTACCAGTTACAAGTTTGATTGCTATGTTGTAAGTGATCAGGCTCTGCAAAGATATCAGAATGCACAATTTTATTACCTGTGGCTCATATTTTTGACAATTTGGTATTAAATGTTGGTGGGTGTTATCTTGTATTGTTTCCTAAGGTGAATGTGCAATGACTGCACCAATATTCATAGAGCACAAAAATGGCTGAGTAAATTGTTGGGCCAGAATTGTCTGAGGGGTAGTGTTGGGTTGTCTGTAGGCTCAGGTCATAATATACAATTTCTCTCCACTGCTGAACAGTGATATAACAAATGTTGAGGTGTCTCTTTTGTCTTGTGGAACAATGAGCAATAAAAATATTTGTGTACATCCACCAGTATCCCAGGAAATATGAAGTGGTTAGAGCAAAAAGTCAAAATAATTTGGCTCTAAAAACCATTTTTTGAACTTACAAAGTAATAATTGTTTGCTAATTCCAAGTACTGTCAGACTGGGCAGATTTGGATGGATAAATGAATAAATTTTCCAATATGAATACCAGTATATAGTTTGTAGAGATATCTGTGAGGATATGGTTTTTATATAATTGATGATCAGTGAAAGTTGGTCATATGTGGGAGAGTGGCATATCTGTTGGTGTTATTTGAAAAAGACATTGTACCATTGGAAAGTGTTTGAGCATGGATATAACTAGGTTTATAACCTTCTGTAGATAAAAAACACAAATAATATGAAGGCCAAGTTCAATGTGAATAGGTAGTCTGCTAAATTGTTTTGCAGATACTGTCTTTTTTCTACCACAAACTAATTTAAGTGAGAAGAGATTTTGTTTGTAAAACCATCAAAAAATTAATAATGGGAAGAGCAATAGGTGATTTTGTTTGTGATTAGCTGATTAAAGAGCTGGATTTTAGAATATATGGAAATATATGTCTTTGAGAGTGAGGTAGTGATTCACTCTATTTATAGTTTCAGCATATTCTGAATTTTATATTAATATAAAAAGGAACACCTAGAAAGTCAGACAGCTTTCTCCGATAACTGTGCAGACTTATTTATATTAACATTGAGTTTATGTGTAAAGCTGCTAGATTTTCTTCAGATGAAAGAAATACAATTATGTTATTCCTATAGGCAATGCATGTTACCTGCAGAGTTTGTTGGTCTTCATTAGTGATAAGTTGATATAGAAAGCAAATAGTAATAAACTTATGAGAGAATGTTGGGAGATTGATTGTATTGGAGTGAAGAGTATGAAATTTTGCCAGAATGTGATATGGAATGCATGTTTCAATAGCATGTTAGTCAGTATATACAGAAGGGTATGAGGTATAGTGATAGCAGCCAAAATGTCCATTAAGATTGTCATGGAATCAAAAATTCCTTGATGTCTGTCTAAACTGCAATTGGAGCATATTGTTCCAGTCTTGTACCAAGCTAAAAGTTGCTTTGAAGATAAGTAGTTCTTGTCTTGTTGATGGTTGCTTTCTTGTGAACTGGTTCTGTTATAATCAAAGGGAGCAAGATGTAACCCAATCTTGTCTTTAACAACTTTCTCAATGACCTTTATAGATGTTGAAGATAGTATTGTGATTGGATAAAAGTTCTTGATGTTGTAGACTTTTTGTGAAAGTTAGTTTTCAAAGTCACATAGCACTTGAGTGGTTGAATGGCTGAGATGCTGGAACATAAATTTTGGTATGACATGAATACCTGGGTGATATTCATTGAGCAGAATAGCAAGTTTGATTGTTAAATTGATTAGTGATGAATTGTGCGTTTGTTTTAGATGGTTTAAAATAGTCATGAGGTTGGATGCGGAAATGATGAAGTTGAAGCTTCCATATATATATATATATATATATATATATCATATTATGCATCGCATGTGTGGATGTTCAGATTTGAAGAGCCATGGGCACTGTAACAGTGGATGAAAACCAAGGGCCCATCAGATGTAGCCTCTAGTCCTTTTATACTGCTGACTGAGACAGATTTTGTTTTTTATAGCTAAGTAATCTTTAAGTTACTGCATATCTGCTGCTTTTGACTGAGTAATTTTATATATATATATATATATATATGACAGCATGTATTATGAGTAGATTCAGACATCACTATCCACTTATGTAGTTCATCAGCCAGAAATAAAAGTCTGGATAGGAGTGTGTGATTTTCTGGTAATATGATCAATGTTAAATGAAAGTATATTTATATACACATGGAATCTTTGCACAGCACTTACTTGTACTTTAAGTTTGTGGAACATAATATATAGTTCAGAAAAAATGAATTCTGAAGTGGACGCAGAAAATAAAATTATCATTATTTTCCCAGTAGATAATATTATTTGGTTAAATTTGAGCTAGCTTTAGGGTTGCACTTTGTGCAGAGTGGTTTGAGAATGGAGATAAACTGAGATTCAGGCTGGTATAGGGCCACAGCATTGGTGAATAGAAGCAAAGGTCAATTATTGATGTATGATGGTTGTTATGGAATGTTACTGTGTTTGGTGATAGAAAACATTCAGCACTCATGAATGGTATTGCTAATTGATGAAGCCATTTTTATGTTAAAGTTTCTTATAAAGATGCTTGGGTAAGAGTTTGATGCTAGTAATGAGTTGCCAGTAAGTATAATATTGGATATGATGATGTTTCCAGGTGAATATAGGTAAGTATTATGTTGAGAGTGTTGTAAAGTGATGGAAGGTTATTAACAGGTTGGCATCAATATATATATATATATATATATATATATATATTAGTGTGTATTCAACGGACCTCTATTAGCTTTTAGTTAATGGCATGGTTTATATTAATTACTTGTGATGCTTCCTTTATTTTGTCTTTTATATTGCTTCTTTTTTAACAAACAATCTTAGCATTAACCATCTCAAATAAATGATAGGCCATTTTCTTAGTTCAAAAAATTTGGATGAATAAATGTGCTATATGGGCTTATTTATTTTAGCAATTCTTCTCTTTAAATTTATTTTGTGTTTCTTATATTTTCTTGACTAATTTGCCAATCCAAAACATATATTAATTGTGTTTTATTTTTAATTCTTAAATTTATTTTTCAAATCATTAATCATTGTATTTAATGTGGGGACATGAATGTGACAAAATTATTCCTTGAAGAATATACCTTCCAGTGTAAGTCGGCTGAACAGGGTATATTATTTTATTCTGAAATTGATCTTTTTAAAATTCATTCTTGTATTTTTATTTATTTATAAACGTGCTTTTAGGGTAAACAACATTGACCAATTCGTTACATATTTCTTTATATTAATTTTTCTTTAATCAACTTTAAATTTGCAGATTTGGGAATTTCTAAACAGGAACGCTTTTAATCATCATTTTGCAGTGAAAATATGTTTAGATATGATTAATAATAATTCTGTCACAACATGTAGATGGGTCTGTGTAAAAAAAAAGTTATTTAACTGAGATAACTAATGTATTAATTTTACATAAATAAAATATACAAATATCTATCACTTTATTTATCTATACATCTGTCTATTTACTTATCTATATTTCGGTCCGTTTTTATGACTATCTATCTATTTGTCTATCTATCTATCTATCTATCTATCTATCTATCTATCTATCTATCTATCTATCTATCTATCTATCTATCTATCTATCTATCTATCTATCTATCTATCTATCTATCTATCTATCTATCTATCTATCTATCTATCTATCTATCTATCTATCTATCCATCTACCTATCTATTTATCTATTTATTTGACTCTCTGAATGACTATTTATCCATTTGTTTATCTATCTATCTGTCTGATTGTTTGTGCATTTATTTATTCTATCGCCGGACTACCAGTTTATCTAAAATACCTATCCATTTATTAATGTCAACCTGTCTGTTTTTATCCATCTATGTATCTATCTATATAATTACTTGTCTATCCATTAATATGACTATCCTTTATAAATCCATCTGCCACCCATTTATCCAAATAATCTTCATCTACCTATCTACTTACATATCTATTTATTTATCTCCCTGTCTATATATCTTTTATTAAGATATCTATATATTCATATATATGTATCAATCTTTATTCATTTATCTATCCATCTATCTATATATCTCATTAATATAGCCATCTACCAAACTATTTATTTATCGATCTGTCTGTTTTTTTCTCTCTGACTACATTTCTATTTATCTATCTAAGAGGATTCATCATTATATAAATTAATAGGCATATAGTATATACGGATTTAACTAGATAGGTACTATTTTTAAATATACTTATTTCTAATTTAAAATAAAGTAGAAATTAATACGAACGAAAACATATTACTTTATTCTACGGTGACCTTTTATTATGTGAATCAAATCAACCATTCTGTAAATATACACAACTGCAAAATTAGAAATTATATATATACACACATTTTTATAAAGTAAATTGAATATTTAAAGTAGAATGTATATATATTATTTTTGATAAATATCAGTGCCTATTTGTCAGTCAGTGGATATATTATTCTTTAAACTATCATTTTTTTCATTATACTTTGTTTTCAACAAAAACATTAACGGTTTATAAATTTTTATTTGCATAGAGTTCTATATGCTTGATTCATTTATTAACTTTAGCAAATTGAATGAAAATTCTAATCTTTTATCTTTATTTTTAGTAGATATCAGATTATTTACTAGATCTGGCTGACGCATTAAGTGTGGAATAACAATCATTAACACCTGAAAAACGCCATCTGCTCTAATTCTTGCAGACGAAACAATAAAAAGAAACGCCAGTGTCTTTTTTCAATTAAAATTATATACAATGATAATAATTGTAAAAGTACAACTAATTTGATGTATATTAAATGTTATTCTCTAATTTAAAAGTTCTTTTAACATAACCTTTTCATTTTTACTACTGCATTTAGCTTTACATTTTATAAGTACATTTATACGAAATTAATAAGAAAATAAATTAATTTATGAAGAACTGAATTCCAACAAAATTAATTTTATTTTAATAAAACATAAACGTAATTTATGTAACGCACATGCTTATACATGTACATTTATGACGTGTATATACAGTACAATCTTAATTCATCTTTCCTATTCCTCACACCTTTTTAAAATTAATTTCTTCTGGTTATTATCACCTTATTAACACCATATAATTTTTTTCTCTAAATCCATCATTTTTTGACATAATTTTATTACATCTAACGCTGATAAATCACTGTTCTAATGCAGTATTTCCCCATATATATTGTAATAGTCAGACGTAGCATACTTCATTTATTTTACATTTTTCTATTTATTTAGATTTAGGGGATTTGAACTCAGACCTTCAAACACCTTTCAACTATCCACACTATCTCATATCACCGATACACATGATCACACACATGGAGAAAACATCAATAATCACCAATATATGAATTTCATGCTGAACCAGTACTCATCAGTTGGTCCAGATTATCATCTATGTATTTCATGCTGAACCAGTACTCATCAGTTGGTCCAGATTATCATCTCTCTCATATATATATATATCAGTGCTCAGTATATATTAAGATAGCAAATCTTCATACTTTAGCATGGGCACCATCTGGCTTTATGTATCAGAATAATTAATACATTTATATTTAAAAAATACATTATTCAATATACAACCCCATTTGTAATGCCAGGCTAAATCACAGAGAACATAATTTACTTCCAATGAATGATGGTAGACAATACAATCTTAAATAAATAAAATAATAAATCATAACAAGTGAATCTATTAATTGATGTACAATTTATTTTCTCTAATAAATTAACAAATCACATAACAGTAATTTATTTACAAAGTATAACCATTAATTGATATACAATTTATTTAGTTAACAAAGTCCTTTAATCTTTATATATCATAGTATCAATATATTCATTGATAATGTAATATATTCCCCCTACCTTGAACCCTGACTTCAATTAAACTTAAATATAATTCTATATATGTATAAATTCATAAATATAATATGTCTTTGAATTGCATGCCTCCTAGTACTTACACATACATATGATCTATATGAGATAGACATCAACATTATCTTTATTACAATAATCATAAAGAATGTATTTTAGATCCTATTTTTAAACATAATTGCTTGATGGCATTGTTCCTACACCAAAACACATCAATATAATATTACCAGGCAGTTACATTTTCTTTCAGATATTAACAATCAAACAATATACAGATGATGGTTTTAAATTACATCATTTTACTGGCTGTTACATTTTCTTCCATGTATTAACAATAAAACAATACACAGACAATTTTTTAAAAATTACAATATTTTATTAAAAAATAATAACAATATAATTTTTTTTTGCATTGTAAAATGTTCGACTTTTTTTTTTTTTCAAAATGTTTCTTTTTTTTTTGTTCAAATTCATTTTTGGCTTCTTTTCTGGAGTTTCAAAATGAATTTCACACAACAACCATCACAATAAAACAATACATAAAATGTCTAAAAAAACAAACTCCTACTTTTCTCACTGGTGCACACTCATCTTGTCTAGGATGGCACAGAACAAGTCTTGATCCTTTTTTAGCCACTGTCACATAAACTCTGTCAAGTAGGTGTTGATCCCAGTTCTTGGTCTGCCAAGTTTCTCTTGTTCTGCCAAGTCAGACTGCCCAAATACATTCAATAATCTGTGTATGCATGCCACTGCCAGGATCCCCAAAGTTGTATGTGTGGTTTACTCTGAGATGGTTAAATCTTTCATCCTCCAAGTCAGAACTTTAATATACCTTCTAGCAGTAAAAATAGATGCTGCAGTCAGGCTGGATGTTGTCATGTATGCACTGCCACAGTGTTTTGGCAGATTGGGAGGGCATGGCTGTTGCAAAACATTCACCCATCTCCTGGCACATGCCACCAAAATCCCACTGTTGTGAGAGAACCCTATTCTGGTGGTTCTTGTGACAGTGGAAAAGTGTTTTATTGACTTTGATGATCAGGCCAGGACCACCAATCAAGCAGCATGAATGAGAAATGAGGTTTTTGTAATACATCTCTCAAATGGTCTGTGTCCACTTAATGACCATGCCTTTGGACAAATCCAATTCTGCAGCTACACATGCCATTGTGAGGTCATCCCTGCTCCAGTAATAGATCATGTGAAATGCTTTCACCAGGTCTATTTTGTATCCATTGAAGCAGGTGCCATTGTGAACAGAACACCATTGACAGCACAAAGTCAATTTGCATTCCATTTCATATATTCTGCATTTCTATATAACCAGTTCCCCCCACAGAAACAGGTGTTCTCTGTTAATAAAACTTATTTCTCTTGCAGGAAAGTCATAGTGGACACTTTGCTATTTGGCAATAGCAACAGTTTGAAAGCAGACCATTCTTCAGCATCAGCTATTTTTTCAGTCTCGCAAGCTCTCACAAGTTACACGACTTTCATGTGCAATCTGCTGAATTGCACTTTTGCATCTATATTTGTGGGGTTGGGAGGGTATGTAGAGTGTCAGAATTTGTAGGACATCCTAGTACCTCCTGTAGGTTTATCAAGAATTATTCTGGTCTGCATATTAATGGAGTTTTCAGTATTAAGAATACTCCCACCATAACATAATATGGTAGTGATCTGTTAATTGTCAGCAATAACACATACCAACTGAAATGATACATTAAGCTAAGTGTGAATTTCAATAGCAATTGATCACAAAACATGCTGCAGGCCATACTGACACTAGGTATATGGTAGACTAAGTGTCAATTGCAAAACCAATTTGACACTGCAAAAAAATCAATTGCTGATAGCAATTGAGAAGATGGGCCTGCTAAATGGTATTTTTACCTGCTTTTGGCTAGCAACAATGCCATCAAGTAGAATGAATAGTCAAATGTATCAGTACCCATAATTGCTTATATAATAATAACTATAAAGTAATGGCTTTTTGATCTTAATCCTAACTGAATAAACCTTCTATACAATATTTATAAGGAATGGCCTTTGGTTCTAAACCTAATTTAATACAAATACAATTTATACATAGATGCCTCATTCTGAGATCGATTCCTATTTCATTAAACTGATATAAATGTATTTTTCCAGATGGATGAGAACATATGTAAATTGTTAAACATTGAACAAACAAGTGTGCATATATATATATAAATTTATCTACATAAAATCCAATTTTTAGTAATCAAATAATGTTTAACTACCAACAAATGAGACTAATGGAAATAATTGCAACATTAACCACAGTTATTTGACACTTTTGCAATTTATGTGTGTGCATTGCACTTAAATAATTATCATTATTTATTTACCTTTTTCTCATATTAATAATTTATGTAATATTCATAAGCTCAGCATATATATGTGAGATATAATAATAATATTTAAAAAAAAATTTAACAAGTAAAAAAAAGTTATTACAAATTCATGTCTATTTTATTTTTAATTAATAGTTCCTTTCAAAATAGTGCTACATTTATAAATCCAAATTATTTAAAATAAAGTACAAATGACTCTTTAAATATAAGACTCATCCAAAACAAAATAATTGTCATTTAATTCTTTTTGACAAATATTAAAAGTCCATTTAGGGTGATAGTATAGCCTTGTAATTTTTAGCTGCCATTTAAACATGTTAATTCTTCATTTCAGCTGGAGTTATTCAAAATATCATTCAAAAGTGTTCCAGATTAGATCTAATTAACCGTTAGTAGAGTTCTTCCTTTTTATTCATGAGGCATAGTAAAATACCTAAAATTTAAATGAAGTAATATTACCTTCTGGTCAAGAGAAAAGAAAAAAAACTGGATTTAATAGGAAAAAAAGTTACTTCTCTTTTTTGCACACTTGTTTCCGTTCATTTTTTTTTCTTACCCCCCCGCCACAAATCATACCATTGTTTTATCAAACGCTCAAAAAAATCAAGAAACGTGACCTGCTCCTGGCCTCCAGTAAAGTCTTTGATGACACCTGGTCTTTAACTGCACTTTCCTTTTCCTGATTATCAACTCCCACCTACCCAGCATTATAGAATAGGAAATTCTAAAAGAAAATATTCATGTTTATATAAAAAATGCTTATTCCATTAATCAAGTTATTAGAATCTCATCACTATACCTAACCACATAAGAGTATAACAATTGTACTCTCATAACAAAATCTAGCCAGATAACAAATAGAACATTATACAATCATATTATTGTACAATTTATTCATTTATCTATCCTTTATTAGTATGTAATCACTATTTATTGTTAATAAAATTTTTGTTGAAATGAAAAAACAAATTGCATATCACTTTGCTTAATAGAGAGGGGGAAAATATCTTTTTTTGTTGAAATAATAATATTGTCATTTCAATATAGATTTTTTAAAAAGTAATATAAGATCCTTTTTGTTTCCTATTCTTTATTTTCAACTAATGGTGAATTAGAAACATTGGCACAAAAGTAATGCTCTGATTAAAAATAGTTACATGGATTTATTTTTAAGATTTAATTTATTGCAAGAATACTTGCCTGTATTAATGAATATAAATTTTATTTGTTACTCTGCTTTAATATATTTTATTCTTATTATTATCTGTTCCTATTATAATATAGTATTTATTTGTTAAATCAAAAAAGAAAATGGCAATGATAAAGTTGGAATTATGTTAAATTTAGTGTGCTGAGATCTGACAAAAAAATAAACTTTAGTCTTTACATAAAATGCATTATATTTTTTATTTGCACACCATACACAATTCTGCATAAAGACAATGATTGTGATTGAATTAAACATAAAACTTGCTTCCAAACATTTGATTTTAGAAATTTTTAATAAATATATTTTTTTATTTTTTTTAAAATATATAAATTTTAAATCATGATTTTAAAAATATTGTATTGTTATTTGTGAAATTTTAAATCATGATTTTAAAAATCATATTTTGTTATTTGTAAAATTAAATTCAAAATTATTAGAAGACAGAAAATATTAAAGATCTGTAAATATTTAATTACCACACTTAAATTTTAACGTTGTTATTATAGGACAACATTTATCATATATATATATATATATAATCAATTTAATATTAACCTCAGGATTTTACAAATTATATGTAATTTCTGTGATATTACAATTATATATATATATATAATTTGGGTCTTTACTACCTGTAACTTTGCCAAATATTGAGTTACCAAATTCAATTAATCATTTAACCAAGCAATTCACTCAAATAATAATTGAAGAAAAATCATTTTGAGTGCATTTAAAAGTAGATATTCACAGTTAATTTTTAAATATATTTGTTATAGAAAATGGTTTTTATAATATATTTCTATAATTTTGTCTTTCAAAATTAAATAGAAAATTAAAAAATAGATTTTTAAACGATTTTTATGAAAAACAAAGTTTCATATATTTGTTTTTATATATCAGTAACTAACATTAAAGTAGAATAATTGATGCTTTGATTAATATGTATAATTTGTTATTAATACATAATAAGTATAAATAGAGTTTTAAAATGTTTACTTATATACGTTTTATCAAATTGCATAAAAAATTGCAATTAAGTAAGTTTAAAATATCTGGTTTAAAAAAAAAAACATTTCCATTAAAAATTAAAAAGAAAACCATGATTGTGATGTAGCTAACTCTAGCTGAGAATTAGAACTAAAATTTGAATATTTTTAAAATAAATTATATAAAATAAAAATCAAATGAGTGTTAGCAGAAACAAATATTGTCAAAGCATTGCTTCTTGTAGAATGTAATTTTAATAATTTGTCACTGGCAGTAGAACATTAACATTAAAGGTTAACATTAAGTTTTATATGACAAACAATTTTATCATAACTTGAATTTATATTAAAATACATTTTAGGAAGCAAAATATCCTTAGAAACTTCATACAGAATAGTATTAAAATGATTGCATGGTTGCTGAGGACATGGTTAGTAAATGTTATTAACAGATATATTTATATAGAAGATATGTACATTTACTTATTCTTTATAGTCTTTTTAGAATTTTTAACTTAAGGAAGACACAATTTTTATATTGCTTCATCTAATTTCTTTTAAGATTTCTGCAATAATTTTATAATTTTCTCAAGTTTTTTTTTTATAGTTGCATGTCTCATTTCTTCATTTAAAGGCTTGAAAATTTAAAAAAGTAATTGTAAAAATTACTTGGTGTTTCTATTGTTATCTAATTTTTTATAGAATTTTTTTACACATTCCATGAAGAGATTCCTGTTTTAAAGTAATAATTTCATTTTAAACAATTTTTATTTCACTATCAAAGTCTTATTTTATACTTCTGAGATTATTTTTTCTATAGCTTTTCTTGCTAATTACAGTTATATTTTATTACATCATTATTAACACTTTTTGCCACATTTTACAGACTTACAAATATTCAATTCTTTTTAAAAGATGATTTAAAAATATTTTGATATATTTTCTTTTCTTCATATATTGCCTTATTTTAATTGAAAATTTACTGATCAATTATCCAGTTATCATTGTTGCATTTCTTACTACTAGAATATCTATTATATTTTTATAGATTTCAATCAAATTTTAAGCAATTTTTTAAACTATTTATATTTTAAAAAGCTTTGCAAATTTTTATTTTAATTTATTGGAGTCTTTTTTAAAGTTAGAAATAGCAACTATTAATAATACTTTTCTTAAGAGACAAACATGTAAACTGTCTCTCTCTCTCTCTCTCTCTCTCTCTCTCTCTCTCTCTCTCTAAATATAATATATATATATATATATATATATATATATATATATATATATATTATTGTTATTATTACTTTTATTAATAGAAATGTAAATAAATTATGATAACCAATGTTAATAAAAAGTTAGTTTTGCTTAAAAGCAAAGCAATAAAAATCTTGCATAATCAAATAAAAATTATTTTTAAATTATTATTTTTCTTACAATACAAAATTTTATTATTATTTTACAGGTGTAAATTAAATTAAGGCAAAGCTTTTAGCTTGTCATAAAGTATTTGTTGTGTCTTAAAGAATGTATATATAAAATAAAGTTAAAAGCAACAGAAAATAGTTACGTTTCAAAAACAAAAAATGTCTTTGGATATTAGTTTATGAGATCTATCGTATTTCTAAATATTGCAAATATTTGATTGTCTAATAAAGAACTTCATTATAGATAGATAGATAGATAGATAGATAGATAGATAGATAGATAGATAGATAGATAGATAGATAGATAGATAGATAGATAGATAGATAGATAGATAGATAGATAGATAGATAGATAGATAGATAGATAGATAGATAGATAGATAGATAGATAGATAGATAGATAGATAGATAGATAGATAGATAGATAGATAGATAGATAGATAGATAGATAGATAGATAGATAGATAGATAGATAGATAGATAGATAGATAGATAGATAGATAGATAGATAGATAGATAGATAGATAGATAGATAGATAGATAGATAGATAGATAGATAGATAGATAGATAGATAGATAGATAGATAGATAGATAGATAGATAGATAGATAGATAGATAGATAGATGATAGATAGATAGATAGATAGATAGATAGATAGATAGATAGATAGATAGATAGATAGATAGATAGATAGATAGATAGATAGATAGATAGATAGATAGATAGATAGATAGATAGATAGATAGATAGATAGATAGATAGATAGATAGATAGATAGATAGATAGATAGATAGATAGATAGATAGATAGATAGATAGATAGATAGATAGATAGATAGATAGATAGATAGATAGATAGATAGATAGATAGATAGATAGATAGATAGATAGATAGATAGATAGATAGATAGATAGATAGATAGATAGATAGATAGATAGATAGATAGATAGATAGATAGATAGATAGATAGATAGATAGATAGATAGATAGATAGATAGATAGATAGATAGATAGATAGATAGATAGATAGATAGATAGATAGATAGATAGATAGATAGATAGATAGATAGATAGATAGATAGATAGATAGATAGATAGATAGATAGATAGATAGATAGATAGATAGATAGATAGATAGATAGATAGATAGATTAGGGTTGTCATATTTATAAATATATATTTATCAAAGCCTAATAGTTTAATAATAACACATTTGCTTGTTATGTCTATATCATAAGTCTATATCATAATCTGGATTAGAATCTAAGATGAGGAAACCTTGAATATTTTTTTAAAAATCTTAGATTTGTTTCAGTTAGCTCACCCATAGTTAATCAAGCTAATCACCCAACATTAAATGGTAAATAGTTATCTACATATTCTTTATAAAGAGTAATTCAAATTATCCAGATTGGTGAATATAACTATCCCTTTTATTGTTTTTATTCATAAGGATTGGTAGTAGCAATTTTTGGCATGCAGTGGTTTTAGCTGTTTTATTACTTATTTTATATCAAAATAAACATATTTGTAGATAGATCAAAAATCTAAACATTTTTCTAATTTGTTCATACATACCATTTGCTTGTGTTAGTATTAGGATTATACAGATATTATTGCAAGAATCTATCCGTCATTATTCCGGCAGTGGAGTTTCCACTATTGTAAAGTTTCCTATATTTAAACATAAATAGATTAAAAAGATAGATAGAAGGGTAGATAGATAATTCGTTACATGGATGTATAAATAGATAGATAAATAGATAGATAGACAGATAGATATATAGATAGATAGGTAGGTAGATAAATAGGCATGTAGATAACTAAGTAGATGACTGAATGAATTTAAAATGTGTCAATAGATAGAAATATAAATAAATAAATTTAAAAACATGTTGATAAAAGTGTTAATAATGGAATGGATATAATTTTAAATATTCATTTCTGTTTTGTAATGTGTTCTTATAGTTCTTCCAAATTGTCAATGTACATCTATTTTTAGTTTTTTTTTAAATCAGATAAAATATATGATCTGCTTGAAAATAAATATTATTGACACATATATATATATATATATATTTCAAAAAATTTTGTATATCTATCTATCTTCATTTTCCAAAAAATTAAATAAGAATGAAAAAACTTTAAGATATTTTTATGAATATTTATAAAATACTTGTGAATAAGACATATGTATAAAGTTGTTTGTACCATATATGTTTTCTATCAATGCATTACATAATAAAATATTATCTGTTTAAAATTATGTTAATCTTCATCATGAGTTTTATTACAATAAAACATCAAAACTGATTATTTAAGCCTTTAATAAAATTCATCTTTGAACTCTTAATAACAATATTTTTATTTGATTCTGTAAAATTTTTTTGAAAACTTTAATATAACTTTATTTAACACAGTAATTGGTGTTTACTGATATCATTCATAATTTATATCTGAAAAATGAAAATAATCTATAACATTTTAAATTGGATTTGTCATGATTTATTTGTGACATTTAGCAGTAACTATTATACTATGATAAATGAATGACTGGTTGATAGTCAGCTTTTAATGATACTACAAGTAAATCTCTTTTTTTTTTATTACTGAAAGTAAATTAAGCTGTTTTGCAAAAAAAATGTTCAACTTTATTTTATGGAAAAAAATGGTAGCTTTATTTATAATCTATTTTATTTTTTAAAACACTGTTTACTGATTGAAATTAACTTCATCTCAACTTCACATTTATTTGACATAGAACCTGCTCAGATTTAAAACATTTTTATTTAAATCAAATGATAAATGTAAGCCATGAGCTCAAGGTCCATAGAAAATATAATCTCCCTAACAAAGTCTATATAATACTATAATTGTATTTTGTTTTTATTTTTAGTTTGTTGACATTTTTTTGATCAACTCAAATAAATCTGAAACATATTATTAACATTACAACATTGTGACAGATTTATTATTCTCTCTAGTGAGAGATTTTGTAAGCTTTTAACATTTGATATTAGTGCTAAAGCATTATTCTATATTCAAAATATAATAAATTGAACTTCAGGTCATAGTATTCTATGATTTGAAATAAAATACATTCTAAAAAAATATACTTAAACTCTGAAAATATTGAAAAACAAACATGAGAAATACAAAGAACTGTTTCATCAATGAACAGATGTGATGAGCATATTGCCTTTTAAAACCAATAAAATATTTTTAACATTTGTTTTTTAAATCTAAATGAATAATGCCAATATCTAATAAGTCTATCAAATATTTACAATTTTTAATAATTTTTATAATATTGCAATATATTCTATCAGTTAGTCAATAATGATGTATTAGAAATCCATTTGAAAAGCCATGTCTACCAGAAGACTAATTTTATTTGTTAATCCTCTTTTTACATATTTAATTTCTTTATTATTAAGCCAATGCTCATAGAATCATTTCTTGACAGTTAACAGTTTCAAATTGTCCCTGCAATCTTCCTCAGAACTTTAATCCTCTTTAATCCCCCCCCCACTTTCCTTTCTCACAACTAATTTTCTGCAAGCAGGCTTGCAGTTGGATAAAAATCCTGGTTAAACAATATCACAATGAAATAAGTTATCTATAGGTTACTAACTTTCACACAACCCACCACTCTCCACTCTATCTAATAACACTGATACACTTAAGCACATATATGCTGAAAAGATAAATAATCACCAATATACGTATTTCATGATAAACCAGCAATCAACAGTTGGTCCAGATTATCATCTCCCACACATATATACTATAGTGCTCAGATATATATTAAGATAGACAATCTTCATACTTTAATGGACGGACTCCAATCTACTACACACTCCAACTCTTCAACCATCCATCCAATTGAAAATCTGATGATGGAATGCTCGAAGGCCATCAAACATTCCATCATCAGATTTTCAATTGAATGGATGGTTGAAGAGTTGGAGGGTGTAGTAGATTGGAGCCTGTCTATTAAAGTATGAAGATTGTCTATCTTAATATATATCTGAGCACTTATAGTATATATCTGTGGAAGATGATAATCTGGACCAACTGATGATTTATTTTTTCAGCATATATGTGCTTAAGTGTATCAGTGTTATTAGATAGAGTGGAGAGTGGTGGGTTGTGGAAAAGTCTGTGCTCATATACCTTATATTACACACACACACACACACACACACACACACATATATATATATTACACATATATATGTACAGGTGTATATATAATAAGCCTGTGTTCCAGTTACTATAGGTCACTAACTAAAAAAAAAATTGTAATGTTGCTTATTACTTAAAATAAATTTTAAGATTCATCCAACATAGATTCAAAGCAGGTTTTAGGAATGGTGGGATAATACTTCAATTATTATTCCATGAAATTCTTTATATTTTAATAAATTAAACACAGTATCAATATAAATCTAATATACTTTTACTTTATTGCACACACAACACACACACACACACACATATATATATATATATATATATATATATATATGTAAAAACTATAAATAACTGTTATAAATATATTATATATAATGTTTTCCTGAAGGTTTGTGATGATAATGTTCTAGTTACATTTTTATATCAGACTATTTCCATAATCTAATATGAGTATTGAATGTCCTCAGAAAAATTTAACTTTTTTTTAAATATTCCAAATACATTCAACTGTTAGTAATAAGACATCAAACAGGTTAATATAGCATGATGTTTTGAGAGGTATTATTCCCCCCTCTTCTTCAGGTGGTGCTGGCTTGACCACAATACTAGCATGGGATTAAAATCTAGACTCTTAGATTGTATTGAATTTTAAGTTATAACTCTAACTAACTGGGCCATCTTGCCAAGGACAACAATCAGTAGAAATTCCATATACTTATCTATTCTCCACTTTAATGAGGTTTATTCTCCACTAAAGTGGAGAAATGAGGAGGAACCTCATAGATACATATATAAAACTTCTACTGACTGTTGTCTTTGGCAGAATGGCTCAGTTGGTTAGAGCATTAACTTACAATTCAATAATCAAGAAGTTTGAATCCTATGCTAGTACTGTCACTGGTCAGGCCAGCACCATCTGAAGAAGAGGGGGAAATAATACCTCTTGAAACGTTGTGCATATACTAACCTGTTTGACATGCTATTAGTAATAGTTGAATGAATTTGGAATATTTAAATAAAAGTTAAATTTTTCTAAAGGCATTCAATACTCATATTTGATGATGTAAATATTTCAATATAAAATATAGTACATGTAAGTTCGAAATAATTTTAATGGTAGAAATAATAAAATATATATTTTAATTAATCAGTAATGCTTCTAAACTTCCGTATTACTGTTAAGGATTACGACATAAGACATATACTTTATTATTTTTAAAGTTAAAATTATTTGGACCTTATATATATATATATTATATATATATATATATATATATATATATATATATGTAAAATCAAATAATATAGTATAATAACAATATTCACTAGAATAAAACTACAAAATTTTTAAAAATGCAGGCATTTTTTAAAAATTTTGTAGTTTTTATTCTAGTGAATATTGTTATTATATATATATATATATATATATATATATATATATATATATATATATATAACATATATATATATATATATATTGATTTCTTATCGTAGTATAATTTAAATAAGTTGTTAAATTATTATAGAAAATGCATAAAGTGATTATAAGCAAATGAAGGTCGATTAATAGACAAGAGTCACTCCATATACCTATTAATAAAACAACCAATAACGTACTCTACAATTAACTATTTTTTTAATCAAACAGATATGCTACCCCCTGCCCCCTCATAGAATCAATATTATTTGTAAAAAAAATGACAAAAAAGGAAAAACAAAAAAGAAAAGGCATGGTACACAATTAATTTAAATCGAGTTGTGAGTAAACTAGTTAATTATTAATTTTTAAATGTATAATCACATTTTTAAATATTATTTCAGATTAATTTTTGTTTTTATGCTATAAATATATTTTTCTATAATAAAAGAACGATAGGCTTATTAAGCACGACTAATTATTTCAAATATTTAAACCAATATTATTTATTCCTGCATATTTATCTATAATATATGCAGACATAATGCTATATAAATTTGTTTATTGTTTTAACTTCAGTTTCTTAGTTATAGTAACGATATCTCAATTAACAAAATCTAAATTGTATCTGTCTTCTATCGTAATATTAAGTTTTATTTTTTTATTTTTATATGCCAAAGCTCGGCTGAGAAAGAACCCCCGGGACAACTGCTTGTAAGGCGGCTGTGCTAACCACTCGGCCACCAACTCGTTAACACATTATATATATATATATATTGTAACCATGTGATATGCCACCTGTTTTTATTGGAGCATTTTAACAGTGCAGTATATAATACTTAGTCATATAAGAAAATAAAAGATAAAATAATACGAATAACCAGAGACATAAAACTATATGATTTAATATGTATATAAAATGGTCTCACTTAATAAGCAATATTTCATATCTTTGGAGTTAAATAGTTACTAATAAAAGGTATTAATAGAATATATAACTGCTACTCATGTTTAATTAATAAAATGCATGTTTATAATGTAAAATTTTTATAAAAGTTAAAAGAAGAAAGAAAGCTAGCTTGATGAACATTTTAATTTTAATGTTGAAAACTTATTGGGTTGTTAAATACTTCAGTTAAGTCTTAAAATAATTCAGTAGCATTTAGTTATTTAAAGTTGAAGTGGATTATTAAAAGAAGCTTGCCTTAAATAAGATTAGTTTTACACGCTTAGATGTGTGTGCATGCATGGGTGTGTATGTTGATTTTAGATCTTTAATTTTATTTATTAAAATATTCAATTTATTTATTAACTTTCAAAATAAAATAGATAATAAAACTTGGCAAATAAAATATTTAATATTTTAAACTTCTGTTAAAAACAGCAATCAAAATATGAAAAAAAAATCAGTAAAATTATTACACATATTTTATGTTTATTATTTTTTTTTAAAAAAAAAAAACTTTATTCATGTTAACCGTAAAATTGAAACACAGAATACTGACACGTGATATTTTTTTTGTTTTTTTTTTTATATTGGAAAAAAGAGCATGGAACTGGAGGTGAATTGGGAGAGTTGGATCACAGGGTGTCCTAATAATAAGAAGAAAAAAACTGTAACTTTTATTATTTGCCTTTTTGTTTTTAAAACACATCAATGATTTGCTGAACAAGAAATTAAGGTATCAAGTTTTTGTGCTTTCTTTAACTAGGTGATCTAAAGTTCATAATAATGTGCCAATATAATACTTTTAACTTAAAATATAACTTTAAAAACTTTCAACAAAGAAAAATGGTAATCTTAATTGAAATCATAAGGAAAATTCTAAATAATTATTTAATGCTAATAAATCACATTTTTAATGGCAGTAAATTTAAGACCAAGTTAAAAATAATAATAATAGAAATGTTAAGACTGTTCAAAACTAAAGTAATTTAAATAAATGTTTGGTCTTAATTATTAACTTTAAAAGAAAAAACCCAACAAAGTCTAAATGAAAAAAAAAAACATAGAGAAATTGAATACTGTTTTCTGAAAATTAAAAATTTGTTAATAAAAACTGGCATATCATTTATTTATGGCGGAAATGTTGCTTTGTCGTCTGCTTCTCCAGAAAGAGGAAAAACTGTTAATAATTTTTTTTTTTTTAAAAAAAAACCACGGATAACTACTAGAATTTAATAATAATTGTACAAAATTGTCATATTCAAACTAGCTAGTTAATGTTAAATGGCGTCATATAATGGATCCATATCAGTTCGTGTTTAACGTAGTATATCGTATTCGTGTGCTTGTCTACTATCATAGTGAAGTCGTAACTGCTGTGTTGTTTCTTAAAAATAAATAAATATATTGGTTTGAAAAACATTAATGTGTCAATATTATTCACATAGGTAATAACGTGGGATCTCGCGCCGTAAATTATCTGTCTACTGTTAAGGAAACTTTACTAATGAACTGAATATATCATCATCATCATTATTATTGTAATTTGTAGTTGTTGTTTTTTTTTAAAATAATATAATAGTTTTATATTTTATGCTTCATTTACATGTCAATGTATCTTACTGTACCATCTGAAATTGTCTCAAGGAGTTTACAATAAAGTGTGTAGAGATTTTTATTACACACACGTAATTTTAAATATATTGGCAAAGGGTTTAAATTTAAAATTGCCTATTCTTTATAACTTAGGACAAATAATCATTACAGGTGTGTTTATCAGAAGTTTTAATAATTTTCTTAATATCATTCGTAGCAAAAATTAGATTTTGAATTTGTCTGGGAACAAATTTATTTCATTAACCATTTAATTAAGAATATTTATTGCATCAATCTGTCCACTTAATTTCATAAATATTTATTTTGCTCATTGTTCGTGTGCGTATTCTTTATCTTATGCAAACATTTACTATGCTATTTTAATGTGTTTATAGTCGTTTTGACGAATACTTTCCTGTGTGTTTCAGATATTATGTAATGTGTGGATTTGAATATTGATACAAGGCATTAATCTTTATCATTAGGGATAAATTCGTATCTTGCCATTGTGAGAAATATTTATCAGAGTGTATACTATTTATGATGCTTATGGGATGGAAATGATCTCCCATTATTATTATATGTATTTGCCATGAGAGGATAGTGTTCCAAAATATTTTTATATAGCTTATTTAGTTAGATTCCATGGAGAGAATCATTTGTCTTTGGTGTGTTTTCCCTTTCTTTATGTGGTAAGACTGTGTCTTCACATACCCTTATGCTTGAGAGATAAGCACAGGAGCCACCATTATTATAGTCAGGTTGTCTTGCTCTAAGGAGCTTATTCAGTGATGTTGTCTCTCATGTGCTATTTAAAATACTAGATTGTCTACCACAGAAGGTGCAGACTATTGTATTTATAAATGTTATGGCAATGATAGCTTGTTATTGAGGTAGTAATTTCCAGTGCTTTGGTTGGTCATAATAATATCTGTATTGTGCTACTGTGCTTTGCCAATAGTATACAAGTAAATCCACAAGATTTAATAACTTAATTTCTTAATTTAAAGCATAGCATGATAAGAATGTGCAGACACAATGCTATTTATAGACATCATATGGAGAAATTCACCGAGGGGTTTGTAAGTGCCATAAATTTTAAATTTAATATTATTATGTGGACATTAAATAAGTTAACTAGTAACGTATGTGCGACTTCTGATGAATGTTTTTATTTATCCTTAGTTTTAAAATTAATATAGTATGAGGCACTTGTAATGTAATGATGACAGTTATTATCATCATATTAGCCAGCTAAGTTAGAAGCAGAAATAAATAATCTTGAAGTTAATCTTCATAATTTTGTTAGATGATTTTAATAGTAAGATATCATAAAGGCGCTTTGATGTGAATATATGGAAAATGTTAAGTAGCTTATGGTGCAAGCTAGCCAACTATTATAACTATTATTTTCAAGTTCATTAATTTTTGTTTAATGCCTTAGATGAAGTAGAATAAATTGTGATTTCAAATAAATATTCAGCCAGAAATCATAATAATTTATAATCATAAGTTTATTGTGCAATTTTCAAAACCAAGAAGCAATATTTTGAAATAAAATGAATTTAAATTAGTAACTCCTCAGAGTTAAAATGTAAATGATCTAGTAGCTATGATGTGTAAGCTGTGATTGAATTAGTGTGCTGTAAATAAATTTTTTTGTTATGTCTAATGTAATAAATGTATTTTTAAAATTTATTAAAATGTAGTTTTGAGTATTTTTCTGTGTGAAACTCTTCTCTTTGGTTCCACAAACCCACAAAATGAAATAAAATGTATATTTTCAAATCGGATAATTATAATTCTCATGATCCAAAGATTACTAATAATTAATAATAAAAAAAATGATATCAATTTGTTTTAATTAAAATTTTAAATTGACAAGTGTTCAGTTAAGTATTACAATGGATGTATCCATCCATAATTCAGACTGCACATTATTAACCTATTATCAGAATTTAAATATTGTAAATGAAGTATTTTATCTGTGTTGTTTAGGCTAAGAGAGGGAAATGAAATATACCCTTTTCCCTTTATTAGTTGAGTGCCATTCTAGATAAAAGGCTGTAAATATTCTAAATTTATTTACATGCTTTTTTTTTTAAAATTAAATATTAGTTGAATGAAGTAAGCATTTTCTCTGGTGATCTATGTAATTATTATTAGCATGTTAATCAGAAGCATTAACTCATGGGAAATGTATGTTATTGAAGCCTGCTAGAATGTCAGTCATTCATTTGCCTTGCAACACTATACCACTACTTTATTTGATAAAATACCAGAATGAAAACCCTGAGATTTTTTTATTTTGCATTACATAAAAGGCCCATTGTTGTTCGATCATATTAATGGATAATATTAAAGGTATAATAGAGTTTGTTAGTTATAAGAATTTATTGGAAAATACTTTTGAAAGTGCAAATATTTATAGCTCAGAGAGTTTGATTGAGATGAAGATGGAGATGTACTTGATTCTAAATTATTTATCTGAGAAGGATTGAAGTTTTATCTCTTCCCAAAATTATATGCTTTATTTAGAGTAATTTATATTATTAGAGTTAAGCTCTTCCTTGGTCTTAACTGTATATCTCTGTAGCTAATTCTTTATATGTAACTGACCACTGAGCTTAGTCTGTTCTTTAATCCTGTAAGAGTCTCAACCCAACCCAGGTATTATGTAAAGGATAGGTGTTCAAAAATCATAACTTGTTAAAGTTTTGTTAGAATATACTTTTTAAATTTTTTTTGATTATATATATATATATATATATATTTAACATATTACTATTATAAGTAATTTTTTATGAAGGTGTTTATTTTTTTATATTCTATTTATATTTTCAAATCTATATTTTTTTTTTCTTTTTACAGTAAACATTATAGCTTAATAAAATTTTAAATTTTATTCATCTTTCTATTAAATTTTAATTTAATAATAGGCTTATATGCAGATTTAAAATATGTGGATTAGTTCTCTCTCTCTCTCTCTCTCTCTCTCTCTATATATATATATATATATATATATATATATATATATATATATATAAATATATAAATGTAAACCATATACATTAAGTTTTGTTTCCTAAATATTGTTATATGTAAAAACCAAGAAAACGAGATAAGAAAATTATTTGATCAAGTTTTCTAATGACAGTCTAGTTTGTTGTTATGTACATTGCGTGAATGAAACAGAAAAATCTATCACTAATTAATTTGAAGCTGTAATATTAAGAGAAAAACATCAATTATGACTGTATGTTATTCAATATTTTATTTAAATGAAACGTGTTTTCAAAGGTGAAATTATGATAAATTATTCTAATTTCAATTATACTTGCGATGGGATTCTAATAATATCAAAGTAAATATAATGTTGCTGTTACTATTTATATTTGTTCATAAATCTCTTTTACTTAATGCAAATTGAAAGTTAAACCTTAAATGAATTTAATAAAATTTTAAATATTGAATATTCATTCTGTAAAAGTATATTATGCATAATAAAACCTTGGATAATTTTTTATAGACACGTGTGTAATTTGCTTTTATATACATATGTATATTTTGATTATAATATGTAACTGCAATTAATTAAATATTTATTGGTAACCTGTAAGTGCAAATGCTTGTGTTGTAATTTAATTACATATATATCGATTGTAATTTAATTACATATATATCGATTTAGCTTTGTGAATTTTGGATTTATACATGCATATGTATGCGATTGATGCATACAATAATAAAAAAGTACTTTTGAACAAAGTTCATCTAAACTGTTGAACAAGCAATACTTATAGTACTTGGATAGCCACATGACTCTCAATGTTCCAAATTGTAGCTTAAGCAGAAACATCATCTTATTTGGTTAAGAATCAGCAAGAAATATGTAGTTTTTTTTTTACTTTGCTATTTTACAACTTCTCCATAACCCATTCTCAGCAGTTTAATGGGTTATTTTAAACACCCAACAGAGAAAAAGTAAATAAAATTTATAACTCTCAAAAGCTTCTGCTTACTTTCTAGATAAATTGTATCTTCTATTTGCAATAATACATTGGATTTTAAATACATTTGCAAATTTATTGTCAGAAATTAGAATTATTTAATCACACTTTGTGAAAAATTATCCTTTATCTCTATATTTTTGCTTAATATAATCACATTTAAACCATTTTTAAATGTATTTTGAATAGAACTGTTTAATTTTATTTTCTATATATAAAAATATTTTATGTATAAAACCAATAATATTTGTAATTATTATGAATTCAAATTTGACTAATGCAATAAGAAAAATGATGTTGAACAATTACATTTATATGTCTGGACACATATTGTTGCATCACTTATTTAAGTGTGATATTGATATTTTAAGTATTTTATATAAAAGGATTAACCCAATCACAGACTAATGATGATTATCCAACCAAGTATGATTTCATTTCCAAGTATGATGCAACTAAATTCTTTAACATCTTAATATATTTTTATGCTGCCATTGGTTCTGCAAATAAGCATAAATGATCTTAATGACAGGATTTAATTTGTAAATCTTCTTTTGTAAAAATCTTGAAGGTTTTCTCAGAAAAATTGCTATTGTTTAGTAACTATAATTCATTGTATTAATGTTATCCTAAGTGATAATGACTATAATTTTTTTTAAAAAAAGTAGCCTTTAACACAATGATTTTAAAGTTTAAAAAAATCTGAAGCAGTCAGCCTCTTACCTATTATCAAAAAACAAAGGAAACATGCCCAGAATTCTTCAAGTCTAGTATTCACACAATGATTTTGAAGCATAATATAAAATATTTTTTGCTTGTTTATAAAATTTTTGATTATTTTTACACACTAATTGGTTATTTATAAAGATAAACTTTTAATTTGTTCATTTAGGTTTTATTTTTAGAAATAAAAGTTAATAATCTTGGCTGCAAAATTAAAAAAAACACAACAGTGTCATCATTTTCTGTCAAAATTGACTTGGTGATAAAATATTTTACAATATTATAGTTTTTGTAAAAAAAATATCAGATTTTAAAGCAGGATTTGATAGAGTTATCATAAATCTACATTCACTGACATAAAACAAAGTTAAAATAAAACGAATTCATTCATTTTTAATTCTACTGTTTATGTGAATATCTGTGATGATGTTATGGCATATTTTTATATCAACAGGTCAGTTATTAAATGTTTAAAATGGAAAAATATGATTTTTAAAAAATATTATTTACTCATAAAGTTAAATTTAAAAAAATCAAGTCCAATTTATTGAGTATTACTATAAAGTAAAGATTATTATAAAAATGGAATGGTCAAGCAATTCTGAAACTTCTCATTGGATGAAACATTAGAAAGTATCAGAATGCAATGGAATTAATTTTAATTAGTTGATAGTTCAGTAAGATTTTCATTCTAAATAAAGTATCTAAATGTCAATAGTTATCAGTGTTTAAAATGAAACAATAGGAGTATTATTTCTTTGTGCTGAGAGGAAAGTCTTTTATTTTTGAATAAATAGTTTTTTATTGTCAATATAAAGCAGAAAAATAAATTCATTCTTAATTTGTATATATATTTAATATTGTTTTTTTTAAAAAAATATTTTAAATATTTGTTCCTAATCTTTCAGTAATCATTTTTTAATCACTAAAGAAGAACTATTATTTTATTTTCTGTTTTATTTTGAAATTAAATAAAAGTTATTTTGCATTATATTTTTATTTTTATAGTTTATGAAAAACATAAGATAAAAACAAATGTAATATAAAATCTAAAATATTAGCTTTAAAATAAATAAAGAAGAAAATAGAAGACAATACATCAAAGAACTTTTTTATCAATGACAAACAAAAAATGTTGATAGAAGGTAGATTTGGATTGATATCTTGTAAATATTATTTCAATAATTTTTGTGGGAAAGTTATTGCAGTGAAATGAAAGTATTGTGTAAACACAACATAATTTAAAAAATAAATAATAATTTGATGAAAAATAATAAAAAATAATTAGGACTGAAGATTTTTTATGATCTAAAAAAGACAATTCTTAATATGCACATTAACAATTTTGATATTATTTAAAAAAACTGCATATTTATTTAAATAGATTACTATAACATATATAATAATACATCTTTTTTTAATTAAACTAACAATTTTTATAACATAATATCTAGGTTCATCATCATCAACCATTATCAATCCACTGCAGGATGAAGGTCTCTCCAAGTTCAATCCATTTTCTCCGATCTTTATTTTCTCTTCTCCACATCGCTCCTGTACACTTTTTTATTTCATCCATCCATCTCACATGTGGTATCTTTCTGCATCTTTTGCACTCTCTTGAAATCCAGTTTAAGATTTTAATTGTCCATCTACTATCATCTCTTCTAACAATATGCCCATCCCAACTCCACTTAATGAGATTAGTAACATCTCTTTGTTCTGAACAGACATTAAATACAAACTCAAAATAAGTAAGATAAAAATTTAATCAGTCCTTTAAATATAAAATTTACAAAATAAAATAATTGTATTGAATCTAAAAATTGTTACATTGATGTAATCCAGTTTTTTCCATTGTTGTTATTTATTGTTAAAACTCTGAATTTGATGGTCAACTAGTTGACACAAATAATTCCTAAGTATCTTATTTCTATGTAATCCTTTTTAGTTGTGGCAGGCAGATGGCCTTTTTTACCATGTGCTTATTTCTTATTTATTGTTTTCATCGTTGAGCTGCTGCCCATTTGTATGCATGTAACCTATAGTAAGAAAGATGTAAAATGATATCCATATGTATCTTTTTGGGGTATGAATAAAGTTGTTATTTGAAATTAAAATAATTGTAATTTATTTATTTCTTCTGATAAATATTAAAACAGTTCATTTATGGTAACAATATACTCTTGTAATTTCTACCTCATCATTTAAAATGAGCATAGCTTTTTCATTTTAACCAGGGTTATTTGAAGTAACTACCAAGGTTAGACAAGATCTGATAATATTTCTTTTTTTTAATCACTAGACATAGTCAAGGCTTGATAAGCCTGGGTAAAAAACATCCCGACTGATTGATCAATAAGAAAAGAAGTTGATTTATATGTTGTTTTAACAACTTGTTTCAATTATTTTTAAAAAAAAAACAAATTTGCATTTCACTTTGATTTCTTAATTTTTTTTTACTTTTCTTTAATGAATAATAGATTGTTTATTATATATATGAACACACACTATATGTAATTTTTTTAATGTTTTTTTTTCTTTATTATTTACCACTATTTTGGTCGTAACATTAATATTACTACATGGTTTTAAATCTCCCACTCTGCACCTAACCATAAGTTATTTGAACTATTCTCAATAGTCACACAATATATATATATATAATGATAAATAATTTTATACTGAATAAAAAAAAACTTGCTAACGCTTGCCATCTGTGGAGATATATATATATATATAATGATAAATAATTTTATACTGAATAAATATAAAATCATAGAATAATTAATTATCAAATCTGTTTAATTCATAACTGAACTGCTATATAAGTACCATGTTCAATAACTTTTTACAATAAGAAATTGGATCATTTCTTATTACATTTTAATATCTTTTTATATTTTTATTGCTCCTGATAATTCTATGTAAAAAGATATAAAATATAGTAAGAAATGATCTATTTTCTTACTATAAAAAGTTATTGAACATGGCAGCTAGAGGGCAGTTCAATTACTCATTAAATAGTCTTGATAATTATCACATGACTTTATATTTATTGTATACATTACCTTTAATAAATAAAACTGTTGTAATATTATCTCTTGCTTTATATTTTTTTTAGAAAGTATTATAGTTATGATTTGAAAATTCAGCCCCACATAAAAGTTGCAAAATTTAAAAAAAAGGCAAGAAGAGAAAGAAATATATTATTATGATATAATAATGTAAAAAAAATGTACTAGTAATAACAATAGTATAATTATTTGCATTCAAATTGCAGATTAAACAATTTTTATTTAATTAATCTATTTTTTTTTGTTAGCTTATAATAAAAAAATCTTATGATACTAGTTAATTTTTTTTATATTTCCCTCAGCTGAAATATGATTGATCGCTTTGACTTTGCTATTCTATTATTATACTATGTTGATAAGGTTAAGTAAGAAAATAAAAGAATAAAGAAAAAAATATACTATCATGTTAACAGCCAAATCTTATATAAATCATAGAATCTACAATCTACTAATACTATATCCATATAATTACATGAATAAAATATCAGTAATAAATTTATAAGTAAAAAAATTAGCTAAGTAAATTTTATCAGTACAAATACAATCCTTCACAGTTATTCTGCTTATGGAAAATTAACTTTTTAATTTTAAACTGTACAATTCTGAAAAATTTTGTTTGGTCTTTCTATCTATGATCTGAAATTTCAAGAGCTAAAATCCATTTGGATCTTTAGCAATAAAATCTTTCAATTAAAATTTAATTTTTAAATGAGTTTCATGGTTGAAAATCATTTATCATATAAGATTTTAATTGTAATAAATGACACAATTAGCATTTCAAGGAAAGAGAAAGATGCTTTTTTAGAAGAAAATGTGCTTCTGTATCTTTCTTAATAAAAATAAATATTTTTATTTGTTTATTCTTATAAAATTATTGAATATTTATTTCTTAATAAATATGTGATGTTTATATACCTGGGTCTTGTTTTATGTGGATTATTTTAATGTGATTTTGAAGTTATGCAGTTCATATTTCTTCTTAATATATTTCATATGTTACTATATTTATTAGATATCAAGAAATTTAAATTATTAATAGCTTATTTTGACTTGAAATACTTTTTTTTCAAAAATATAATGTTATATTTGCAACTAATGTGAATATGGCCTGAAGCTGTATTCAGAACTTAGCTTCTATGTAAATAACCTATTTATAGAAATAGATTTATCCTTACATATAAAATAATGCAATAAATATTCAAAAAATTTAAATTTTAAAACATATTTTGTTATATATAACAGAAATAAATAATCTTTTAGATTTTTAAAATAAAAAATGAAGATTTTATAAACTGAAAATAATCTTTCTAATGATAATGTATAATCTTTTTGTTCTGATTGTGATATCATTTTTTAATATAGAAACAGAAAACCATTAACACAGCAAAAGACTGAAAATGACGCTAGTTGTACATCACATCTCAAATAAAAATAAAGTGGCTAACAGGTTTCTTTAGGCATAATTGCTGAGAGATTCTTGACTTCATTTAAGGAAAAGCCACAATACATCACATCACATCACACTGAATCTGATTTCTTACCAGTTTACAAACAATGCTAGTGATAATGATTAAAATATGTATGAAAAATCTAAAATTAAATACTGTAGTAATAAAAAAAGTTTATTTTGTATTAATTTTTTTCAAATATTTGAATTTTTTTATTAGTCATACTTTATTTGATTATTTTTTTAATGCAAATTTTAAAGTATTTTTTTCTTATTGCTTTGCTTTTATGAGAATTCTGAAAATTACAGCACCTATCCCCCTTTTTTCAAGATAAATTAAGTCTATTTTTGTGCAATTTTTTTTTAATGCAGGTTTTCTGTGGAACCTATCTACTGCATAAAACAAGACCCAGGTGTATATTATTTTTGTTGGAACACATTTTATTTTTTTCAAAAAATAAAATAAACTATCAAAATTAATGTGAAATCAAACAAAATATAATCCTTTTTAATAACCATATTGTTATAATATTATTATCCTTATTAATAAATTTAATTTTTATTATTTCTAAAACTATTTTAAATATTTATTATTTTAAGGAAATGTAGAAAAATAAAAATTAAAAAGTATACATTTCTTTTTATTAATCTCTCAACAGGTGGACATTTCCTTTGTTCTCCCTAGTAGTAATTAGAATAATTTGATTTTAGTATTTAAACCTCTATTCTGCATTATAGTTTAATGAAATGGATTTCATTTGTTAAAATTTAAGTTTAAAAATAATCTAAAAAATCATATTTAAACTTTTCAAATTAAAAAAAAAAGTGAAATATACTTTTTCCTTATTGGGTGATTACCACAAAGCTGGTAAAAAATAAATTAACTAAATAATTGTTGATTAAACTTTATTTATGCAAATCTGAACAAATTATTATCAAGTTAGCATAAAATTATGAAATTCTTTTCTAAATTTTAAAATTGTACAAATGATCATAAAATACCACAAATGTTCTGTACTATAGAGTTTTAAAAAGTGTAATTAATCATTTTTTTTATTATTACTATATATTTCTTAAATTCTATTTTCAAAAATAAAGTGCATTTAAATAGTATCTGTAATCATAAAAATATTTATGTTTTAATAATTAGTTTACAAATAATTTGTACACATAATCACAAATATTTAAATAAACTATACAAACATATGCATTTTTACCACATCTTAGAACAATGAAAAGATGACTGTAAGTAATTTTTCAAATGCTCTGAAAGTCCAAAAACAAAGAATCTATCCATCAACATTTTATGAGAGGATTAAGGGTTTATTTAGAGAACATTAATTTGTAGATACTGACACCTTTATATTTTTTTATTATAATTTCTACCATCAAACACATGCAAAACTGTCAAAATGATACAATGGGTAGCTTCATAATTATAAAGAATTTGGTCTTTATTAAGGTATGTTAAAGATATATTTTAGACTTTAGAAAGAAATTAAATTCTTTGCTGATAATATTATTACTAATTTTATTTGCAAATTTGAAGTTTTTTAAAGATTAAGTTTGTTATCTGAGCTTATAAATTTACTAAAATTTAATTAAAACATCAAAATATGATTAAATATTTTTTCAATAATACATTTGAAGATAAAATATGATTTAAAAATGAACAAAATGGTCCATGAATGCATTCCCAAACAACACACTTAACCTGTTATATATGTTGTTTTTAAACTTACTAATAGGTTTTTATTATTAATAATAGTAGTAGTAAGAGTAGCAGTAGTAATAGTAATAGCAGCAGTAATAGCAGTAGTAGTAGTAGCAGTAGCAGCAGCAACAATAGTAGTAGTAGTATTGCAGTAGTAGTAGCAGAAGTAGTAGTACCAGTAGTAGTAATAGTAGTAGTAGTGATTAGTAGCAGAAACAGTATTTATTCTTTTGCATTTAGTTTTTTTTTTTGGAGTTTAATAGTATCACATATGGGTTTTAGTTTAAATGTAAATAATTTTATTTATTGTTATTATTTTTCTATTTTTTTAAAAACAAGTATTATAACTTAAGAGCTTCCTATACAGTCATCATTATATCTTATTGGTTGTCATATAAACACTCTAAAAGTTCATGCAACAGGTTTTCAGCCTTACACTTTAATTATGAACTGCTTGCACTTAATAAATAATATTTACCTATAAATATTTATGTATCGATAATATAAGTTGATGATGTTTTTGTATATGGCAAACCAAATACTATTAATGAATTGTCTAAAGAAATAAATAGTTTAAAAGGCTTAAAATGGATAAAAACAGTTGAAAATGTAATGTGCGTTCAGTTTTTTGATCTTAAAATAACTAGAAATCAATGTATGCTGGATTACTGTATGACCAATAAACCAATAGTAAAAAGAGGTTATATTCCATATAAATCAAGAGTGCCAATGTCACACAAAATGGCAGGTTTGAAGTCCTTCTTATTTAGTAATAATAGTCTTGCAAATATTGAAATATATTTGAATAAATTGTTAAATGTTGGCTATAATTATAATCATATATGTAATGTTATTAGAGATTTTAATACAAAATATAACAATAAAAATTTTAATAATAATATT
Source organism: Epiperipatus broadwayi (assembly GCA_028023455.1). Lineage (NCBI taxonomy): Eukaryota > Metazoa > Onychophora > Udeonychophora > Euonychophora > Peripatidae > Epiperipatus > Epiperipatus broadwayi. The sequence goes on from JAQFVV010000001.1 coordinate 9,714,681, forward strand.
GATTCTCATGCTAATAAAAAAATATAGGTATCAATACCATATATTTTGAATGATCAAGTAACTTTTATAAGGAAAATTTATAAAGGTATATATGATATTTCATTTTACACATCTCCCACATTAATCAAATTAATAAATAACTCTAAAGATAAAACCTCATTTATAAATAAAAATTGTGTCATTTGTAAATAGATATGTACATGTGGCAGTGCATATATAGGTGATTGAGATGTACATTGGAAAAAAAAAACTAAAAAGCACTTGCTGTTTTTAAAACATGTTCAGAAATTGAAACAAAATTGTAAAGTATATAATAATATTTCAACATCTGTTTTTTTACAACCATAATAAGTCATGTATCTATGGCTTTGACTTCAATTTTAATAATGTAAAAAATTTTCAAATTGAAAAAAATAACAATAAAAGGAAAATAAAGGCAGCTATGCTAATATACAAATACAAACATGAGTTAATTAACAGGTAGGTAGCAACTGTTAAAATCATGGAATTGTGAGAAGGTTAGCCTTTCAAAGTGTTAGTTGACAAAGATTACTAGGATAATCAAAAGCACTCCTAAGTGGATAAAATTTTTAATTATCTAATTACTGTCTTTATAAATATTCAATTATATAATTACGTATATTGCTTTAAAAAAATACAGACATCAAATAATATATATATATATATATATATATATATATATATATATATATATATATATATATATATATATATATCCATTTATACATATGTAATAAACAAATGTAGCATGAATGAAAGTTAAGCAGTAAGGGGTATTATGTTACCATTTCATCTAGAATGATGCATTCTTAATTTTATAAACTTAATACAATATCATAGAAATCTGTAACAATTTTTAAATAATATTAATTTATACCATCTATAGAAATGTTCTCATCTGACATACCAGTATTTTATTTTAATGTTTACATTATTATAATAACGTAAATGTGGAATGAATAATGATCAGAAAATATGTCTTGATCTGCATAAAGGCTTCTACTTAATATAAGCTTCAATAATTTTTTTTGTTATAGTCACTCTACCATGAAGTTGGTCTCCTGCTGGTCACTGGCGAACAGATAACCATTTTCTCTAAACTAACACCTTTCATATTAGTAAACCACATAGATAAGCAAATTTATCTGTTGGAAATTCTGTTACAATATATATGTATGTGTGTACTCAAATATTTGAGTAATATCACTTGGTTTCAGTTACCTATTGCCTAATTATTACATCTTACTATATTATAGATAATTAATACGAATAGATAGATAGATAGATAGATAGATAGATAGATAGATAGATAGATAGATAGATAGATAGATAGATAGATAGATAGATAGATAGATAGATAGATAGATAGATAGATAGATAGATAGATAGATAGATAGATAGATAGATAGATAGATAGATAGATAGATAGATAAAAAAAAAAAAAAAAAAAAAAAAAACAAAAAACAAACAGAAAGACAGACAGACAGACAGACAGACAGACAGATAGATAGATAGATAGATAGATAGATAGATAGATAGATAGATAGATAGATAGATAGATAGATAGATAGATAGATAAGCAGGTAGATAGGTAAGCAGATAGATAGGTAGATAGCTAGCTAGATAGATAGATAGATAGATAGATAGATAGATAGATAGATAGATAGATAGATAGATAGATAGATAGATAGATAGATAGATAGATAGATAGATAGATAGATAGATAGATAGATAGATAGAATGTAAACATAAAAAATAATTACTAATATTCAGATTAATATTTACTTTGTTAAATCAATTAATGCAAACGTCTTTATTATGGTTATATTGTACAATTGTTTTAAATTACCAAAAACAAAAAATATATAAATCTATTAAGTAATCTCTACATCTCCACACATTTTTTTGAAAACATATGACTAAAGAAACAATAAAAAACAAATGACTCCCAAGATGCAACTTATGCTGAACCAGTACCTGTAAGGCGGTCCATGTTATCATTTCTTTTATATATATCTTAATGATATATACATCATTTATCAATAGTAAATTGTTATATTTTTGATATACATTTCAAATTTAGACTTGCATCTTAAATTAATGAAGACTTTTACATCATTAAAATTCTTAATATATATAGAATGTGAGAGAAAAAATTATAAAGAAAGAAAAGGTGCAAATATTTATCATATTTTAAACTTTTTTTTTTCAAAAGGAATATATTATGTCCTGAAAATAATACAATCATTTATATTTATGATTGAAATATTTTATAAAATGGTACATGTTTTTTATTGGAAATGTTTATTTGTAAACATTTCCTTTTTCTTCATAGATTTTAAAGAAAGTAATTTTCTCGGCATGAAAATGAATTGATCAAAAAATATCAACGATGGCATTCGCTGAGTATCAGCATCTGTTTGTTAAAATTAAATTGATGACTAGCTGACAGGTTTTAATAATACAATGGAATGCGTTTATATATATAATAAATAGTAAAAAAAAATATCCTTTTAACATTTTCTTTTGTATTTAGGACTGACATTCGTTCTTTTATATTTTGATGTGATATTATATATATATGTAGTAAGATGGTTTAAATAGATAAATAAATAAACAAATAGCTAGATAAATATATTAGTAGAAAGATAGTATATAGTCTGTCAAATAGATAGATGATTAATAGCATCTGTGATTCCTAATAAATGAGCCCTATAATAATGTGGCTGAATATTGTAAAATAAAAGAAATAGAAAGGAGAATGAGATAAAAAGTCATTTTATTATATTTCACCTGTGCTTCCTATTGGTAGCCTGAATTCATTATTAAACATAATTTTAACTCGCTGAATATATATATATATTATAGGGAAACTTTATTTTATATCATGCATATTTACACACCCACAAAAGAAACAATGATTTATTGTTTATCATAAAGAGAAATTCTTGTTTACATTATTCGGATTAATAATTAAATATTTCTTACAAAATAAGTCTAAAATTAATATATTTATCCACAATATCAAAATTTAAAAAGATAAGTACATATTTAATTTCTTATATATATATATATATAAACATTACAAGCATAAAGCTAAACTAGTCAATATAAAATCAAAAAAGAGTTCTTTTAATATTAAGGGTGGATGGGAAGTGAATGGATTTGTGGGTAGTTTTTAATATATATATATATTGTGTAGTTTTTGTAGTTCTTTTCACTTGAAAAGTCTGCTTGTAGCAGTGAAACCTTAGGTTGTGTTTTAATATTATTTTTATGCTGGTCTGGTTTAAATTTGGATTTGGGGTAGTTTTGATGATATATATATATATATAGTGAATTTGTATATAAAGCAGAACTTATGATTTAATGATATACGATTAATATCAATAGGTCATAACAAAATTATGCTAAAAAGTTCATAAGCCATCATAAGCAAGAACAAATAATAATTCATTATTGTTGTAAACTGTTTCTAAAGTAATAATTAAACTAACTTGTCTTAAAATATCAATGTATTTAAATTCAAAAAAGAATTTCATTCTAAGAGAATAATATATTAAAATATAACAAAAATAATTTTAATAAAATCAATACTTATTAATAAGTATTAATTTTAATAAAATTAATACTTTTTAATAAGTATTTCACAATTTTTTTTCCAAATATGGCCCATTAATTTCAATATATTTAAATAACAAATTTCTTTAATATACTTTTTCTTTTTAAATATTACTCTATTGTATGAACTACTTTTTATTTCAAATATCCTCCAAGGATTCAAGCTTATATGGTCATTGTCAAGGATTAATAATATAATTTATGTTTATAAATAATCTACAAAGAAATGAAAATAATCATAATGCTATAAACAAAATGATATTTTTCTTCCCCTTCTCTAAAAAGTTGGTCATATAAGTACATTTGCATACAATTTGAATACAATTTACATGATATTTTTGTCACATCCTTCACCACAATTTCATCATTCATTGCTATGGCTATAATATCAATATAAAGATATTGAAAGCATGTTTAGCATATTAAATTACAAGTTTTCACTGTTAAGCTTTTCGTACTCTGCATCACTCCATGTTTAATATATCTAATAAAAACAACACAATAAAATTGTAATTCTTTTTATAACTTAGTTCTTGCTTATTTGTATGTTTGTACTCATCCTTTTATATTTTAATTTTTTTTTTGCTTTTTATATAAAATTTCCTTTAAGTATTATCCTCACTCTTCTCTAATTTCATCAGAATTTTAACATTTTTATTCAAAACTGGTTTTCTTATTTTTACTGAACCAGTTCCAAAAAAAGAGATGTGACTATTTTTGCTGGCTTTAAAATGTTTTAACATCATTTTTAATATTTCATTTTTAATATTACTTGAACAGACCAGCTCTTCAATCAGAAGGGCTAATACTATTGATAGGATAAGCCATCAACAATATCCATGGTTAGATTGAGCTATGCAAAGCATAACATGATCACATTTTCAGACCATGGCCCACCTTGTCTACTGGATTCAAATTCATTTCACCCAAACCATTTTATTTGTTTTGAGGATCCATATCAGGTGCCAGCCAAACATAAGTTATATAATCAGTATGCTTTGGATAACAGGCACACAATCCAGCACTAGAAATTTCTTATGACTAGCTCACACTCTGTCTCAGGATCCAGCACATTACTTTAACACATAAAATAACTCTATATTAATTTACTGGTGATGCAGTGACAAGAGAAAGAGAAAAAATAGACACCATAACAATTAAGCAAACATTATTTAATTATGCACACATATATTTAACATAATATAACAATAAATTTTACACAAGAAAATTTTAAATGATTAATTTAGGCTATAGTTATAATAGTCCATTAATTAAAATTCATTTCACTTAAAAGAGTCTAGACTGTGATCAGAATATATTTAAAAGTATCTTCACCTACATTTTCATTTGTTTTATTTTCCAACCAGTTGGCTTTTTGCTTTTACATCAATGTTTTTCAGGGCTTGTCTTCCATTCTTTGGATTAACAATGGAGGAGAGAGATTAGTGACAGAATTGATTCATTATTTAGGCATTTGTTTTAGTTTATTTGACAGAGGACTGAAGTTTTAGCAATGTATGTTGCTATTTCAGTGGTGTCTGCACTAAAGTGGTCTGCAACAGTAATAACTAATCTGCTACTGCACTTAAAGTTCTCCAAACTCTGACTCTGCATTTGGAATTCAGTCCATACTGATATTAATCTAACTGTTTAGCAATAATGACTAAAAAACAATAGCCATGATGCAACTTTTATATCCCTCTCTCCTTTGTTCTTTTTTTAATCATCTTTAATTAATCATAATTTAAATCTATATTTTTAATTAATTTTTACATTTCCTTAATTAATTGATTCTTTTACATTTTATTTTAATCTAATCTTTTGCTTAGATTAATCAAATATCTTATCCAGTATTCTTGTATTTAATTAAATTCCAAAGCCGATAAGATATTTTCACAAAAGTTTCTTTTATAACAAATTTTATTTTAATACTTTACATTTATTTTTTTAGACATTTTATTTAACTATTTTAAAAAGAAGATAATGAATTTTAAACTTTTTTATTTTAGATTTCATTTAAGATTTATTTTACAAATTTTATTCCCCAACTTATTTTTGCTTTATAAAACAAAGAGAGTTTTTTTTCAAAAAAAATTTTCAAATCTTTCCCTACCCTCTTGTTAAGAACAGTTTTATTATAAAAGAAAAATATGATGCAATACTTTTATTTTTACATGCTTGCATTTTAAAATCTATTTTAAAAACATATTTTTCTACTTTCATTTTATTAATAACTTAATCATTTATTTTAAATGAAAAATATATAACATGAATTATATGTAGTTTTTATAACACATAATTCACATTCACATCACAGTATATATAAACATTTTTAAATTAATCTTTCCTAATGAAATCTAATATTTTCCAACATTTTTATTTCAAAATTTAAATGCTCTTATTCCTTCATATATATATATTAGAATTTTATCTTTTAAATGCCATTTTAATCTTGTTTTCAATTTATTTTTTGTTGTACCTACATATGAAACATTTTTATTTTCTAAGCAATTTACAATATAAATGCCATTCATATTTTCCAATATATCATTTTCTTTACCATTTATGATTTTATCTAAATTTATGTTCTATTTTTATATTGGTTTAATTACAAATTGATTATTATTTTGCTTCTTGTTTATGTTTTTTTATTATTTTATTTATTTTATAAAATGTACTTTTTGATAACATAAAACTATTATAAACTTTTGTGTTTCTATTCCTTATTATATATATATTCTTTAAATTCTTTCCATATTTATTTCTGCATTATTTATTAATTAATTTAATAGAATTATTATTTATCTTTGCTTAATTTTTTATTATATCAATGTCTTCTTTTAATAACTTATTACTAGAACATGATCATTTTACTCTATTTATTTTATTATTAATAATATCTATTTTATACATACATTTTTTTTATTAGAACTCAAATAACTTAATATGAATAAAATGGAACCCTGCTTCCACATCTTTAAAAAGTGGAATATTTAACTTATTTGTGTAAATGTATATATATTTACATTATATTTATACTCCTACTCTCCTGTCCACCAATCATTGCAGGGAATATGATATAAATTCAAGATATCAAAAATAGCTTACCATAATATTACAACAAACATTGAAACTTAAGATTTTCTTATTTACTCCTTCCCAGCACTTATAATTTAATTTAATTAAATCATAAAATATCTTTTTTTTTTTCAAAATACTTGTTACAATATTTATTTTATTAGTATTTATTATTTTTAAACTGTAATGTTCATATAATTTATCATATTTTTTATTTCCTTTTCCATAATAAATTGAATTCTATTATCTATTTCATTTATATATTTTATAAAATAATTAAATATTCTTTTATTACCATTAAAAATTTAAAAATAACCATTAACATATTTGTTAGAATAAAAATATTTGTTTTTTTAAATTATTCATATGTAAAGATGATAAAAATCCACTCAATCTATTTCTCATGCTAATACATTTTATTTGCTTATAAAATTCTTTTCATATTCAAATACTGCATATTTATAACATGTAATCATTAACTCATATGATTGTTTATATTTTATTCTAATCATTTTTTTATCCTCAACATATATACTTCCATAAGCATCTTAATTTCCCTCATCTGGATTAATATTTATATTCATATTTTTAACATCTAATTTTATAAAATATATTATTAATCTTCATATTTTCCTCTATATTTTAATTTTACTTAATTAATATGAAGCAATCCACTTCCAGAAAATGTATGTTTCTCTTTACATCTTTTTAGTTAATATAACAGTACTTGACATTTTATCATTTTTAAAAATATTAAATTCTTATATTTATTTTTAATATCATTTATAATTTTTTATTCTTCATTATTAATATTTTTATAATTATTATATTCTATATCTTATTTCAATTAATTCCTTTAACATCATATCATCCATAACTTCCTCTTCCTTATATTTTTTATTTTTTAAATTTGTGTATTTATTAAATATTAATTTCATTTTTGAAGAGCATTTTATATATAAAAAAAAAAGAAATATAAAAAGATGAAGAAAGTAAGCAAGAAGTAAATTATAAAAAATAATTTTTTTGAAAATGTTATTGCATTTTATTATGTTACTTTTGTAAAAAAAAAATTAGATTCTTTGTAAATGAATATATATATATATATATATATATATATATATATATATTCATTTACAAAGATTATAATAATATATATATATATATATATATATATATATATTAGGAATAATTTTGGACAATGCTAATATAATATATTCGAAACATTGGAGAAAAAATGAAGTAAAAAAATAGTTCATAAAATAAAGCAAGAATTGAAAAGAAAAAGTGAGTTAAATGAATTTGATTTTAAAATACATTACAAATAATTTGTAGAAGCAACTAGTCTTTTAATAGTAATAATAATTTATATATTTTTGTTGTTGTTAATAATAAAAATATGTATGGCATCCATTTTGAATTTATGTATTAGTGTTGAAGTAATGTTATTTGTGAAGTTATTTCAATCAGCCCTTCATCAATTCAAAAAATATTCCAATTTAGAAGCAACAAAGGGTCAAAATAATTTTAATGCATAAATTTATTGATGAAAGAAGCTAAAATATTATTTACAAGAAGCAATTTCATTAATTTAAGATTATATATGACTTATATACAAATAAATTATTTACATTTAAAATCTTACCCTAACATTTTATTTATTTACTTTCTTGCAGTTTTGGAAATTATTTTAAGTATGATGGATGTATTCTAGTGGTTGATTATACCTTATGTTTCGAAAAAGCTTTTGATTCCAACCGTCATATAGAATTTTCCAAAATAGCTGAGCTTTTTTTTTAAGAGCTAACTTTTTTTTTATTAAAGTAAATTAATAATTACATAAAAAAATATTTACAATATATATAATTTGATATACTTAGGGATAAAATTTTTGTTAACAATCTTTGCATAACAAAAAAAATAATTAATTTTTTACAATGATTAAATTGTTTGGGATTAGGTCTTTATGTTATAGCACAAATGATGTCTACCCATGACTACCATACTTTGCATAAGATTTCACTTAAAAAGTATTTAAAGGCATTTACCTAAAAGTTAAACTAGACTTCATTATTTTAAGCAAATTATATTTTTGATGCCAGAAATCTAGGGAGAAACATCACTATAAATATATTTTTTTCAATTATGGAAGCATTGTGAGTATCAAATGTTTTAACATGTTAATCAATCAGCTATTTTAGATCAATTATGTTATTTATTGAAAGCACATAGCCTCAATGAAGACTCAATGATGAAAATAACCAAAATATGTTTAGCTTATGCTTTCAAATTATCTACAAAGATTATGTATACAGGCTAAATTAAAATGGTAATGATCTATTAATGATTTTGTTTTTGGTCCTGCATCTTAAAACAGATTAAGAATAAATTTTTGTTAGTATTCTGATATGCAAAAGTTTACAAATTTGATTAGAATTTTTAATATCAGTAGTTCTGTTCTTCAAATGGTTTATTGTTCAGAGTTCATAATAAGTTCAACCATAAAAAGTGACAGAGTTGGCCATAATTCATGGGCATTAGATTCTGTCACTCTATCACAGCACCAAATCATGCATTGTCTTTAAATTTTACAAATATAAATAATATTTTATGTCACTTTATTGTATTTTAGCCAATGATTTTATATTTAGTTCATATAGTAAGTCAATATGTTGAAATGGGTGACTTTGGAAAGAAGCAAAACACTCTAGTGTATGACAATGTTTTTAGAAGATTATTTGTATTTGATGTAGCTTTCAATATTATTTTAGTTAATGTTTGGTATGAATGAAGCAAATCACTTGGAGATATCAAGTTCCATATTACTTTATTGATGTTAAAAGAAGTAATAACTGATTATAATTTTGAGATTGTGCCCCTATAGTATAGCATTTAATTAAGGTATTTAACCTTTTTTTAATTATAAATCTTTTTCAATTATATGAAAGGACAATAGTAAATTGTTTATTTTCTAATATTGCATTTACAATGAGTTTTCAGTATTGGGTATAATAATATTAGAGAATATAATTAAATTTAAATTATTAAATTTTATCACTATTTGATTTAGATGGTTGCTTAATTTTTCTTTTGTTTGTCAATTGGATTTAAATTTCTAATAAATAGTTATTGAATAGTTGATTTTATTATGAAATAGATCCAATTTTTATCTGAATGTAATCTAGGATGTTTAAAACCAAAGGGATATTGATGGTTAAATATTATTAGAAGATTGTTTGCAGAGAATATGGTGTACTACTACACCAAGTTGGGGTAGAAAAAGGCCTTCAATGACTTTTTTTAGTTATTGAAATGGTAATCTTTAAGAAATGACTCTAGTGAGTTTAATTGGTTTTTAGAGGTATCTATAGTTTTTTTAAATTTAATTGAGAAGATGCTAATATAATTTTAAATAGCTACAATTAGTTATTTATGCTGGAATAAAAGTTGTTTAGGGATTTGAAATCAATAATTCTAATTTATCAAATCAAAAAAGGGTTAAAATCTATTTAATGTACTATCAATATATTAATGTTTTCATTTTATATAATATAAATTCTTTTTACAGTAATAAAATGATTCTGAAAAGTCATCTAGCCTCTAATAATGTGTATAATCTATTATTTATTTATGAATATTTCTCTTAATTTCTCAAGTACTATTCTTTCAAATATTTTGATGAATATTTTTAAGTATTATTAATTTTAGGGTATCAACTGACAGCTTAAATTCTTCTGCAGTTGTTAAAGAATTAATATTAAGACTGATCAATAGATTGGGGAAAAAATTATTTGAAATGTTGAAATGGCATAATAATGTAATTTAGTTCTGTATATATATTATTTGAAAATTGATCTAGTACTAATATCATATATATTTTTAAGCAATTGGATTCAAATTCAGTACTTTTTTCATTGTATATTTAATTAGGGTTAATGTTCTAAACCTCTAAGTACATATAATATAATCATTTATTACTATAAAAATTAATTTTAGATACAGGAATATTTTAATATCAATATTAGTATTGATATAGTATAATGATTTTTAATTAGTGTAATAATTCTGTATCTGTAAAACTTTATTGATATAGTATAATTTTTAATATTTTGAAAGATTTAATATGATTTTTATTAGCCTGTGTGTCATTAAATTTTGATTGTAAATGGAAATAAAGATGTTTGCTTTCAGTTTGTAATTGGTATATTAAAGAGATTTTTATTTCAATGTGGAAAAATTGTGACACTAGATTTTGCTTCTTGATATTTTTTGAATGTTAAGTATTCAGCTTATTTGCATGTTTTGTTAAGTATTGGTGATGTGTGAGACTTTTATTGTGAATCTGTAAGAATATACACCTTGAGAGATCATTTTCATATTAATTTTTACACATGTATGGATAGAAAAGTTTCACATGATACTTCAATGGGTATGGTTCTATTGGATATAAATTATGCAAAATAAGTTAAAGATTATTTTTGTTTTTCAATAAAGGTAACTGGTCTAAAAAGATCTAATGAAGCTAGTAATTATAATACTAAACAGTTAAACTTTATTTGTAGAGACAATTAATGCTTCTTCATAAAATGAAATCCTTAAACATGTCAGCAATAATGTTGCAATGTATTCTATACTTTATTATTTGAATATTAGTAATTAAAATAGAAGTAATTGTATTTCCTCCCATGGAGTTATATAAAGTCAACAACTATGAAAAGATAGAATGATACCAATGTATCTTTTAGAGCTGTTGTTATATAAGCTAAGTTTTTGATATAGTTTTAAAATATAAGGTGAATTTTGTCTATTATTTTAATTTATATGCAGAATAAGTAATCTGCAACCACCATTCAAATATTCAGAGAATCAAGGCTGAGTCTTAGTTTGAACAACCACTAAATATCAAATAAAAAATTAGTTTAATAAAAGTAATAATAAATAATCATAATTTTAAATCTAAGTAATTGAAACAGAAGTAACTGTATCTCCTACTAAGTTATGTAGCAGCAACAATTACAAAAAGATAGAATGATCCAAGATTCAATCTTGAGTCTCTAAATATTTCAATGATGATGTTAGATTAGTTAGTCTGCACATAAATTAAAATAGAAGACAAAATTCACCTCATAGTTTAAAATAAGATCCAAAATTAAGCTTACATAACAACAGAACTAAAAGATAGATCAGTATAATTCTATTTTTTCACAATTATTTGATGTTATATAAGTCAGTAGGAGCTACAGTTACTTCCATTATTTATATTTAAAGTTATGATTATTTATTATTATAGATTTGAATATATGGTATCAGAACTCTTTAGATTTATGTATATAAATAATATTATAGTATTAATATACAATATTGTAAGTTTTTTTTTAGTAAAAATTTCATATAATTAATATGTAATCCTTGAGCTAAACAATTATTTGGCTTATAAATATAAAATTAAGTTGTTGATTGTGTTGATGTTGTTAGACAAACTTTTATTTCTATATGTACTAAATAATATATGTTTGGGATTGCTGTTTATAAATTGCCTGAGTTATTCCATATGTTAGAATGAATTCAGATTTCTGACATTAATTGTGGAAATATTTATGATATATATTTTATGTAATTGAACTTTTAGCTGTTTTCTTTTATTTAATTCTTTATCAATAGCATTAAATATAAATGTTCTTTGATAGTTACTGGAAATGTTAATTTGAATGTTGTCAGTAAATGAATTGAAAATTTGCTTGCCAGCAAAAAGATTGTTTAGTAATCTTTTTGTCTCCTAATTTTAAACATTCTATAAGTTTATTAACATCCAAAAAATTTATTTGATTTCTGTGCATTTATGTAGTATTATTCAATTAATATAATTAATGTTTAATTACTTTGGTCTGATGATATTTCTTCTGCTTTGCTTGAAAGTTTTTAGGATTGTGCTAAGGATTATTAAAATGTTAAAAAGTCAATTTACTTGAAAAATTAAAGTTACTAATTGGGATTTTTAGCTTAGAGCAGAAGTTTATGAACATTCAATGTAAGTGCTAAATATATGGTGTAGAATGTATTTTTAAATTTCATTATATCATATTGAACAACCATTATTCATGTTGATGATGTATTTTTATAACATATTCTAAAACATTTCATAACTTCCTTACTATGTTTTGTTTTAATAATCATTCTTCTCTACAACTTGAACCTTTTTTTTAAAATTAGAGTGACTGAAAGAAATAAAGGATGTCAGATAATAATAGTAATATATTTTGCCATAAACTCTGTTTATCAACATTTAAATAAAACATTGACATTTTTCTAAGATGAAACTTTCTCAATATTTATAAAACTTGTCATTTAATTTTTATTTGACTCAAAATATGTTGTCATATTTTATGACATGTGATATATCATTTAGACTGTTTAAACTACTTCTTTATATTATGCTGAATCTTTTTTGCTTTAAAAAATTAAAACTGAATCTTAAAGATAATTGTATCTATCTTTATATAGTATTTCAACCGTTTTATTTTTATCTTAAGTGTTCTTTTTTATTTAATGCTATGTACAATCAATTGCATACAAATGTGATCAAGTCATCATCAGTAGCATTAATTAACAAAAGATTTGATACCTATACCAAACCACTTCTCATCCGTCTTTTTATCTCTTGTTATATATATATATATATATATATATATATATATATATATATATATATATATATATATATATATATATATATATATATATATTAAAATCATCAATCACCATCTTTCTTCTTCTACCTCATTTTCTTACTGTTTAAACATTTTTTTCAACATATCTTTTATAATTTCTCTGTTTCTATGTATATTCTTTATGTATATATTCAGCTGTTTCTTAAAATACATTTTCAACAAAAGTTGGTTCTTTATTTATTTTTTTCAATAGATAAACGTTTTTGATGCATCTTTTACCTTATCTTTTTCATTCTTCCCCAAATCCATATTTCTAAAGATTTTACTATTTTTTTTTCACGTTTTGTAATTATTCTTGATGCTGTTTCATATCAAGCTATAATCTAAACGATCTGTTTAATTAGCCTTTTTTTTAGATATAGTTTCAATAGTCCACAGAAATAATTTCTCTTATTATGAAAAGTTATTTAAACATTGTCAATCTTACATATCCAACTTTCCAAATATTTACAAGGACAAATCTATGTTATTACTTCAATGTTTTTTTTCTGTGCTTATCCTCATTGCATCTCCAGTCTTACTTAATATTTAATTGAGCTCATCAGCAAATCTAATAAAATTAACTCTTTTATCTCGAATTCCAATTTCTTTCTTAACAAACTAATATTAAATTTTATATTATTTAAATAAAAAAAATAAGCATCTTAACAAAATAACAAGCAAATGACACGTTTTATATATATAATACTCTACATAATTTAGTGTATTAACAGAGTGGGACTGTGGAGTTCAAGATTCATGGATCGCTCCCCTGTTTTATCACTTCCGGTACTTCATCTTTTTAGTTACTCCCGAGCAATAAACCATTCGATTATTTATTCATTAAAAAATAGCATTAAGAATGATGTTTTGGCTAATTATTATTGAAGATTACTTTTTATTATTTTATCAAAATCTAACCGTATGATGATTTTGAAACGAAGAAGACAGTGACTTTCGTAAGCAGATTGAATATTTTAAAATAGCAATGATGATTTTGAAAGCATTTATAGTATGTTTTAATATATGTAAGTCGCTACTAGTAGGAATTTGAACGCTAATTATCTTTTACATATTTGATTACAAAGACATTCTATATTATTCAATTAAAACTTACTAAACCGTTTGTCTTTTTTAAAGCCTAATTAAAGTAAGTTTTTGAAGAATTTCCAGTTCAATGAGTTTATTTTAAAATATTAGCACATTTATTTATATTTAAGTACAAGTATAATATATATACTTAAGTCAGATGTAAATAAAATGAATTTGAACTCAGACGTACATTGGAGCTTTTTCACGTGTACGTGTTCATGTGTATAGGTTATGTTAGATAGAGTGGATAACTGAAGGGAGCTTGAAAGCTTGACCCCTTTTAATCACATTTATTTATGTAAACATAATTCAAGTATCTACATTTTATAGCAATTATTTTTTAGGTGTTAAAGATCTCTCATTTAATTAAATTTGTGTTTAAACATTTAATACTGTTAAACCTATAAATGTGTAAACTTCAATTGCATTTATTTTATTTTTATTAAAAACGATTTCTTCTACTCGAAGAAATAATTTGCACTAAACACAATTAATTAAAGTAAATTGATTTCTGATGAAGACAGTTGGTTTTCAACGCAAAGTTAATATTTATACATATATATTATACCTCTTTTTTTCTCTTCTTACCTATAAATGTTTGCATCATTTATCAAAAGCATCTTCGCTTTAACTTATATATATACACTGTGGAATCTCATACGAAGGAGTACATTCGTTCAAAGATATTCTGAAATGTCTGTATTTAGAATTAATCTGTTCCAGTCTCATGGTCTAGGTAATGTTAATTTTTAATATAACTATTTAAAAGGATATATATAATACGCAATCATATAAAATTGATTTATTGATTTTAATTTTTTAACACAATTATTGCATTTAACTTTTAAACACATTATCATGTTCTAAATGAATTAAAACCAAGCTTTTAAAATCGTAAAAAAATGTTACAATGTCACTATCATCTGTCTTTTATTTATGTCAGTCTTTGCATTGTTTGAGGCAGGGGTAGAGCGTCAGACTTTGGATTGAGATGTCCCGGGATCGATTCGGGCGCTCACTGTTTTAGTTCTCGAACTTTTTATGAACTCCTATGCAATTAAACTATTAACATTTTTTCCCTCTTTACGCCTGTGCATTTTTTTTTAAAATTTCATTCTTATTTTTAAAAAAATACATTTTGTATTTAGCACTAAGATTTTAAATAGTTTTATAGCTTTGTATCATGGAATATTACTTTTTTCCTGGTATTAAAAAAATAATCAAATGGTGCATTGCTTGGGTATTTATAAAAAAATTTCAGCACCAGATGGGCAAAAGTGAATTACAATATATGGACTTTGAGCCCCAGAATTTGCCACTCTACTGCACAAAATCTCATACTGCATTTTCTTACATTGATATTAGTTTTCTGACTTAAGTAATTTTTTTACAAATTCTATTTTTATTAGTGAAGATATAAATAAATTAATAGCTAATAAAACGAAATTAGCTAACAAAACTCTTGCAAACCAAAAACAAGCTTCAGCCTTATGACATTAAGTTTTCATCATCATCATCATCTTCATCATCATCATCATCATCATCATCATCATTATTATTATTATTATTATTATTATTGCTATTATTGTTGCTGATGTTGTTATTGTGGTTATTGTTGCTTAAAAAGGAACTTTATTTAGACTAAAAAAGGTCACAATGAGTTACTTTTATATAAATGTGTTTACATTAATGATCACATAGAGATGTCTTTACAGGTTTTAATATGTATGACTACATACATCAATGGAGTTTTACACATGTAAATGGAGTGAGGAATTAAATTGTTGGGATACACTTGCATTAGTATATTCATATGTACAGCTAGTATTTATTGTGACATAAGTTCAATTTCAGTTGTAATACAAAGTTATATTGATTTTATACTTAAGATTTAAAGATCACACACACGTATACATTAAAATATTTATTACTAATGTAAACTGATAAAGTTCATTACCATATCTTTGGGTAAATGTCTCTGTTATCAATGTTGTGTCGGTCCACACCTTGGGTAATCGTCCACTATTGGTCACCTGGTTAATGGACCTTCTCTTGCTATTCTTTCTAGTTCTGTTGGTGTTCATTTCTAAAAATTGCATGCATGTTGGCTTGGTTAAATGCATTAAAACTATATCTGAGTATGTTTTCACTGGCTACACACTTTTGGAAGATCAGGTAAATTAATGAGCTTTGGTTGTGGTGGCATCAGCTTGGATTGATTATTGGTTAGTGATCCATCAAGTCACACACAGAGAGGTGTCACAATTGTAGGTTTTGATGTATTCTGAAGTATGTAACAAGTGCAGATTTTATTGCCACCATCCACCAGCTAACATTATTTGTTAGGCATCATTTGCATTGGTTTTGCCATTTAGTAAATATTTATTTTTTTAACAAAAATCAGTATTTAATTTTTAAGTCAGAGAAAAATTATTTCCATTTGTGAAATTATGTTTATCCTTTATATACTGAACCGGATTGATTTCCGATTCAGTTGTTTTATTACTAAAATTTAAAAAGGGAAAAACAACTTAATTTTCATTAAATGTCGTTAAAATGTTTTTATTATTATTAAAAAAAAAAAGCATACGTGTATTTAAACACATACGCGTTTATATTTAAAATAGTTTACTTTCACTACTTTGTTTATAAAATTGATTTAAAAATACTTTACTTTCTCCGCCTGTTTTAATCAATTTGATTAAAAACAGGCAAGCTTGCTAATTATATATTCCTGTTGTTTTTATTTTAATCATTTTTAAAGTTAATGCTAAAAAGCAGAGGTTTAATTGTAGTGTCGTTTTTGTTTCAATATCCCTGGTTGGAATTCTTTAAATTAGATTGAGTGGGAAATTAATATTTGCCCTGCCTAAGGATATAGAATTAGAGACTAATGAATGTTTTTGTGGGAAATGTAGCGAGGCAAGGATAGCCCACCAATTTTTAGATAGAGGAGATTCAGTATAGAAATAGACACTTGGATTATTGCCTGCTGAGAGTCATACCATTTTGGAAAGCAGTTCAGACATTTAATTCCTGCTAAAAACTTAAACCATTATCGACAAACTTCATTAATGTGCAAGATGTCAAAATATACCGCTATGAGTTTTGCCATCATTAGAATGTCTTGCTAATTTAAACAAAGGACGGACCCACACCTACCAGCTCTCCTTCAGTCATGCCATGAGCCTCTAAAATAAACACTGTCTCTACCTTGCTGCTGTCAAAGAACCTGAAAATGGACTAAAGATAAACTTGCACACTCTATGCGAACTGTGCTTTGTCGTAAGATGAAATTTTCTTTTATTCTTTCCAGGATAAATTTCTTTTCATTAAATCTCCACTCAATCTAATAAACCTGTAATCTAAATTAATATTTAACTCCATATTGATTAGCTATATTTATTCTCTTTTGTTGTACTTTGCCATGTGTCTTGTAATCTTAGTTTTAAGATTACAAGTTTGCTTTAAGTGTTGTTTATTGGAGAGTGACATGTGAGTTTTTCTATTTTATGCCTTCTTTTATGAAAATGCTTTGGCAGTTGTGTATATTTTGAAAGCTTACCTGTAATTATTTTAGTAGCCTGAATTGATTTTAAATACTGTGTTTGCGCTTTTGCAAACCACCAAATCTTTTGGCTGGTGACTTTATTTTCATAGTCTTTGTTTCTTACATCTCTGAAAGCGGAAACTATAATTGGTTTTGCTTTGTAATTTGTTTGTAAGCTGCTAGCAGGACGACAATATTTATTCCTTTTGTAAATTACAGGTGAGAGAGACTTTTGCTGCTAAGGTATTTATAGCTTTTGTATTTTCGTACTCATGTGCACTCTCTGATTGATTTATTTTGTATTTACATGTATAATTTAACATTTATCAGAGCGTGTACTCAGAACTTGTGTCATAAATTTATTTTTTATTATAATTATTGGTAATTCATTTCTTTAAATGCTGAGGCAGACGTAACTGATTTTCTTATGATTTACATGTCTCCTATTGAGACCATTAATTCTTAGATTAGTTTTGCCAATCGTTTGGTTGGGGAGTCACCAGTTTTATTTGTTTGTTTTCCATTCATTCTGAACCATATTTGTTGTGGTTCTTGAGGTAAATCAATCATCTTTGCTTTGAATGTAGTTTTAAGATGCAGCTTCTACTAGCATATGACATTTTGGGTCCCGATATATTTGTTTGGAATCTAGAAAAGCTTGCTGGCACTGGTTTCATTGATTTATTTCAAGAACGTATTGTTTTTGTACCTGTAAATAGGAGAACCAACATTTAGGTGACTTCTCTTCTGCTGAATGAAAGTGCTTTCTCCCTGTAGAATTCGTTATTAGAGAGTCAGTAAGTCTGCTAGAGCAATGTGTTTAGTCGTTCTAGTACACGCCTGAGATAACCCTATTGATTTTCATGTAAACTTTTCTTATACGTTATTTTGCTGTTAAATAAAAGTTTAAAATTTGTTTAAACTTAATTTGGCTGAAATTTGTCTTTGTGCTTGTTTCTCCCTAAGTTTAGTCTGGCGCATTTTGATTCGCATATTCTGTCCACCCTTAAAATAAATGTCTAGTCCTGATTTTCAGGCTAGTGGTGCCTTAGTGGTTAGTATATGCAAATCTCAAAGTTCTTTCACCCATTACAATACATTTGATTTTATATAACTAAGGAAACACTTATGAATACAAAAATAATACTTCAAACAAGTGTTAATAAAAAAACATTTTATAGGTGGTAGAATTTAATGATATTAACTCAATGTTGATTTCAAAAGTCAACTCTTCAATTCTGACTATTTGAATGCATGATTTACTCATATCACCTTATAACTACTTGCTCTATTTATGTCCTAATAATGGATTATAATAATGTCAAAAATCCCATTTAATAGCAATGATTTTTAAAGAAACTAGATAATTTTGTGCTCTCAAATTTCATCAATACTCAAAAAGACAATCTTTGTTGTAATTAAGTGCCACTCAAAGAACTTACAAAAACAGTTGAAGAATCCATTAATTTACTTGTTTAAAAAGTTTATGTCTCTAAAAGGCTAATATTATTTATGCAAGAGAAATTCATATCTTCTTGATTTAAAAGAAGTTACCTGCAATCACTTCATCAATAAATAAGAGAAAAACACATTGTCATATTCCTATTATTGGATAAGAAAAATAACATAATTTTCAGCATGGATAATGGATGACAATGCACTGAAAATTATACTAAACAATAAAAGAACATTTGAAAACTTGGGAAATAGTAAATCAATATAAGAAAGTCATTGTATAAAGCCTATTAACAATGCAACTATATGTGTTCTTAAGATTGTCATCATCAATAAGACTAAACTTTAATAAGTTATGTTTGTATGCTTATAAACTTTGATATTGTAATCACTTGTTACCGCTTTTAAAGATTCACATTTCTTTTGAAATAAATGGAAAATAAAAGCATTAATAATTACATTATTAATTTTTAGTATATTTATTTATTTGAATCATATGCACTTATACATTAACATCAACCCAGAAACTATATGCCATAGTACTTTTAAAGAATATGCTTTGAGTCAGTAATGTGCAGATGGGCAAAAGTAAATAGTCTTCTCTAGAGTAAAGACTTCACAAGAATCATTTAAAAAGTGCAGTGAAAAGAATTAATCTTCAAATTATCCAACTCTCAACTAACAGATATCTAATTCAGCGAGTAATTTGTAAAGCCTGTTTATCTAAAATGAGACTTTGTAGCTTGCATAAAATTAAAATTTTTACCTAGACATGTACTTAAGCTTAAATCATGACTGTGGTAAGAGGGTAGTCAGACCATTTTAACATTGTCTTACTTATGGAACTAGGTATATATATAATATAGGAAACTCAATAAAGCAGCAGAACTTCTAAATTATTTTTTATATTTTTTTCTAATTTTACTTTAAATAGTTAAAACAATTGTTTCACTATTTTATTTATAACTATTTTATTTTTAAATTTAATAATAATATTTGGTAAATCATGCTTCATTAAATATAAAAACAAGAACTCCTGGCATTTATTGCTGTTTAATAATATAAAAGTTGTTGCTCGTAAATATCAGCAGTGATTTTTTTTTTTTTTTAGAAACTGATATTTCTTCATCATTAAATATAACAACTACTTTTAATATCAGCCACTGCATTTATCTCAGTAATCTCGAAATCATTTTAAATGCTTCCATTTCATTAGAACAAAAAACAATCAGCAATATTGCATATACGTATTTATATATATATGAGTATCATAGGTATGTGTTAAGTTTTTTTTTATTTGATGTGCTTAATAACTTTCACTCCAATAAACATTCTTAAAACATATAAATAAAGATATCTTGAAAGACAAATGATCCTCAAAATTTATTTCGTACTTAACTAGCACATATCAATCAGCCCAGGTCACAATCTTTTGCATATATCTTAATCATATATTCAGTGTTTATTAATAGTTAAATTGTTACATTACAGCAAACAGTATATATGACTCCATATTACGGATTGCTAATCAACCAAATCTTAAATATATTGCTATCGAATTTTTTGACGAAGGACAAAGAAATAGATTTGAAAAGACAATTTACATTCTAGAAAAATATACGCTAATTAAAGTAGATCGGAATAGAGAAAATTACGTAACCGGAATTATAAAAAACACCATTTCAATTATGATATTAATGACTTTAATAAATTAATACAGTGTTTTGGATCAGTATTAACGTTTCAATCAAAAAGATACACCTATACCGAACTTAAGTAAATTTATTATTTTAAATTGCGTTTAGACAAAAATGTTAATCCAAATGACATTGCTGACCAAGAATCTATGCTCCTCTTAATAATACACAGAATCAAACCACAGTGTTTCAACTGTAAGAAAATAGGTCACATCATAAGTGATGTCCAAAAACTAAGTACCCACACTATGAAATGAAACCAACATCAATACATCAGTGTAAAAAGAGATATGATACAAATAATGACATGCAACATTCAGTCAGTTACTAGTATAATTGATGACAACTCAGATATTTTAACAGACGACAATATTCAAAGACAAGGTCAGCTGTCAGATCAAAATATTTTCCTATCACAAAAAGTCAAGTAAAATTCTTACAGAAACAATTGTATTAAACAAGACAAACAAGATACTATAGAATCACCAATACCTTATCCATCGCACACAAACAGTGATATAAATGCACTAAATAACAAATGCAACCCAGGTCATTCACCATGCAAGAAAAGGGAAAGGAAAAGTAAATTGCAAGCCCCAGGATTAAGTGAAGAGGATATACCACAGACTCTGGACCACATTAAAAAAGTTAAAAAGTTAAATAAAAACTTGCTATATATGATGCACACAATACGTCAAATGATCCAGTCAATATAACAGAGGTAAGTGAGCATGTCCAAATGTAATTGTTTATGACAAATCTATAAAATTCTTGGATGAGGGCCTAATATTTTTACATAGAACTAAACAATTAACATAAATGTATTTCTTATATTATTTATATCTACACACTAAATAAGATAATGTTAATAAAAATATGGTCTATCAATGTCAAAGGATTAAACTCCGTAGAAAAAAAAACCCACCAATTTAAGAAGTGGCTTCACATTATTCAGCTATACATAACTGGTTTGCTGGAAACTAAGATGCAACAAATCACAAAGAGATCTATCAAAATTTTATGATAATCAAGGGTATTCATTACTTTCTGGAGCATCATTCTCACCTTCAGCTGGAACAGGAATTGTGATAAACAAAATATGTCCATTCAGCTCATTTATAATAATATATATATATTGATACATACATACTAATTGTTACATTATACCACAAAAGAATAACACTTAACATAGCATACATGTACATTCCGCCTGGTAAAGCAATAATTAATAGACTGATACATACATTAAATTCACATTTGCATTCTTGTACATCCTATAATTCTAATAGAAGACTTCAAAATGTCACACAATAAATTTGTAGAAAATGGTTACATCTGCTGGCTTTCCCTCTCATGTCTAGAAAATGTTTTCTTCCACAGAACTCTTATCTTCTTCAATAATGGCAGATACTTTTTTTAATTTATCATGTTTTTCATTCATCAGCATTGCATCATATGATATGCATATCACTCAAAAACTCATCTTTTCATAACATTTTGTTGTTATTGTCTGTCTTAAAAATGATTTCTCATATAAATATTTGATCACAACATATAAAACTATTAGAATACTGATCCTGCAGTTGACTAAAGAATATATCTTCTCATAAATATACATATTGTTCAAAATTCATTACTTAGAAATGAATCTTGTTCAAACATGAAACATTGATTTAATTTGTAAACATAATCTCATATATAGTTGACACTATGATAAGTATCCAACCCCATGTCAAAGGTTTTAGCACTTGCATATGAATTTCACCAGATAATTGCACTTAGTACTATCATGACAAAGGGCTGAATGAATATAATAGCTCAGAGGAAAGCATATCGGTTGGCCTGTGCCTCATTCAAAGAATACCTGGTAATAAAGAAGAGAAAAAATATATCTGAATCAAACACACATATGATCTAGGCAATACATTCATTGCACATTGGAGCAAGGTTCACTAAACTGTGTTCTGACAGCAATCAAAAGAGAAGAGAAACCAATGTAAGTGACAAAATGCTAGAGCCACTTTGTTCATCTCACAAAAATAACTTGCAAAAATGAGAAATATTTAACCCTTTAAAAAACTTTCTGGGGCTAAAGTTATATTGTCTTCTGACAATATAACTTTTGTACCAAGTGAATTTGAATAAAGTCTTGTTTCAGTGTCAAACTCATGTCATCATGTGTTGCATGAAATACATTGTTTTGTATACAGACATTTAAGTTGATTCACAGCAAAATAACCTGACAAATCTAACCAACTTTCTAACAAAGAGAATTTATCACATACCTGGGTTTTATTCCAACTTATTGGTTCTGTTTGTTAAAAAGAAGGAAAATAAAATCACATTCCAAAACCTCACCCCCATATCAATAAGTTCACTTGTGATTAAAATCCTGGAATCAATGATTAAAGATAGAATTGAACATTATATTTTACCATTGCTCTCAAAAACCCAGATTGCAAAGAAAGGCTCATCATCTGTATAGGTAACAACCTCATATAAGATGGTAATCGATACTGTCAGAAACAGCAAAAAAATATGAACAAGTTGTAGTTCAACTGGACATTAAATCAGCATTTGATATGATACCAATTTATATTTTAATTAATGCATTAGTAGATACACCAATACCCAGGGCAAAAAATTCAAATAACCACCATCAACCATTCCATTTAACTTGAATCTACAAAACACATCATTAAGTGCTCTTTTATTCACATTTTATATTGATTCTCTCCTTAAAGCAATTGAAAATGAGACAATATATATATATATATATATATATATATATATATATATATATACATATATAAATATGAAATATATATATATATATATATAATATACAAATCAATATATATATATATATCAAAATACAATACAATTTATATAAATTATATTCTTTTAGAAGTACGTTCGACTATACACTTTGTAGTCTTTATCAACTATATAACATTGAATAATCAAAACGAGACAACCCTTAACAATACCCATAGTTCAATTCAGATTTCCCACAATTCTGTTATCTTAACATTTGATGACTGGCGATTCATTAACATTTGACGATTTCTTGAAATCAACATAGCCTCTTTTATTTTACGTTTATTATGACAACGTTCAATTTGAATAATTTTCATATTTTTATAATTAATTCTTGTTTTCCACAAATAAAAACATCATCCACATATCTATGATATACTTTAATTTCTTGATATTTCAATTGTTTTAAAATTTTACTTTCATATGTTGATATAACAAAATTAAAAATTTGAGCAACAGCAGGAAGACCCATTGGCCAACCAAAATTCATTTTATAATATTCATTATTAAAATTAACATAAATATTTTTATCAATAAACTGCAATTTATTTAATGAATTAAATGAGATTAAGGATATAAAATGGGTTATAACTAAAGAGAAATACAATTCCATAAAATTCTTGGATATTCAAGTTACTCTTAATGATTACAGTTTGGATTATCTTATGTTAATTAAACCAATTGAAACTAGAGGTTTTATTCCATATGAATCACATGTACCTATGTGTCATAAGCTGTCTGGATTAAAATCATTCTTATTTCAAAATGAAAAATTATGCAAATATTCTAGTGATAAAATTAAAAATGTACATTTATTTGTTAATGACTTGTTGAAAATTGGTTATTATAAAAATGTAATTGCTAATATTATTAAAGGATTTAAAAGAAATCAACACTATAATAAAATTAAAAATAAAAATATCAAAATGAAATGGATTTCAATGCCATTTATATCAGATGAGCAGGTCAAGTTTATTAGAAAAATTTATAATGGTTTGTGTCATATTGCTTTTTTCTCTACAAATAACATAAATAGATTGCTTAATAATTCTAAAATTCAAAATTCAAAGTTTAATCAAAATTCTATTATATATAGATTGATATGTGGATGTGGCGTACAATACATTGGTGAATCTAAGTGTACATTTGAGAAGAGAATAAAAGAACATATGCTTTTATATAATAGAATTCAAAAAGAGAATCAATATGGAACAGATGTAAATAAACCTTCATCATCTGTTATATTTGATCATAATAAATCTTGTCAATATGGATTTAAATTTGATTATAAAAATATGAAAATTATTCAAATTGAACGTTGTCATAATAAATGTAAAATAAAAGAGGCTATGTTGATTTCAAGAAATCGTCAAATGTTAATGAATCGCCAGTCATCAAATGTTAAGATAACAGAATTGTGGGAAATCTGAATTGAACTATGGGTATTGTTAAGGGTTGTCTCGTTTTGATTATTCAACATTATATAGTTGATAAAGACTACAAAGTGTATAGTCGAAAGTACTTCTAAAAGAATATAATTTATATAAATTGTACTGTATTTTGATATACATATATTGATTTGTATATTACATATATTGTGAAACGAATACAGATATCAAACTTTATTTATTATTTTATATATATATATAATCAAAACTACCCCAAATCCAAAATTAAACCAGACCAGCATAAAAATAATATTAAAACACAACCTAAGGTTTCACTGCTACAAGCAGACTTCTCAAGTGTAAAGAACTACAAAAACTACACAATATATATAATATTAAAAACTACCCACAAATCCATTCACTTCCCATCAACCCTTAATATTAAAAGAACTCTTAAATAAGTTAATTGCTTCAGAATAATAAATTTTCAATAATAAAGACTCTTTAATTTTTCTTTTGATTTCATTTCTCTCAAAGAAGACAACCTTAGGTTCATCAAAATCAATAGTGTGACCTGTATATTTTTCATGGACACACAAAGCAGAACTAAGATATCTATTTTTAACTCTACTTTTATGAACCTTTATTTTTTCATTTAAACTCAAACTACTCTGACCTATGTAAACCTTCTTACAAATAAACAAGGAATAAAATATACTACACCAGGAATAGTCTTTCTATCAAAAACTTCTTTTGTATTATTTAATAAATTATTCAATGTAACACCCCTTTTCCAAGAAATTTTCTTATTTCCAAACAATTTACTATTTCTACACACAATTTTATAAGAAGACAATTTAAATGGTAAAGAAATAAAATCATATTTTTCTTTAACCTTTACATCCTTACAAATATTACTATTAAATAAAATACTTTTAACAAATTTATCAGAGTATCCAACACTCAAGTAATCTTTATAAAATTGATATTTCTGAAACAAAGCTACCCCACTAGAATTATTTAATTTAATATTCCTATGACAATAATTCCTTAAAGCAGCTACTTTATGAGATACAGACTGATAGCTATCAGGTTTAATTATAGATCTTAATTCTTTACTTTTAACTAAATGACTGCACAATAAACAATTAGTTTCAACATTTCTAATCACCAAAAGATCTAAAAATTTTAACTTACCAAAATCTAACCCCCCTCCTTCTAACACAAATTATATAGAAGGGGTGTTACATTGAATAATTTATTAAATAATACAAAAGAAGTTTTTGATAGAAAGACTATTCCTGGTGTAGTATATTTTATTCCTTGTTTATTTGTAAGAAGGTTTACATAGGTCAGAGTAGTTTGAGTTTAAATGAAAGAATAAAGGTTCATAAAAGTAGAGTTAAAAATAGATATCTTAGTTCTGCTTTGTATGTCCATGAAAAAGATACAGGCCACACTATTGATTTTGATGAAGCTAAGATTGTCTTCTTTGAGAGAAATGAAATCAAAAGAAGAATTAAAGAGTCTTTATTATTGAAAATTTATTATTCTGAAGCAATTAACTTATTTAAGAGTTCTTTTAAGTGAATGGATTTTTGGGTAGTTTTTAATATTATATATTATAATAGTAACTTACAGTTGTTATTATTGGTCTAACATGTTTTATCTCTTAGGAAATTATTTATACATATAATTTTTTATTTGACTATTTTATTATGTATATATATATATATATATATATATATTTATATATATAAATATATATATATATATATATATATATATATATATATATTATTTATATATACATTTGAGTTTTAAATAATACATACCTTAAGCTTTTGAGTAAAATGCCAGATTTGAAGTTAAGAATAAATACTTATATATTTTTTTTATTTTATTATTAAATCTTAATGTCAACGGAACAATTGATAGTTGAGTTAAGCATGAACTTGTAATAACACACGAGCAGATTGATTCGTTCTTTTGTTTTTAAGGAGAAGAAAAGAAAATCATTTCTCTTTAAATAACTTTTTCTTTTATCAATACTACCGTTCAACGATTGGAATTTAAATATTAACTTTTCCAAATTAAAATAATCTGTGGATTAAAAGTCTGCAAGGAAAATATTTTAATTTTCTATTAAGTCTTAAAGGAATAGCAATATAAAAGAAAAGAATGTCTGTTTAAGTTTTTTGGAAACTACGTTGTTTTAATACTTCCGTGATTCTTCGGATATATATAAATTTAAGATAATTATATATATATATATAGGATAAAACAATATGTTTTGAGTAAAACAGCTTTGCATCGTAAAGGTTTCGAAACCAACCTTGCATGCTATTTTAAAATATTTTGAAATATTGGATATATAGAACATCTAATGATAATAGAAAAATGAAGATTAAGAACATCTACATTCGAAGAATATTTATTTTATTTCACATTAATCAAATCATTGGATATTATTAACAGTTTATCGTTTAAGGATAAATAAAATCATCATTATACCAATGGATTAATAATATACTTCGTAAAAGATCTTCATTAGGATGATGAACTATAGACTTCAATATCTACTCTCAACTCTATTATAAATAAGTTTTCTTTATTATTTATTTATATATATATATTATAATAATGCTTATATTATTTTAATATGTTTATTATTATTATTATCTTTATTTCAAATTTGGCATCGCATCATTATATCTTAATAGGAAAATTATATTTATTATTAAATATAATTAATTGAAAGCTTGACATAATTCATCAAATTAGATGAGGGATATAAAGAATAGTTATTATTTGACAGATATCTTAAACAAGATTATATTGTATTTACTACGTAATATTGTAAAAGTTTAATGTACTTTATTTATCAAAAATACATATAATATATAAGTTATACAATTGCAAATAGTACTTATATATTGGTAATTATGAAACATATAAATAAGAACGGTAAATAAATTAATAAGTTACATAAATTATTAATTTTTGAACCCAGATATTGTTTTTATATATCTGTTAATTTAAACTATTTTCTTTAATTTTTGAAAATTTATTATAGTATTGAGTTTTATCATAGGGTATTAAAATAAAAATATTATTTATTAATATTTTTAAAATGATAAAATTCATCCGTATTTGTTTATTAATATTTTATTATCTATTATATTATATTTTTTATTATTTATTAAATATTGATTTATTAACTTGATCTCTTTGTCTAATCATTATTGAATTATATTATATATATGCTAGTATTATAAATATCATATGAATATCAATTGTAATTAATGCTTATATAAAGGCATATAAATAATAACTTGTTTTGGATTTTCCCTGAAGAGAGCTGATTGCAAATTCTCCATGAGTTTGAATATCGTGGCATAATGGTGACTGAAAGAGGGATGAAAGATGGATGAACTAGTCTAAATTATATTAAAACTTATTTA
The DNA here is from genome assembly GCA_028023455.1 of Epiperipatus broadwayi. NCBI lineage: Eukaryota > Metazoa > Onychophora > Udeonychophora > Euonychophora > Peripatidae > Epiperipatus > Epiperipatus broadwayi. The sequence continues at coordinate 9,743,574 of JAQFVV010000001.1, forward strand.
AAGATTATTGAGCTAGCATAAAAAAGATAGATATAATCATGGACTTAGTATTTCATTGATTCATTTCTAGCATTCTACCTGAAGACCCAAAGTCTGATTGTAGTGAAATGCATATCCTCTTTCTAGGGAATTTAATCATCCCCATATATACAACTTAGATTTTAAATATAACCCATTTTGTTATATTTGGTGAACCTAACTATGAAACATTAAGTTAATGATTTCCAAGCATTAAATATAATCGATTCTATTATATTTGGTATATCAACTGGGATGATTAAATGCCATTCCGTTATATTTGGTGCCTCAACTAAGGCTACCAAATAGGTCATCCCATTATATTTGGCGACCCAAACGAATGGGGCTTTGAACATTTAAATCTCATACCCTGTAGACATCCCATTATATTTGGCAACCCAAACATTTGGGGCTTTGATTAATTAAATCTCATACCCTGTAGACTGCCCATTATATTTGGCTTCGATTAATTAAATCTTATACCCTGTAGACTTCCCATTATATTTGGCACGCAACGTTTTAGGCATTGAACATTTAAGTTCATCACAGGTATAAATTATATACTATTACATATTTAGTATATTAACTGGGGCTTTGAATCAATGATTCTATATTATTACATATAGTGAAAAAGTCATGGATACTTTAATTGATTATTCTTAGTAACAAGTATGTTGTTATGAAGATTCATATGGTGTTTATAATTACAAGATAAATATAAATAAAAAAATGATAATATATATAGTATGATTTAGAGAGATCAATATTTAAATAACTAATTATTAAATTATGTTTTAAAGAAGAGTTGAGTGGGATAAAGTTTTTCTATAGACATAGATGTTTAAAAATACACACATAGATCATTAGAACATCATAAGTATATATAAATAGCATGGGGTGGTAAAGAACTTTACGATATAATATTTTGAATATAAAAATATATAAACTTGTGTAATATTTGAATTAAGTTAAAATTTGTTATGCTTCGAAGTGGGAAAATGTTTTCAAACAAAGATATTGAATGCTGTAGTCAAATGCAAGATGATTTGCAAAGTGAACAAAGTGATGATAGTAATATTATAGAACAATCATCATTAGTACAAGCACCTGGGGGTTCTACAACCATAGTTGAATACCCTCAACAAACACAGAGTTTAGATCAAGTGTTATCTCAAACACCAAATATAGTTGATGAAGATTTAAATCAATCATCTACAATTGGAATTAGTCAATCATTTAATGTTGATACAATTCAGCAAATGTTACAAATGTTTATGACTAAAATGGACAGTAATAATCAAAAATTACTTGATAATATTAATAGTTTAAAAAGTGATTTGAATCAAAAAATGGATGATAATATTAATAGTTTAAAAAGTGATTTGAAGGTTGAAATAACAGGAATTGAAAATAAACTATCTACAAAAATTCAACAATTAAATTTAAATGTGGATAATGTTAAAAAAGATAACATAGAAATTAAACAAGCATTAAATGATCTAAAGAATGAAATTGATGAAAATAATTCAAAATGTCAACAGCGGTTTAGTGAGTTCCAAAGTGACATCATAGATAGATTAAATGTTAAATGTGATGAAATGTATAAAAATCAAGGTAATTTTAGGGAAGAAGTAAAGGAAGAACAAAATAAAATACGGAATGAAATCCAAGAAGATAGACAACAAACGCATGCAAGAATAGATCAACTATCTATTAAACATAATAATGAGGTAGAATCCCAGAATAATGTATTAGAGACTATTGATCATCAACTTAAAACTTTGGAAAATAAAATGAATTCAATAGAAATTAATACCAATATAGATAAAAATGTATTGGAAAAATTAAGGGAAGATACTACTGAAACTTGGAATAGAGTAAATAAAATAAAAGAATCCACTGATAGTAGATTTTTAGTTATTGAAACACAAATATGTAAAAGAACACCAACTATAGAAATGCATCAGGTTGAAAATAATGTAAATACTTATAGTTGTAATCAAGAACAAAATCATGGTGAAAAACATTTGGAGGTCATACAAAAAGATCCACAACAAGTAATTGACTCTGGTGATAGATCAAATTTTCAGTATCATATAATGCCTGAAGTTGAAAATTATCCTAGTAATTTTGAATTAGAAGGGTTAAACTTAAATACTTGTAGGATTAATCATGAAAATCAAACATCAACTTCTCAGTTGAATGTTTTAGAAAAACAAAAGGTATACAACCATTCAATACCAAGTAGTACAATTAACCAATTTGTTAGGTTAAAAATATTCAAGGGATCTCATAATGAATCTCCTATAGAACATATTAGAAGCCTTAATCTTTATTTTTCCGTTAACCATAATTTATCAGAAGGAGAAAAAGTGATCATTGCATATAGTCACTTACAAGGAGATGCATTAATGTGGTGGGAGTCTTTATCACAAACTCCATCTACTTATATGGAATACCAAGAGTTATTAATTAAAAATTTTTGGAATAGAGATAGACAAGAGGCTTTATTGTACCAAATATTCCAAGATAAGTATAAGCAGACACCTGGAGAAACCTTGACCAAATTCTTTCGCCGTCAAATAACAAAATTAAGAACACTTAATACTTATCATTTAAGTGAAGGCGAAATGATTAGAATAATAAAAAGAAATTTACCACTTAAAATAGAACAATCATTATTGTGTACCAATATAACAAAAATAGAACAAATAGTAGAACTTTTAAATATTATTGATATGAATCAAACTAATTTATCAATTAGATTACCTGATAAAAAAAAAGAGGAAGCTTCAATCAATACAATATTTTATAATAGAAGGAAAAATAATAGAGATACCAGTTATTGGAAGGGAAAAACATCTCAAAGGAATATACCTTATGACCCCTCTCCCAAAATAAATCGTGATAATTTAAATAAAGTAAAAATAACTTCTAATAATCCAAAAAATTCCCCAAGACCAGGATGTAGTAAAGATATATCTATAGTTTCACATAAAACAAACTAAAAGGGTACTTGAGGAAATGTTCCTCACCTCAAGAAACCAAATACCCAATGAGGAACTTGAATCAATCTTTTACATGAGAAATCACTAACATGATGTGTTCATGGGAAGATAAAACACCAAATTTTGTTTTACAAAGTTGCCCTATGATAGAAGTTTTGTTTGAGAGCTTGCTGGTTAAAGCATTATTAGATTCTGGTAGCCAAATTTCAGTGATATCAGAGAAATTTTATCAAGAGATTTTAGTAATAAATCCTAACATCAAAATATTACCACTAAAATCTATGCAGGTTACCATGGCTAATAGCAGAAAAGCTAAATTAATCCAAAAACAAATTTGGATTGAGATTAAAATTGGCCAAACAACTCTCTATCATGTATTTTTAATTTTGAATGGTTTGATTCACAATGTTATTTTAGGGGCAGACTTCCTACATTTGAACACTTGTGTAATTGATTTCTGTAATAAAACAGTTAAAATTAATGATGAAGTCTTGGAGATCACATTGCTTCCAAGATATGATCAAATTGAAGTTGAATGTATAACATCTAGCATTCCAGAAACACTTTTAGAGAGTAAACTCGCAGAATCAAATTTGCTTGGAAGTGATGATATATTAAAATTACGATTTGTTATAAGAGAATTTAATTCTATTTTCTCAGATATACCAGGTGTGATAAAGGGATTCCAACAGAGAATTAGATTAATTCATGATCAAACATTTCAATCTAAATCGTATCCTATTCCATACCAATATCGGGAAGATATATCTAAACAAATTAATAAAATGCTGGATTGGGAAATCATTTCCAAATGCTCTTCACCTTACTGTAATCCAGTAGTAACTGTGAAGAAGAAAGATGGGTCGATGAGATTTTGTTTAGATGCTAGACAACTAAATAAAATTACTGTCCCAGATAGAAATATACCACCACCCATACATGAATTATTCATGAAATTTGGAAACAAGAAGGTATTTTCCACTTTTGATTTAACCTCCAGCTATTGGCAGATTGAACTTCATCCAGAAGATCGCCAATATACTGCTTTTCGTTATGAGGGTTTTACATACCAATTTAATAGGATGCCATTTGGATTGATAAATAGTGGTGCAGGTCTAATCAGGTGTTTGGATAAGACTTTATCTCCTGAGGTAAAACAAATCATAATTATTTATGTGGATGATGTAATTATTGCATCCACCACAGTTGAAGAACACCTTCAACATTTATCTATATTTTTTAAAGAGTGTTTTCTGAAAGGTATAAAAATTAACTTCAAGAAGAGTACTTTAGTTTCCAACCAAGTTGTTTTCTTAGGTCATATTGTTGGTTGCAATGGGATAAGACCTCATCCAGAGAAGATCTCTGCCATTCAAAACTTTCCTAAACCATCTATTCGAAAACAAATTAGATCATTTTTAGGCCTATGTAATTTTTACAACTGTTTCAATCAGAAGTTCTCAGACCACATGGAACCGTTGCTAAAATTGATTAGAAAAGATGAACGTTGGAAATGGACTGAAGAACAAGACCGTGCATTTGAGAATATTAAAACAGGGTTTTTAAAGTTAACTATGTTAGCTTTCCCTGATTTTAATAAACCATTCATTATTCAAACAGATAGTAGTGGTTTTGGATTAGGGGTAACACTGTCCCAAATCCAAGAGGATGGCCAACCAGGTGTCCTCTACTTTATTAGCCGGCTCTTGAAAGGTCCAGAAATAAATTACATGGTTACAGAGAAGGAAGCACTAGCAATAGTCTGGGCTTTCCAAAAATTTCGACAAATGCTACTCGGATCAGAGGTGATAGTGATCACTGATCACAAAAGCCTTGAATTCCTGAATCACAGTTATCTGACTAATAGTCGTCTAGTTAGATGGAGTTTACTACTACAGGAATTTAATTACACTGTGCATTATTGCAAAGGATCCGAGAATATCGCTGCTGATGTGCTTAGTTGAAATCCATGTAGGTCAGAACAAAATCATTTGATGGTAGACAATGCCTACATTACAAATGTCAATGTGATGGCTAATAGTAATGTAGAGAATGAGTTGGAAAACTTACCAGAGATACAATTTAAAGACCCAGAATTAAACCCAATTATAAAAGTTTTATTAGGGGAGGAAGTTTTGGATGCACCTAAAGATCTTAACCATTTTAAATTAGAACAACAGGTCTTACTATATAAAGTGAATGATAACATTGATGAGTGGAGGACAATAATACCAAAGTCTTTATGTGACCCACTCATAAAATATGTACACTGTCTATACAGGCATTATGGTGCTCATAAGACAGAACATACCCTAAAGAATTGGTTTTACTGGCCAAAAATGTATAAAGACATCTTAAAATCACTCCAGGATTGTCTAATTTGCTTAAGAGCTAAGTCAGTAAGCCAAAATTATATTAATTCAATTAATTCTATCATTCCAGAAAGACCAAATGAGATCTTAGCAATTGACTATTATGGGCCTTTGCCTCCATTCAACAAACAAAAATATTTATTAGTCACTTATGATCTCTTTTCCAAATATGTTGCTGCTTACCCGATACCCCAAGCCAATGCTAAATATACAATCAAAGTATTGAGTACTCTCCAATTTCCAATGATAGGAAAGCTGAAAACCATACTAACTGATCATGGTACACCTTTTCTATCAAAGGAATGGAAGAAATGGGTAAATATATCAAAAATAAAACATGTGCTAATCTCTATTAGGAATCCACAATCAAATCCATGTGAACGTATTATGTGGGAGCTTGGACGTTTGTTTAGGACCTATTTAGAAGAGGAGCACAAGGGTTGGGTAAAGCAGACAAAACGTATAGTAGACTATATCAATTGGAGTTTAAATGAATCTACTGGATTCTCACCCATCCAACTACACTTTCATCAAATTATACCTATATTATTTAGAAAATATAAACCTATTATTAATGAACCCAAAATAAATGGAGAAAATGATATTTTACAAGCTCATAAACAACTTGTTAAAATGGCAAATAATAGAAGTCAGAATAAAAAAAAATGTATTTATGAATTTAAAGTTGGAGATAAAGTTTTGATAAAGATTTTCCATCCCAGTAAACCATTGGAAAATAAATACCATAAATTCTATAATACATATGAAGGACCTTATACTATCGTTAAAAAGGCAGGTCCAAATGCATTTTGGATTAACCAAGAAGGAGAGATTCGTGGTACGTACAATTCACAAATTTTAAAACCTTATTTTGGCTGCTTATAATGTTTTATAAAGAAAGAAGGTGAAGATCAAGATAAGAATTGTGCAGTGTAAACCATACGGTTGTTTAAAAAAAAATAATAATAGTGATCAATGTAAAGAGAAGTATAGTTAAAAACATTAGCTTTGGTGAGGGTATTCTTTATTGCCTTAAAATAAGTAAAAACAATAGAGTCAATTCATATGAATAAATGGATACTCTAGTATTTATTTAGTCCTTTTCAAATCCATAAGTCTTAAAGAAGCAGGAATAAGGCTAGTAAATTTATTTGTGTTGTCCAAGAAGGAAACACATTATTTTTATTTTTTTTTATTTATTTATTTTTTTTATATATAAAAAAAATATTAACCATCAAAGTCCTTAATTTTATTTTGATCATTATCAAAAGAATAGGATAGCCCAAGTATTAAGAAGATATAACAGTAAAAAAAAAAAAAAATTCAACCCTTCATAAAATCCAACTATAAATGCAATTAAACTATAAGAATATACTAAAATAGTTGTAAGTGTTTAAAATTTTAACTTAACCCTTAAACCGCTAATTTTATTATTGGTTTATGAGATAAAAATCAAATCTTTTAATTGGCCAACTCACAAACTGAAGACAAAGCCTATTGTTAAAACATATTCGCCTATAATATTAAATTCAACTCAGATACGTTTATAAAAAGTATATTATTTAATTTTTCAGGTTGTGAAGAGAACGAAAGTTCTTTCAAAAATAAATTGCTATTTATTTATTCTAAAATATTCAATATCGGCAACATAAAAGCTATAATATAAACAAAAAGATCGTTTTTACGTTATAGAAAAGTAAATATTTCTTTTTACTAAATCTTCAACATTTTTACAAAAATCTTCGATATTTTTCGAAAATAATTTTGTTTTTTTAGTTTACTTTTTAAAAATTATTTTAATTTGTCAAATTATACTTTTTTTAATACTTAAATCACATTCGAAATGAAAATCTCAGCGTTTATCTTTATTTTCTTTGATCAGGCGGTTTCTTTGTTTTTTCCAGCCAATCAGAATGTCTTTGTCGGCTGAGAACTGGCTGAGAACCAATCACGAATAAGCTTCTTTCTTTGTTTAGCTTTAAATGCAGTTTTTTTTTATTTTTTAGTTGTAAAAGAATTCGGAAGAGGGCACCATCGTATAGAACTTTTAAAAATCTATTTAAAAACCTATTGAACGAATATTTTCGTATAAAAATGACTGAGTTAGAGTAATGTCAGATGTCGATGAGGAGCCTCGTAAGAGGCGGGCAAAGAGTTAAATTAAAATTTTAAATTTCCCAAGGGAAGAGGAAATATAATAGTAACTTACAGTTGTTATTATTGGTCTAACATGTTTTATCTTTTAGGAAATTATTTATAAATATAATTTTTTATTTGACTATTTTATTATGTATATATATATATATATATACATTTGAGTTTTAAATAATACATACCTTAAGCTTTTGAGTAAAATGCCATATTTGAAGTTAAGAATAAATACTTATATATTTTTTTTATTTTATTATTAAATCTTAATGTCAATGGAACAATTGATAGTTGAGTTAAGCATGAACTTGTAATAACACACGAGCAGATTGATTCGTTCCTTTGTTTTTAAAAAGAAGAAAAGAAAATCATTTCTCTTTAAATAACTTTTTCTTTTATCAATACTACCGTTCAACGATTGGAATTTAAATATTAACTTTTCCAAATTAAAATAATCTGTGGATTAAAAGTCTGCAAGGAAAATATTTTAATTTTCTATTAAGTCTTAAAGGAATAGCAATATAAAAGAAAAGAATGTCTGTTTAATTTTTTTGGAAACTACGTTGTTTTAATACTTCCGTGATTCTTCGGATATATATAAATTTAAGATAATTATATATATATATATATATATATATATAGGATAAAACAATGTGTTTTGAGTAAAACAGCTTTGTATCATAAAGGTTTCGAAACCAACCTTGCATGCTATTTTAAAATATTTTGAAATATTGGATATATAGAACATCTAATGATAATAGAAAAATGAAGATTAAGAACATCTACATTCGAAGAATATTTATTTTATTTCACATTAATCAAATCATTGGATATTATTAACAGTTTATCATTTAAGGATAAATAAAATCATCATTATACCAATGGATTAATAATATACTTTGTAAAAGATCTTCATTAGGATGATGAACTATAGACTTCAATATCTACTCTCAACTCTATTATAAATAAGTTTTCTTTATTATTTATTTATATATATATTATAATAATGCTTATATTATTTTAATATGTTTATTATTATTATTATCTTTATTTCAAATTTGGCATCACATCATTATATCTTAATAGGAAAATTATATTTATTATTAAATATAATTAATTGAAAGCTTGACATAATTCATCAAATTAGATGAGGGATATAAAGAATAGTTATTATTTGACAGATATCTTAAACAAGATTATATTGTATTTACTACGTAATATTGTAAAAGTTTAATCTACTTTATTTATCAAAAATACATATAATATATAAGTTATACAATTGCAAATAGTACTTATATATTGGTAATTATGAAACATATAAATAAGAATGGTAAATAAATTAATAAGTTACATAAATTATTAATTTTTGAACCCAGATATTGTTTTTATATATCTGTTAATTTAAACTATTTTCTTTAATTTTTGAAAATTTATTATAGTTTTGAGTTTTATCATAGGGTATTAAAATAAAAATATTATTTATTAATAATTTTAAAATGATAAAATTCATCCATATTTGTTTATTAATATTTTATTATCTATTATAATATATTTTTTATTATTTATTAAATATTGATTTATTAACTTGATCTCTTTGTCTAATCATTATTGAATTATATTATATATATGCTAGTATTATAAATATCATATGAATATCAATTGTAATTAATGCTAATATAAAGGCATATAAATAATAACTTGTTTTGGATTTTCCCTGAAGAGAGCTGATTGCAAATTCTCCATGAGTTTGAATATCGTGGCATAATGGTGACTGAAAGAGGGATGAAAGATGGATGAACTAGTCTAAATTATATTAAAACTTATTTAAAGATTATTGAGCTAGCATAAAAAAGATAGATATAATCATGGACTTAGTATTTCATTGATTCATTTCTAGCATTCTACCTGAAGACCCAAAGTCTGATTGTAGTGAAATGCATATCCTCTTTCTAGGGAATTTAATCATCCCCATATATACAACATAGATTTTAAATATAACCCATTTTGTTATATTTGGTGAACCTAACTATGAAACATTAAGTTAATGATTTCCAAGCATTAAATATAATCGATTCTATTATATTTGGTATATCAGCTGGGCTGATTAAATGCCATTCCGTTATATTTGGTGCCTCATCTAAGGCTACCAAATAGGTCATACCATTATAATATATTGTGTAGTTTTTGTAGTTCTTTACACTTGATAAGTCTGCTTGTAGCAGTGAAACCTTAGGTTGTGTTTTAATATTATTTTTATGCTGGTCTGGTTTAATTTTGGATTTGGGGTAGTTTTGATTTTATATTGACTAGTTTAGCTTTATGCCTGTAATGTTTATATATATATATATATATATATATATATATATATATATATATATATATATATATATATATATATATATATATATATATATATATATATATATATATATATATATATATATATATAAAGCAAATGTTTAATGTATTGCATACTTGGATGACCTAGCAATCCTTCTGTCAATTAAAAAATAGATACCAAAACTAATAAAAATTCTAAATATTTACTCAGACAAACATAAACTGGGGTTCCATTTAAAAAAATCCAATGCATGGTTTATGTACTCAGGATGCCAATATGAGCAACATTTCAAAGAAAGCCTGCCTCATTTGTGGGATTTCCTTTTCATTTGAGTAACTCTGAAATGCTATCACAGATACAGGAAAAACTATTGAATAAAGTTGAGAATATAATTAATTGTCTTTCCAAATCATATTTATCACCAATCTCCTAATAATGACACTGATCACATACTGTACATCTATAATAATATACACACAAGTTTTTACATCTAAAATTTACTCAAAGTGTAGAAAATTATTGTGGGATGAGAAAATAGCATTAATATCCCTAAGTAAGTTTCTGCACCTTCTATCTCAAAATGAATTGGGTTTACATTATATATAAATTTTCCTAATTTAAAAAAAAAAAAACACTTAATCTTATATCATCAGTTGCAAGATTATTTTCATATTTAGAAATAATTTTTAAAAGTACACCAACAGACAGGCTGCCACACATATGAAATTATTGGAATAAACTAATTTCTTCTTTATTATGTATTCCCAATTTAAAATATTGTTCTCCCAAGATAAATGGCATACTAGGACATACATTCAATCTGTGCTTCCCCATCCAATGATAAAAACAAACCCATTTTAAACATAACCAATAAGCAGTTGACTAATATATTTAAATACTAGTCATTAGAGCCAAAACACTATGATATTCTCCTAAAACTAAATCTTGAAGCACTTCCCACTCTTTATTTCTATAGATATAAAATATACTGCACCAACATTGATGACATATGCAAACTATGTCAGAGAGAATCAGAAACACAATCATATTTTCTATTTATGTGCCTCATGTTTAATAATACTGGCTGTGATATTCCTAAAATATTTTAAAATAAAGATTATAACCTATATACACTTCTGAATACATTTAAAAATGTTATTTATGCATACATTTGGACTATCACATTTATACTATTCTCATTATGATGTACCAGATGTATATTTATAAACAGTTTAAACACAAGAAAACATCTTAATACATTTAGCAACAAAGGGAAATTATACATGTAAGGATAAAAAAAATTCACCAATTAATATGGTCACTAATGCAACTTCACTTGAACTTATGATATGAGTCAGTATTATAAAATGATAACTAGATAATTAAAAGCATAAAAGACATTAATGCAATGATGTACATAAAAAAATGTAAATCCTATGCATCAATCAGAAAAAGCTAAGCTGCTTTCAAGATTGTATTCATTTTTTATTATGCATAATTTGTAAGTTTTCTTATCTCTAGTATGAAATAAAAACACAGATAATATAATGTAAATCACATATTTTTCTTTGCTTAAAATCTCATAATCTTTTCTTACTCTATCCTATGCAGGTGATACTAAATACAGTGTTGTAAACTTATAATTCAATAAAATCTTTTGAAACTAAAGTATTATATTTTGATTTATAAGTGTGAAACTTACTTCATCCACAAATTTTGATATGATCCCTTCTAGATAAATACACTAATGATTATCACTAAGGATGTACTAAATTAGAGATTATTACTAGCTCAGATATAACTTCAATATTCAGTTAAAAATTAATATTGCTCTAATTAAATACACACATTTGTAGTAATTTAACTTTATTTCTTTTTTTTCCATGTGTAATATTTTTATAGACACACTTAACAATCTTTACTCCACTACACATTCTCAGAACATATTAATAAAAGTACCTCAAAAGATAATTGAGTCAAAGATGTATTTCACCAATTGGTCAACATCCCAATCTTTATAAATCTTTAGCATATGTTCAATATTTATTAATAATAAATTGTAAAATTTTGCATATTGGAGATCATTTATCATTTAAAATGTCTATATTAATAAATTAAAAATGTCTATAAAAGATACTACACATGGAAAATGAGAAATGAAGTTGAATTACTCTATATGTGTATGTTTACTTTTAAAAACTGATATATTAATCTTGAATTGAGGTTTAAAATTGATATCTGAGCTAGAAATAATCTCTAATTTAATAATTGATTAGTGATTATCATTAATTCATTTATCTAAAGTAGATGAAATAAAAGTTGTAAGTGCAGTAAGTTTAAACCCTTGAAAATCAAAATGTACATTTTTCTTTCTAACCAAAACAATACATTTTATCTTGGTTATTAAGTAAATCTGAAGACATTTATTCTTATTTAGAATATTTTGAAAACTAAAAAGTGAAATATTAAGTCTTTTTAGTTTTTGGATAAAACCAAAGTTGTTTACCTTCCAATGAAATGATGGTTAATTTGGTTATAATTTTTCTAAATTTCATTGTTTTTGAGCTAAGTAAAAATTCAATTGCAAAAATATTTTGACTTTTTAATTTCAAATTATATTTTTGGGACTTATCATATTTACCTTTTATGTTTCAAAATAATATACTTTATATAAAATATTTCTGTAATTAAAATTCCAGTTGCTGAGAAAAATGGGATCATAAACTTGTTTATAATGTACCTGCTGTTTTTAATTTTTTTATTTGAAGTTTATAAATTTTAAGTACTTTTTTCTCTCAAATCTTCACAATTTATTCTTTTAATACTTCATGCCCTTATTAACTTCAGCTTTTTATTTTTAATTTTGGATTTTAAAAAATCATTTATATATTTATGTTTTTTTTTATTACATTAGAATAAAATATTAATTTTCAAATCAGCTGTTAAAAGTAAATATGGACTTTTCACATATTTTCTTCAAACATTTTTGACTACCTTTGACAATAATTAAATAATACTTTATTAATTTTATTATAATTTATTTATCTTATACTAATTGTAAATCCTCATTGAACATCTTTACTCAATATAGTTTTATGTAATCAGAATTGAATAATTGTAAAACAACATATCAATAAGTTTCACTGTTTATGAAATGAAATATTTATAAATAAAAATGTGAAAATTAAAAATTAAAAAACCCCAATGATTTTGAAATATAAATAGTGCCTATTTTCAGTATTATCAAATTAAGTATGACTAGACAGATATTGTAATTAATTTTTCAATTGCAATAGTTATTTATGTTTTTAAATTAAATAAAATGAAAATTAGACAATGTCAAAAGCAACAAAAAAAATAATATTACCTATCATTCACAAATACATTATTTAAGACCATCATTAAAATTTACAGTAAAAATACTGAGTAATAAATTAAAGCAAAAGCCACATTTAAATTTGAATATTAATATATAATATACTTTGGTTATATATACTATAATAAATATAAAAAAAAACATTTAATTTTTAAAAGTGAAAATCATAAAAAATATTACAAATCTTCATTACTAGTTATTTGAAAAACTAATAAAAAGGGTATGTTTCTTTTAAAGGTGATCTAACTATATTAATCTAAAGCATTTGATCAGAGAAATAAAAAAAATTCTACAATCATGTTTTTTTTTTTAAATTTTGTTTGTAGTGCCATCTATTGAGATATTTTGGTATTTTTTTAATTTATGACTTCATCTTGTTTTAAAATATTGATTTTTTTTATTCCAAACAAAAATCAAAAAAGGCCATAATGGCAATATAAAAAAATTTTAAACATTGCTTTCTTTTCTCTTTGATTAATGTCTTCCTTTATAATTGATGTTCTTATGTTTTGCAAAGTTATTTTTAGAATATTTTTGGAATTACTAAAAATATTATCTTTTTTGTTAAGTTTATTAAGATTCATGATAATTTTCACACAGTACCGTATTTGTATAATAAATATTAAAAATAAAATGTATACATTATTGCAGGTTCTTTTATATGTATATATTTTATTTTTTATAAATGGAAGATAATAACTTCTAATATACTGTTAGCAAAGAAAATTATGGTATTCTGATCACCTATGTTAATAAATCATCACTATCAGAGATATTTTAAAAATTAGAAAACAACTTTAGTATTTTAACATGGAATTTGGTAGATTTATCAGAGATTAATATTCGCATTTTGAAAACAAATTTCAATTAAAATTTTGTATTTATTTTATGAGCATGTCTCTTCTCTACTATCTGTTCAATGATAAAATCATCTATTTTTAATATTATGATCTAATTTTACCAACATTTGCAATATTAAATTATGAATTTTATTTTTTTTCATTTGCAAATGTATATTACAATCTAATTAAGGAAAATTTATTTAATTCTTATATAGAATAATATTTATTGTTACATTTTTATTTACCATTGTCAAACTCACTCACTCACAACTTTGACACCATCCACCTCAGATAAATACTATAATGATTACTAATCATTTTCTAAACTAGAGGTTATCTCTAGCACAGATATAAACTTTAAATCTCAGGTAAAAATTAATATATCTGATTTTTTAATTTTAAACATACATACACATGGAGTTATTCACCTTTCTTTTTCCCATGTGTAATATTTTTACAGATATATTAAACAACCTCCAAGATGCATTTCATGCTGAACCAGCACTCATCAGTTGGCCCAGGTCACTATCTCCCCTATATATCTTTATTATTCAATACTAAAATTGAAAACTGAAAGCTTACAAAAAGTCTCACAAGGGAGAACCATTAAATCTGGTGATGTGCAAGAGGGTTAAATTTGAAGATTCTAATTACTCTATAAACTGACTTATGATAATAATTACAATAGTATTTTTATAACAATAATATTGGAATGTACATGGATAAATATTATTAATATTAATAATTTTATATACTTTTATAAAAAAGGAAAGATGATATATACAATAATTAGATATTAGAATATATATTTGTGCATGGATGCCGAAATCCTTACAAAATTAACATATTTTTTATTTTGTCTACTTGCTCCAAGAAAATAATAAAGTATCAAACCATGTTTGTAGATTCACACCCTAAGTCAACTTTCCTTCATTCTCATAAATTTTCTGGTCTATTCTTCTTCCTATATTGTAATCACCTATTATGCAAACATGACTCAATTTTAAAAGCAAATGTAGAACAATGTTTACAAAACTTAACCTCCAGTGGATTTAAATACAACCACCTAACAAGGAGTCATACAATTCTACCATAGACTAAACTCAAACACTCTTGAATGATGATAGACCTTGACTACTCCTGCCACATATTCTCACACTAACAAAAACATTTAATAAAATTTTCCTTAACATTTCAGCTATTTCCAACCCCCCTCTCTGCCTCTCTACCAATAGATTAATTAATAATTCCAAGGATAGAAATCGAACCTGAACTGACTCCCAACAACATATATAAAATTAAATATCATCAAACTGGATGCAAACCAACATACTGTTAAGAATCTCAAGCATACCCACCTGTAGATCACAACATCAATATAAATATATATATATATATATATATATATATATATATATATTTATATTACATATATATATATATATATATATATATATATTGTAATGGGCACAGATGACATTACATTGTTTTTTTTAATTAGTAAACATGAAAAAAATAAAAGTTCGCAAATAAAACTTCCTTTTTAAGAATTAAAAATTGAAAATTAAAATTCTATACTAAACTCATATATATATATATAAAATCGCACAGATGAAAAAAAATTATTAAAATAAAACTTTATTAAAAATAGAAAAGGTATTTTAAAAACAAAAACTTAAAAAGATTTGGAGATAAAATATATATCTTTTAGTTTGAAAACAAATTAATTAATGTTATTGAAAAATGGAAATGATTATTTTAATTAGTCCAAGTGAACTAGCCCTTGGGCATTTAAATGTATAAGCAATGGTCAGATATGAAAACAATAGAAACTAATAGCAAATGAGAGAAATCCATCGGGAAATCGGACCTCAATGGAAAGGACCATCACATCGATGACATAATGTCAATTGAATCCTTAAAATTAATATAAAAGGAAAAGTTTGGAAATTATTAGTTAGTTATTACAAGAGGACAGATATGTGTTACGTTGAAGAGGGTTGGAGGAGAAGGGATTGAAAGACGTACTTTCAATTCCTTCAGTGGTTATAAAAAAAGAAAGAAAGAGAAATGACCGATCGTTTTTTACATTAAGGACCAGCTACAGTAAAAGACCTCCAGATAAATAAAAAAACAATGGATAACTGGATACCAATATCTTCAGGATGGTGTGGGAATTTCCGTTCGAAATTACAAACAACTACAAATTATGGACCTTTCAAAACCGTAAGAACTTTAGATAATTCATGAATATTGAATTAAAAACTTTCCATATTTAAAATAATTGAAATAGATTCTTATCTGACCAAACTAAATTATTTATTAATTAGTTATAATTTTATTTGATGTATTTCTTTTTTTTAAAAAAAAATCATTTCTATTTATTTTTTTTTGTTCTTTTAAGTTTTTATTATGATTTCTGTTTTTTGTTAAATTATATTATATAAATGTTAAACTTAAGTCAGGCATGAATGGTTATATAGATTTGTAAAGTTATATTAGGGGAGGTAATCTTGGGTTATTTGTTTCGTAGTTAAATTATGTCAATGGATTGGATATATTGGTGTAATTAGTAGATGTAGTACGAGATTCACTATGGGCAGAATCACTTTATACGCCACACACTTTCTTTTTGGCCTATGGAATGTGATTTGTAAGTCAGCAAAATGATCACAGTCCTTTTCTATGGAGTTTTTTTTTATTGCTCTTCTTGTCAGATAGATGTAGTATTCCTATCTGATGAGAGGCAATTTCTTCTCATAACCTTTTGTGCTGCCGCATTTTGTATTACATTGAATGCATCAATATATCAGATGAATTGACGTTGGTTTGACTGTGAACTTTTGGCCTAAGGTTAAATAAGGATAGAATATTTTCTTTCAAATGCAAATCTATGTAGTCTATTCATACTCGACACTCTAAATAAAAATGCATTAAATTTAAGCTGGGTATAGACACCCGCATGGATTCGTTATCGGTCAATTATGTTTTTGGTTTTCATATTTGATCAAAATATATAGACATTTGGTAAATAATGATACCTTATGGTGAGTATCTAAAAGCTATTTATTTGGATATCTTTTAAGTTATTGGTGTCTTGTGGCATCTTATGATGAATGCCATTGGGTTTCTTATAAATTCCCCTCAGCATTTCCATCAATGACTTTATATTTTGATCGTTTATGTTTATTTTGAAATGTTTTTGACCGTGTAATCTATGTAACCGATCTATGCTCAACATTAAAAATACATTTTATAAATCCATCTGTGTGAACTTATAATAGTATAAAAATTAAAATGTAAATTAAAATCTAAAAATAAAAGTTAAAATAATGTTAAATGTTAAAGTAAACATACTAAAATAATAATGTTAAATTTTATATATTTATATATATATATATGTGTGTAAATATTGGCAGTGGCTCATTTTATTCTTTTTTATATATCTCAGATGGGAATTTAATATAAATATAAATATCTGCTATTTCACTGAGCTAGTGACAATGGGCTAACGACCAGATTCAAAATATATTAAATATTTTTTTTTGACTTATGTATATGCCTACTTTATAAATTTTCTAGGTTCAAATGCCTAGTGGCGCCATGTAGGGTAGATTATGTTAAGCTCATTCTCCAGATCATTATAACATATATATATATATATATTGGCACATTATATATGACTTACTCTTGGAAGTTTTAGTTATGGAATTATTTTCATCATGTTTTTATTATTTTATTTGAAAAATTATTGATTATTAATTTAAAAAACTTTTATATAAAAAGATAATTAAAGTCTAGTTTCTTACATTAATGTGCGGTTATACTACAAAAGGACTTTCTGATTCAAGTATCAAAATAAGATTTTATTTTAGATTTAAACTGGACACCTTACATTATTTTCAATTTAATAATAACTTTAAGCTACGTCACTAACTAGAAAAGTTTTGCAATTAATATTTATGTATTTCAACTTGCTGTTAACTGAGAAAAAACACAATGACTACTATTTATGTGTAATAAAATTAATAGCAACATATGACTAACATAAATATTACTAAAATCACACTTTTCTTTATTTTTGCTGTAATATCCTATAAATACAATTTATCCAAACTGCTTCAAACACTTTTTAGAAAAACTCTTTATTTGTACATATGCATACACCTACATTACAACTGACCTGTAGTCTTCTTCGGAGCAAGTTTATTTTGAAGAAAACTGCACTCAGTCGAAATGTAGGTGTATGTATATGTACAAATAAAGATTTTTTTAAAAAAGTGTTTGAAGCGGTTTGAATATATTGTATTTGTATGAGTAACATATTTATTTAAATAGTTATTTTATTTAATAAGAAAAAAAGAGCATTAATATTCATAATTAAATATAATCTTCAATTTTATTTAAAGATATGTAATTATGATTTAAAGAAATTTTAAATATATCTTTATGTTAATATTTCTAAGAGGACACAATCACTTCCTGTTCTCCATAATTTTTTTTATTGCACTCACAACTACCAAGAGATTTATAAAATTAATTTACCATTATGAACAGTTTAGCTGTGTATTTGATTATGAATTTAGATTGGCCTTATGGACAAGAAAACCTCTCACAGGCCTTTAATCAAGAATGTCAGTTATGGTAGATGGTTTTTCACCTAATGTCATACCAATGATGTGTGGGTGTATCCAAAATCTGTATTACTTGATATGCCTCTTTCTGTGAATGTTTCATGATTTTTTGCTAATAATTCTTAAGTATAAAATTTTGCAATTATATTATTTTCATTTTCATTTAATTTTTCAATAATTTATATTTTTAGATCAATTTGATTATTATTCTTTATTACCTTATTTAATATTAAAATTATAAATTTTTGTTAAGTGTTTCAAATTCCTATAAAAACAAACTATTGAAAAGATAAAACAATAAAAATACATTTTGAAGAATAATAAATTTGAAGTTCGTTAATATATATATATATATATATATATATATATATATATATATATATATATATATATATATATATATATATATATATATATATATATATATATATATCAAATCAAAACTACCCCAAATCTAAAATTAAACCAGACCAGAATAAAAATAATATTAAAACACAACCTAAGGTTTCACTGCTACAAGCAGACTTCTCAAGTGTAAAGAAATAATAAAAAAAAAAAACACACATTATATATACTATTAAAAACTACCCATAAATCCATTTACTTCCCATCCACCCTTAATATTAAAAGAACTCTTAAATAAGTTAATTGCTTCAGAATCATAAATTTTCAATAATAAAGACTCTTTAATTCTTCTTTTGATTTCATTTCTCTCAAAGAAGACAACCTTAGCTTCATCAAAATCAATAGTGTGGCCTGTATCTTTTTCATGGACATACAAAGCAGAACTAAGATATCTATTTTTAACTCTACTTTTATGAACCTTTACTCTTTCATTTAAACTCAAACTACTCTGACCTATGTAAACCTTCTTACAAAATAAACAAGGAATAAAATATACCACACCAGGAATAGTCTTTCTATCAAAAACTTCCTTTGTATTATTCAATAAATTATTCAATGTAACACCCCTTTTCCAAGCAATTTTCTTATTTCCAAACAATTTACTATTTCTACACACAATTTTATAAGAAGACAATTTAAATGGCAAAGAAATAAAATCATATTTTTCTTTAACCTTTACATCCTTACAAATATTACTATTAAATAAAATACTTTTAACAAATTTATCAGAGTATCCAACACTTAAATAATCTTTATAAAATTGATATTTCTGAAACAAAGCTACCCCACTAGAATTATTTAATTTAATATTCCTATGACAATAATTCCTTAAAGCAGCTACTTTATGAGATACAGACTGATAGCTATCAGGTTTAATTATAGATCTTAATTCTTTACTTTTAACTAAATGACTGCACAATAAACAATTAGTTTCTATATTTCTAATCACCAAAAGATCTAAAAATTTTAACTTACCAAAATCTAACCCCCCCTCCTTCTAACACAAATTTTATAGAAGGATCAAAACAATTAAACTCATTTACAAATTCCTTCAATTTACCATTCGCAACAACAAATAAACAATCATCAACATATCTGACAAATAATTTTACATATAAACAATTCTTTTTAATAATAATTTCCTCTTCCATAAAACTAATATAAACTGAACATACTAAGGGAGAAATAATATAACCTATTATCCACCCTTCCTTAATCTTATAAAAATTACCTTTATAAGTAAAATACATAGAATCTTCCAATAACAAAAGCAAATCTAAAAAAAAGCTAAGGTTGTCTTCTTTGAGAGAAATTAGTTAAAAGTAAAGAATTAAGATCTATAATTAAACCTGATAGCTATCAGTCTGTATCTCATAAAGTAGCTGCTTTAAGGAATTATTGTCATAGGAATATTAAATTAAATAATTCTAGTGGGGTAGCTTTGTTTCAGAAATATCAATTTTATAAAGATTATTTAAGTGTTGGATACTCTGATAAATTTGTTAAAAGTATTTTATTTAATAGTAATATTTGTAAGGATGTAAAGGTTAAAGAAAAATATGATTTTATTTCTTTGCCATTTAAATTGTCTTCTTATAAAATTGTGTGTAGAAATAGTAAATTGTTTGGAAATAAGAAAATTGCTTGGAAAAGGGGTGTTACATTGAATAATTTATTGAATAATACAAAGGAAGTTTTTGATAGAAAGACTATTCCTGGTGTGGTATATTTTATTCCTTGTTTATTTTGTAAGAAGGTTTACATAGGTCAGAGTAGTTTGAGTTTAAATGAAAGAGTAAAGGTTCATAAAAGTAGAGTTAAAAATAGATATCTTAGTTCTGCTTTGTATGTCCATGAAAAAGATACAGGCCACACTATTGATTTTGATGAAGCTAAGGTTGTCTTCTTTGAGAGAAATGAAATCAAAAGAAGAATTAAAGAGTCTTTATTATTGAAAATTTATGATTCTGAAGCAATTAACTTATTTAAGAGTTCTTTTAATATTAAGGGTGGATGGGAAGTGAATGGATTTGTGGGTAGTTTTTAATAGTATATATAATGTGTGTTTTTTTTTTTTTTATTATTTCTTTACACTTGAGAAGTCTGCTTGTAGCAGTGAAACCTTAGGTTGTGTTTTAATATTATTTTTATTCTGGTCTGGTTTAATTTTAGATTTGGGGTAGTTTTGATTTTATATTGACTAGTTTAGCTTTATGCTTGTAATGTTTATATATATATATATATATATATATATATAACCATATAGTATATATATATATTTATATATATATATATATATATATATAAAAACTCATATTTTCAGTATAGATGCTGTTGCTATTAACTGAAGAGACCCTTAGATTCCTCTTGGAGGCCTTAAAGGAACTGAGCAGGGGAAATTCCTAATGTCCATTCCATATGTTCTTGTCATTGCAGCCATTATTACTATGTGATTATTCATATAGTATACGAACATGGATGGGCTGCTCACCAACACACATTAAGCAGTGTGGTGAGTTTATTGGCATTTTACCCCCAAGTTTAAGAATATTTTTTCCAATATATACAATCATGACAGATAAAAATAAATCATGGCCCTTATTCCCAGGAGGCTGTAAAGTCACCAACCAAGGCAGCGTTTGGTGGCCGAAGGTGGAGGATACTAAGGATCCCTGAGTGCGGACCCAGGCTGCCATATGATGACAACTTTTTATTTAGGTACATACAACTGTAGATTACTTTCAAGTGAAGAAAGATTGCAAGAGTTAGAAGAAGAACTGTCTTATGTTAAATGGGACATTATTGGACTTTGTGAAGTTAGAAGAAAAGGTGAAGAAACAATTGATTTAAAAAGTGGACATATATTCTACTATAAAGGCACAAATATTGGAAATACAAGTGGAGTATGATTCATTATAAATAAAAAAATGGAAGAATAACATTGTGGAGATTGATGGTGTATCAGACAGAGGGGCAAGATTAGTTTTACAACATAATAACAGATGCCAAATGCAGATAATTCAGGTTTATGCCCTTAACAAGTTCTCATAGTGATGAAGTTATAGAAGATTTTTATATGGATGTACAAAAGGCTTTTGATCAGAGTAAACAATATTTTAAAATTGTTATGGGAGACTTTAATGCTAGAATGATAAACAAATGAAAGATGAAAATGCTATAGGTAATTTTGGTTATGGTAATAGAAATGAGAGAGGATATAAACTTGTGGAGTTTGCAGAAAAAAACAACAACTTTATATTATGAATTATTTTTTGGAGAAAAATGTTAAAAGGAAATGGACATAAAAGCATCCCAATGAAGGTACAGCAGAATTGGATTATATTTTGACTAACAGAAAATACATATTTCAAGATTGTAATGTTCTTAATAAATTTAAGATAGATGTTAATGCAAAACTAGAGAGACAAAAATTATTAAGAAAAACAATATTTACAGTTGATATTTCTAATATTCAGAAACATTCTAATGAATTTAAATTAGAACTTACAAATTGGTTTCAAGTATTAGTAGATTTTGAACATGATTCAGATTTGAATAACATTAATAGGAAAATAAGTGATACACTTTTTAAAACTGCAACAAAGATAGCTGGTAGAAAAAAGCAGCAATTGACCAATAAAACTTCTACTGTGATTAGAGAATTTATGAAGAAAAGAAGGAATATGAGGATATACAATAATGGTGCATTAAAAAAGATTGAATATCTTGAATTTTGTAAAATGGTGTGGAAAAGAGTTGAAAATGATATATGAAAGTATAATTGTGAACTAGCAAGGAAAGCTGTAGAAGAGAATAAAAGTCTAAGAAGTGTAAAACATCATTTTGGTATTGGAAGGAAATTTATATCTGCAATAAGAAAAAAAGATGGTATTATTACTAAAAAGAGAGATGGCATCATGAAATGTGTAGAAGACTTCTATCAAGAATTATATAGTAGTAAAGAATAAGTGCCTCCTACACCTATTCTATTTTCTGAATTGCCCAGAATTTTGAATGAGGAAGTGAGACATGCAATTAAATTTATGACGAAAGGGAAGGCTCCAGGTAATGATGGAATTATAATTGATATATTAAAAGAAGCAGGTGAAAAAATAGAATTTTCTTTAGCAAAGTTATATACCAAATGTCTAAATGATAAAGATATACCAGATGATTGGAAGAATGCAGTATTAATATTAATATTTAAAAAAGGTGATAAAGAAGATATTAGAAATTACAGAACTATCAGTCTTTTATCAGTTTTATACAAAATGGTTACTAAGATAATTACAACTCGACTACAGAAAACACTGGATTTTCATCAATCAAGAGAACAAGCTGGATTTAAAAGTGGTTTTAGTACAGTAAATCATATTCAGATATTGAGAGAAGTTATACAAAGGACAAATGAATATGAGTTGCCATTATTCTTATGATTTGTAGATTATGAAAAGGCATTTGATTCTATAAACATTTCTTCAGTGATTGAAGCATTGGATCATCAAGGTGTAGATCCAGGATATTGTCATATTTTAAAGAATATTTATAAAAATGCAACAGCAACAATTAGATTACATAATGATAATAGGAAAATCAACATTGAAAAGGGTGTAAGACAGGGTGACTCCATATCTCTAAAACTTTATACAGCAGAGCTGCAAGAAGTATTTTGTGGATTAAAATGGGAAGCTAAAGGAATGAAAGTAAATGGAGATTATTTAAGTCAGTTACATTTTGCAGATGATGTAATTGTTTTTGGCAATTAATGCTTTAGAGCTACAGGAAATGTTGCAGGAGTTATCAGATAAAAGTAGGAAAGTAGGACTAAAGATAAATGTTAAAAAGACTAAAGTAATGATTAATAGATTTTCACAAAATATGAAAATAAAGATTGATTATGATGAGTTAGAAGAAGTTAACAGTTACAAATATCTTGGTCAGATTATTAATACAGATGGAAACATAATGGATGAAATTAATTATAGAATTAAACTTTTTTGGAGTGCTTTTGGTAGAAATAACTTGATACTAAAAGGAAATATGCCTATGTGTTTGAAAAGGAAGGTTTTTAATAAATGTGTTTTGCCAGTTTTTACTTATGGATCTGAGACTTGGACACTTAATAGAAGAGCAATACAGAGACTTCAGACCACTCAAAAAGTATAAAGAGATACATGTTGGGAGTAACAAGAAGAAATCGAAAAGACAATATATGGGTAAGAGAACAAACAAGTGTTACTGATCTCATTGAAAAAATTAAAAGACTGAAATGGAGTCTGGATAGGTATATTGTTAGAAGAGATGATAATAGATGGAAAATTAAAATCTTAAACTGGATTGCAAAAGATTTAAAAGACCCAGAAAGAGACCACATGTGAGATGGATGAAATAAAGAAGTGTGCAGGGGTGATGTGGGGAAGATAAGCTAAAGATCAGAGAAGATGGATTGAACTTGAAGAGACCTTAATCCTGCAGTGTTGATGATGATGATGATTATTATTACATAACTATTTTAGACACAATTTATTAGATATAATTTGTCAGTACTCATTTTATCATTGATATATCTAGTTATACAAGGCTTCTAATATATATATATATATATATAATATATATATATATATATATATATATAATAGTAAAAATCAGTCATATATATATATATATATTATGCACAATTATTTTGAATTATAAATGGTATAGTTTAGTTCTAGAATAGTATATGAAAAAGTTAAAAATTTAAAACTATTTAAATTCCTTCATGCCAGATTTCTCCCTCGCTTATTTGAAAGATTCTGACTGCAATTTCAATCATATTTGCAACATTTTATTTTTAAAGTAAATCTTTTATTTCCATCATTTATTACAAATGTAAATCTATAAGTGAAAAACATTCTAAATTTTAAATTTGTATTTTGAAAAATAAAAAAAAAATTATTCAAGTGAAATACATATTAAGAATATTGACTTTGTTCTTATTTGATTGTTCCTTTTATCTATTGAATAAAAATATTGAACAAATTATTTCTTATTTGAACTCCATTGAAGTGAAGTTTTGTTCACATAACATCAAGCAATGATGTTTTGTTTTAAAATTTATAATTATTCTTATTATTAATAAAATTTCACAAAAGTAAATCAATCACAACGTCTCTTTTACTATAATTATGGTTTTATTGACTTGTCTACTAAAAACAAATATTTTCAATAAAAGTTATTCACATTATGCAATATTTTCATAGAGAAATGAAAAGAAGTTTATTACTGCTGAGGAAAAACTAAAGCATTAAAAAATGGTATTCAATGGGAATATATATATATATATATATATATATATATTCCCATAGATCGGATAAGGTATATATATATATATATATATATATATATATATTATACTTAACCTTGGAACACTTTAAGTAGCTTTCTAAAAAAAAACAAAAAAAAAACAGATATCATGATGCCACATAAAAGTAATGCAGACCTTTTTAATTTGAACTGAATAAAAGCAAGCAATGAACTCCACTTTTAGCCTTTAGAGTTAATGTGCTATTTTTCCATTCAAAATATGTTTACAGAATTTTTTAATGTTATGAATGAAACTTATGATCTTGATTTAAGAATTAATATTAAAGAATTCAAGAGCTATATCTTCTAATGAAGGAAACAAATATTTAACAACATCTATCTTGGATTATAATTAGTTTAATAATGAGAATCAATTTAATATTTATAGTTTTTTAAAGCAGAAAGATAGACTTAGATGTTGAGATGCAATAATAAATTCAATAATGGTTCATGCATTTACAAGTTAAAAAATAAGTTACTGTGTCATATTGATATATTAAATAGTGTATATATATATATATATATATATATATGCCTGATACTTTGCCTAGTTTATTCTATAAAATGAAGTCACGTAGGATAAAGACATTGAAAAAAAAATTATTTAAGAGTAGTTGGTAGAAATCTAAAAACATGATGATTTCTAAATGCCATAATATATCTACTTTTGCAAAAGCATGTCTTCATTGTGAAGTTTTATTCATGTGACTCAAAGTCAATCAGAAGCTTGTTATATATATTTTAATAGCAAGGTATATCTTATTTATATTACAAAGATTATCTTATCGTCACTTTTAAAAATCTGCACTAATCCATTGGAAATATATAGCAGAAGTAGCATATAAGCTACAAGTTATGATCAAGCAAAGTGTTGAAGTGTGTTCAAAAATATTGTTAGCTTCAAAATTAGATGATAGCATAGAATGTCTTAAAATAAGTAAATAAAGTCAATTGCTTTTATAATGACATAAATCTTATTTTTAACGTTTTACATTTTTGCTTATAATTCTTTTACTAATGAATTTACATGATGGTATAAAAATAACATAAAGTTTCATTGATGTATTTGAAATTTTACTAAAATACAAATGCTAGAGTAATCTATAAAATAAAGCAAGCAATATCAAACTACGACTATTGATGTTCAAGTGTTATTATTAGTTCACAGTATTGTATTGCTTAATTGCTTAACTTTTCAATGAGATAAAAACTTAATACAATAAACATTCATAAAATATAATAGATAGATTGGCACATTGATTGACTAAATTATAGATAGGTAAATACATAAATCAAGAGATAAATAAAAATACAGACATGCAAATAAACAGCTAGATAAATAATTACATAGATAGTTATCTAAATAAATAGATAAACTGATAGATAGTCAGATGGAAATAGATATATAGATAAATAAAGAAATAGATATAAACATGGATGAACAAATGGAAAGACAATAATAAATAGATAGATAGATAGATAGATAGATAGATAGATAGATAGATAGATAGATAGATAGATAGATAGATAGATAGATAGATAGATAGATAGATAGATAGATAGATAGATAGATAGATAGATAGATAGATAGATAGATAGATAAACTGAACTTAAAATATAGGGTGTTTTTTTATCTCTCCACTGAGAAATTATGAAGAAGAAAATATTAGAGCCAAAATAATCAAATGATAATTAATTAATTTATATTTTTTTGTTTTATCTTTTAGTTAAAAAAAAGTAGTACTTTATTTATTGAGAAGTAATTAAATAGGTAAGAGAATTATTAAATAATTGTAAGCTTGTTTAGAAATTCTCATATACTTGTATTCTAATTAAACCAAGGGGTATTAAAGGTTACGTTCTTAATCATTACAATAGGCGGGTCACATAAAAATACATATATGAGTTATCTACGTATATAAATTATTAAAAACAAACAAATATTCCAAGTAATATTTTAAGTAATTGTTATATTAGTTTAAACGTAGTTACCCTATTGTGACCTAACTGTCACCGATACTTAATTAATATACGTAAATTTTATGCAAAAGTATATTTGAATATGAAAATAAATGTGTAATATATATATATTAAGTAATCTTTTAAAAAATCTGGTATTAGGATTTCAAGAGTCTTCTAGAAATGAATTTCTTCTCAAACCTTTGCAAAAAAAAAAGTTGAGATTGAGAATATTACATTTTAAAGATATGTATATATATTTACAGATATTTACTTAATAAACTTATACATTACATGTAAAATGAGTTTCTTAGTCGGTTTTTTTTAATGTGATTTTAACTTACCTAAATTTTAAAATAGCCAAATATTTGATTACTTATTTTATAAAAAAAAAAAAGACAGTTAAACAAGTATCAATGTATGTTTACTTACATCTTTGATATTTACTGTCACAGTAAAGTGACACGTTTTTAGTTATGTCAAAAAAGTACAGGTAACCTGATAGCCTTTCTAAAAACTGATTTGCAATTGAAACAAGACGAATTAATTTTTTTAAAAATAAAGACCTTATAAATCAATAGTTATATATATATATTATATATATATTATATGATCTTTATCTGTGATATGAAATAAAGGTTACAGGTTATTCAATTTTTATGTAAGGGCAAAATCTGGATTCAAATCTTAATCACCATTATATTTTTTCAGGTATCTGAAAATTTCTAATGCTTTTTTTAGTAAGCTGATTAATTACATAATATTAAATTCTTATTTATATATCACAAATAAACTGTAGTCTTGTAACAAATTATTTGTCTATTTTATCTATTTACCCATCTAACCGTATGTTAATAACATTTCTGAGATTATTATAATGTCAAAAAGTATAGAACAAATATTTTAGTTAAGGATCGAAATTCATTGATCATATACATTTTCCAAATTCTTTTTCTGCAATTTAAAAATTATATAATTATAACTATGTAAGTTATTAAATATTATAGAATTATTTAACTGATTTATATTTTATTGTTACATAAATATGAAATACAAGAATACAATTTTGAAAATTATTTAGGAAAATTTGATATAATATTATATTATGAAAATAATGTACACAAATTAAATTATCAATACTATTTCTTAGTTTATTTTTGCTTAAAATATTTTTTTTTTTTGCTATTAGAGCTTCAAATCAAACCTAATTTTAATTATTTGAGTGAGTTATTGAAAAAACTTAATTGTATAAAGATTATGTTTTCTAGCATAGGTGTTAAGAAATAGATTACAATTTCTGATAACTCTAAATATAAGAATAATCATAAATATTTGGACTCTTTATCAGTTTATAACAATAAAAAAGTAGCTACCAATTAATTATCTTATTTGCATGATATATTTGCTGTAAACTTTTTTTTTTTTAAAGATATTTAATTATTTCAATCTAATTGAAAAAGTTGAATTTAAACATAATTATAGCATAGTAGATTATATGAAAATATTAAAGGAACTTGTGAAATAAACAGTAAGGATGAATATCCATATCACATTAGATAAAGACTTTTTCTATGAGAAAAAACATTAGAATATCATAGAAGAGTCTTAAGATATAATAATATTTTGAAAACTGTTGCTTTAGTTGGTGATGGCTGATTATATTACAATAGAGGATTATGCAAAAGACTACAACAAAATGTTTATAGAAGGTCCATTTTAAATAAAGAGGGGCAGCACAGATGGTAAAAATAAATGGGGATTATCAAAGATAGCTAGATTTCGTAGATGATATACTTATTTTAAAAATAATTATTCAAAGATGGAAAAATAGAAAATATTGAAAGGGTTATTAGAAAAAGTTGTTAAAAAAATTAGTCTTGCCAATAACTCAAGATATTGTTTCACGGCCAAAGAATCATTTCAAATCAAGATTCTCCTTTTAAATGTTAAATCAAAAACTATTGTTAAAAATTTATGGTTTAAAAAATAAAATTCTGTGATATTCCAAACAAATTTCTTTTTCCAGATCCAATTGAATTTGATATTTCTAGATATAATTGGAGTTTTTCAACAGATTGAAAAAATCCCATGGTTGTGCACTTAATTGCTTCATAAATGGAATTTATCTATCCCTGGTTTATATAATTGTGGGAAAATACATTTTATGAAACATAAAGTAAATTATTGCAGAATCTATAGCTATAGTGGCAGAATTAAAGAATTTAATAAAGTTACTGAAAATTCTGTCTGCTATTGGAATCTCTAAAAGTTCATTTCTCATACTTTATTAATAATTAATCCATTTAATAAAATCCACACAATAAATAAATAAAGCAATAAGTTTGAATATGATATTTATAAATTAGAAGATAATAATGATTTATAATAAAGAAATATTTATCATGTAATTTTATTACTGAGATAAGATTATGGTTGAAGAGCGAAGTACAACAAACAAGTAATACTTAACATTAGTAATAATTTGAGCTTTTTTAATTATAGCATCTCAATTTTATACCCACATCAAATATTGAGGTACCCTTTACATTGTGAAATGATAAAATCAGAAATGCTTTGAACAAAATATCAATCTAGATAGAACCATAATGAATAAAATTAATCATAGAATTTGGAAGATATAAAGATTTTTTGTAAAATATTGTAATATATTGTATTCTACTCAAAATTTGTTATATAATCTTGAAGAACATTGCATGGTAGGTAAATTACTAAAGTAAGTAGATCTGGGTAAATTAATAAAGTAAGTAGATCTGTGAAATGGTCTAGAAAAGACATATTTTTGAAGACTAGAATACATGTGGAAATAGTTACAATCTTCAGTAGGTTTTATGTTGTACATACTTTTCATCAGATAACCAAATTGTTCATATATATATATATATATATATATATATATATATGTGTGTGTGTGTATTTGTGTAAATTAAATCATTCCACGTGGTTAAAAATCCAACACTGCCCTCAATGAAATAAATATATTAAAATCCATATTTCAAAATAGCCAGCCTTAAAATAATATCACCTTGAAACTGTAAGTTATTAGGTGTTAAATATTGAAATATGAACTAATTCAAGCAAAGAGATTGAAATTTAAATAAGCACTGGGATTATTTTCATATATAATTGCTAGTGGTTTAAAGATTAAATTACTAATGTTTAGTTTATCTTTATATAAGAGTTATAAACATGTTTCAAAATAAGAGTCATAGATCAATTCAGAGATCACATGACTCTATCTATTAAGCTTGTAAGTTATAAACAGTGAGGATTGCCAATTCCTCTACAAGCTTTATAATAAATTCTTAGCCAGAGCCAGCACTTAAAATATCTCTGTCAGGAACCCCTATTCAAACCTCTGACCATGGTTTCATGCTTTGGCACTCCTCAGAGAGGTGTCAGGGTAGGTTCAGACACTAGATCTAAAAATACCAACCCAAAGCCAAGCACTTATCTAAAAGTTATCTAGTGAGTGGAAAATATGAAATTTTCAGACATCTACATGTCTTCAAATCCAGCTATCCAACTCAAATAGCTATATGGTGCTGATAGATCTTCAGCCATACCATATTCCTGACAGAGATATTTTAAGTGCTGGCTCTGGCTAAACATTTATCATAAAGCTTGTAGAGGAATTGGCAATCCTCACTGTTTATAACTTACAAGCTTAAGAGATATGTGATCTATGAATTGATCTATGACTCTTATTTTGACTATTTATAGTTTCTTCCAAAAGTCTTATGTAATTTTATATTGCTATGACTACTAATATATGGTATTGCTGAAGATCGATCAGCCCCATATAGCTATTTGAGTTGGATAGCTGGGTTTGAAGACATGTAGATGTCTGAAAAATTCAGATTTTCCACTCAATAGATAACTTTTAGATAAGTGCTTGGGTTTGGGTTGGTATTTTTATATCTAGTGTCTGAACCTACCCTGATACCCCTCTGAGGAGTGCCAAAACACGAAACCATGGTCAGGGGTTTGGGAAGGGGTTCTTGACAGAGATATTTTAAGTGCTGGCTCTGGCTAAGCATTTATCATAAAGCTTGTAGAGGAATTGGCAATCCTCACAGTTTATAAGTTACAAGCTTAAGAGATAGGGTCATGTGATCTATGAATTTATCTATGACTTTTATTTTGACTATTTATAGTCTCTGCCAAAAGTCTTATGCAATTTTATATTGCTATGACTACTAATATATGGTATGGCTGAAGATCTATCAGCCCCATATAGCTATTTGAGTTGTATAGCTGGGTTTGAAGACATGTAGATGTCTGAAAATGTCAGATTTTCCACTCAATATATAACTTCTAGATAAGTGCTTGGCTTTGGGTTGGTATTTTTAGATCTAGTGTCTGAACCTACCCTGACACCTCTCTGAGAAGTGCCAAAGCAAGAAACCATGGTCAGGGGTTTGGGGAGGGGTTCCTGACAGAGATATTTTAAGTGCTGGCTCTGGCTAAGCATTTATCATAAAGCTTGTAGAGGAATTGGCAATCCTCACTGTTTATAACTTACAAGCTTAAGAGATAGGGTCATGTGATCTATGAATTGATCTATGACTCTTATTTTGACTACTTATAGTCTCTGCCAAAAGTCTTATGCAATTGTATATTTCTATGACTACTAATATATGGTATGTCCGAAAATCTATCAGCCTCATATAGCTATTTGAGTTGGATAGCTGGGTTTGAAGACATGTAGATATCTGAAAATTTCAGAATTTCCACTCAATATATAACGTTTAGATAAGTGTTTGGCTTTGGGTTGGTATTTTTAGATCTAGTGTCTGAACCTACCCTGATACCCCTCTGAGGAGTGCCAAAACACAAAACCATGGTCAGGGGTTTGGGGAGGGGTTCCAGACAGAGATATTTTAAGTGCTGGCTCTGGCTAAGCATTTATCATAAAGCTTGTAGAGAAATTGGCAATCCTCCCTGTTTATAAACATGTTTGTTTAGTAGCAATTTAAGATTGCTGCTTATTTAAATTTCAAGCTCTTTGTTTGAATTAGTTTGTATTTCAGTATTTAAGATCTAATAGCATACAGCTTCATGTTAATTTCCTCTTAACATTTTTCTCAAAAAAACAATTCATAATATAAAGTTTTTGTTTTTCTGCAAACTCCACAATTCTATGTCATCTCTCATTTCTATTTCCATAACCAAATTTACCTATAGCCTTTTCATCTTTCATTTGTTTATCAATTCTCACAGTCAAGTCTTCCATAACAATTTTAAAATGTTGTTTAATCTAATGAAAAACCTTTTGTACCCCATATAAAAATCTTCTATTATTTCATAACTAAAAGAATTTGTTGGGGCATAGACCTGAATTATCTGCATTTGGTATCTGCTATTAAGCTGTATAATTAATCTTGCTACTTTTAATCTTGCCACTCTGTCCAATTCACCATCAATCTCCACAATGTTGTTCTTCCATTTTTTTATTTATAATGAATCCTACTTCATTCATACTTCCAATATTTGTGCCTTTGTAATAGACTTTATGTCCTCTTTTTAAACCAATTGTCTCTTCACCTTTTCTTCTAACTTCATAAAGTCCAATAAGTCCCATTTAATATAACCACAGTTCTTTTTTCAATTCTTGTAATTTTCCTTCACTTGAAAGTGATCTGCAATTTTAAGTAATTAAATAAAAAATTCATCATCAAATGGTAGCCTGGATCTGCAATCAGAGTATTCTTAGCACCCTACATCTTTAGTCACCAACTTCTGCCTTAGGTGGTGCCTTTACAACCACCTGGGAATAAGAGCCATGATTATTTTTGTTTGTCATGATTGTATATATCCATTAGAAAAATTTTTTTTATTCACATACACATTCATTCTGCCTTATTAAGCAACTGAGAAGAAAGACCATGGTGTTTTTTCATCTTAAACTCAGAGATAGAAAACCAATAAACTCATTATGCTCACTAAAGCTTGCTGATGAACAGTCCATCCATGTTTATAAACTATATGAATAATCACATACTAATAACAGCTGTAATGACAAAAACTTGTGGAGTGGGCATTAGGATTTTTCCCTGCTTGGTTCCTTTAAGGCCTTCAAGAGGAATCAAAGTCTCTTTTCAGTTAACAGAAAACTTCTTTCTGCAGTCATAAATTTTAAATGCACTTTCATATGTCCATATATTATAATATTTTATTGTTTTTTATTGATAGTATTTTATTAATTTAGGTTGCAAGGATATGTTTTAAAAATCAAAACTTACAAAATTTGACTGCTTATTGATTTTAGAATGAACAACATAATAAAATATACACTGAAATTTTGTTAATTATATTGTTTATTCTAAAATCAATAAACAGTCAATTTTTATAAGTTTTGATTTTTAAAACATATCCTTGTTACCCAAATTAATAAAATACTATCAACAAAAAAAACAATAAAAATATTATATATAGACATATGAAAGCACATTTAAAGTTTATGATTACACATGGTGAATGATTTTTTTTTAAAATTTGAAATGTTAGCAGACAGTGATGTAAAGTTTACCATTAATTTTGCTTTTAAATTGCAATTATTGTTTATGGATCTAAAATACAATTTTTTGATTATCTAATTTAGATGACAACAACATGATGATTAACTTAATTGTCTTTGTGGCATATTTATTGCTTTGGATAGTACTTTACATATATAACATCCTTGAGTCAGTTATATTATTTAATTATAAAAGCATAAGCTTTAACTCAGACTAATGTAATCATAAATATATGAAGAACATATAGAGAAAAGCTTTCATGAAGGCCCTTTTTGATTTTTTTGATTTTTTAAACAGTATGTGTTTAGCTGACTTTCCACTATTGCAAATCATACCTGTAGCATAAATTGGAATGTGGAAGTGGATGTATGTATATATATATATATATATATATATATATACATACATCCACTTCCTATAACCATGTAAATATATATATATATATATATATATATATATATATATATTTACATGGCTAAGTTTTAGAGAGGGGTATGTATGATTCTTTTCTATTGATAGAGTTTTTTGTCACTTGAGATATGCCATGCCTCTTTAATTTTTCATATTAAAGTCACAATATTTAGTGTGCCAGATCATGTGCACTAAATGCAATGACTTTAAAAAAAAATAAATAGGCATATGACAAAAACTCTATAATTAGAAAAGAATCATGTGTGCCCTTACCAAAAGGATGGCCTATTCTCCCTAATTTTTTGTATTTAAATTTTTTGTAAATTAGCAATAACAACATATATATACACCCACTCCCATTTTCCAAATTATGCTACATCTATGTCTTGTAATAGTCGAAATTCTGCTAAGCACATACTGTTTAAAAAATTTAAAAAAAAAAACGGACTATATGAAAGCTTTTCTCTGTATGATCTGGGTATATTTATGACTAATTTGAACATATGAAATTTCTGCAAATTTCCATAGTTTCCAGTTTCTAATGGTAATGATTTATCTATTACAAAGAATTCAATTCTTTTTTAAACCAAAAATAATTAATTATTTGAATAGCATTTGAATGTATATGCTTTTAAAGAAAATTCCTTCTACAAATAACCAATGATGTCAAATGTTGGTCGTTGAGAGGTCAGCACAGCAGCCCTACAAACAGCTGTCCCAGGATAGTGGGTTCACTTCCTGGCCAATACTATGACACATGAAAAATAAAAATAACCAATGGTAAAATAAGATTCCATTTTACTTGCCATAGTAGGTAATTATATTAAAATTTAATATATGACAATATACAAAGGTTGTATCTATTTATAAAAAAAAAAATATTATTATAAAAAAAGTAAATATTTTTTTATCAATTTTAAGAATCTATTTGGTTTTAAATAAAAGAGGAAAAAGTCAAATTCGTTCTCTAGATTAGGGGCTCCCAAGCTGTGGTCTTTAACCTTTTCACACCTGCAGACTGGTAAAAATAAGGATAAGGTTCCATGGACTCACAAAAATAAAGATAAGGTCTCGAGGACGGTAGAAGTCTATAGATAAAGTTTCTTAAAGATGAGCATAATTGTTATAACTGATCAAAACAACAATGTTAAATATATAAGATAAAGTTATATATATATATTGATTTTGTATAATAAAACACTTTTTTTTTAATTTTGAATTTTTTTAGAAAAGTAATAAAAAATTTAATTCTACCCCCCCCCCCCCCATATACATCTGTGATAACCAGAAAAACAAATTAATTTATGTATGATTGATTAGATTTTGTTTTCATTCTGTTTTCTTTTTTTTTAATTGGGTAAAAATGAGATGAAAAAATAAATAAAAATTGGTTATATTAATTAAAGGTTTAAACTCTTATTATTTTGTTATTACAAACTTTCCTGCCAGTCTAGTGCATGGACTGGCAGAAAAGTTCCATGGCCTGGTGCTGGACCATGGATCAAGGGTTGAAGACCACTGCTCTAGAGCACATTCTAAAATACTGATAAAGCAGAGTGCACAATCTTTTTTTCAAAACGAATTTATAGTATTTATATTTTTTTAAATTTATAATATTTATATAGAACATTATTAATAATATACAAACTAGAGGAATTAAAAAATATTTTTTCTTTTATTTTTTCATAATACTAATAAAGTTACTATTTAATTTCTAAATTACACCAGTGATAATTAGGTTTTAAAAAAGTCTTCAATTACCAGTGGCACACAGAGTTTAAAGTTGTATTAGAATTTTCGGTTATGTTTATGATTTTTATTTTTCAAACTAAAAAAAATTTTTTTTTAGATTTAATAATGCATTGTTGTTTTTTGTATTATAAATTTAAGCAAAATTTTTAAGGTTTCCTTTTGCATAGATACTATTAAAATAAAATAAAAATAAAATTATGTTTCTGAAAAAATATTTTTAACTTTGTTTAAATTATAAATTTAACAAAAAATATATTATAATGATAATAAAAAATAATTAAATATAATAACAAAAATATTGTTATTGCCAACTTTAATTATCAATGCAATCATTGGCATTGCATTTCATTGGCCAAGGCCACTATTGGGACAGTATAATGACATTCCTGATCATAAAAAATCATCAAGATGCTCATTGGTGAATCTAAATCTGTATTTTGATTTCATAATTTTCATAATTGAAAACATAATTTTACACAGGTATCAAAAACTGATTTAATCTTGTATGCTGCTTTTTGTAAGAATGAAAAATGTCAATTAGTTTCCCAAAGTTCTTTCTCATCTGATATATAGAATTTTAACACAATATTTTGAAGATCCAAAATTTCAAACTTCAGTTATTCTGTCTTTATTTAAACAACTTTTTCAGTGTGTGCAGCTATTTGTGTTATATTTACTTGACAAATAAAAGGATTGACACACAAAAAAGATAACCATGGACTCGATGACAATAAACTGTAGAAATCTCTTCTCAAATTGTCACTGAAGCACTAGAAGTGTTTATCAAAGGATGACAAGTTAAATTCTCTGTCAGCTATCATTTTCTTCATATTTGAAAAATATAGGAGAGACTTCATCTACAGATCTGATGTCCACAATGCCAGTTTGGCTTTAAATTAATTTGTAATCCCTATCATTTTGCTACATGTTTATCTTTTCTCTACAGGACCAGATTTAAGAAATTCAATTTTTCCATTATGTCTATAAAAAGCCCAAATCAATGAGCCAGCAAAAGTCTATTATTTTTATCAATTTTTTTTATTTTTTTGCAATCAATTTTTTTTATTACATCCATCAAACTTTCAAATTTTGTAAGAACTTTACCTTTAGTGAACCAATGTACTTCATTATGCAGGATGAGATCAAGTTCTTTATATTCACCATCTGCTAATAGGCCTTGAAATGTCAGTGCTGTAAAGGAGCTTCTTGAATAAGTGGTTACAAAAATAATCACTTTCATCATGTGTACAAAAAGCAGTATTCTACCATACAAAGCATTTTGATGGATAAAGTTTGGAAATTATTCATCTTTCTTGCAAAGGGCAATAAATCTGCTGATATTACCAACCATTTCTGGTGTACCATGAGTGGGTATAGCAGATAGCTTGTGTAAAAGCATATTTATTGATTTGGCATATATTACGATTATATTATAAATAACTTCACTTATTGTATGTCTTTTCATTCGTAATATTTGCAGTAGGTATTCTTTTATAGCAAAATTACTAAATACCATTTTCAACATAACTACTAACTGTGGTATGTTCAATATGTTAGTTGATTCATCACATTGTAGTCAAAACCACTCACATATTTCCAAATCACTTGTAATCTGAGTTTGAATGTTCATTAAAATTGCTTATAGTTTTTGTAACATTGTTATTTGACAATTGTAAATCTTGTATTGCTAATATAATCTCATGTTTGTTAGAATATCTCTCAAATAAACAATCAGCACCAGTCAGAAATTCTTCTTTTAACAACTCCCAATTGTTTTTCTTCACAGCTAGCATGTGAGAAATTTTACAAAAAGCAATGGTAGCATTTTTAGATTTTTCTGCCTGCTTAGTGAATACTGACTATTGGACAGATAAATTTGATTTTAATTGGATTTTTTTTTCTTCACTTCAGATTTTATAGGATAATGCATAATGCATATCAAATGTGGTATTAGTTGTCTGAAAGTTCATTCAACATGTTTTTTTTTGCTACAGCAGTGTTATTACTGCATGGTAATCAACCACATTTGTCTGTAAAATTAATGAATCAATATGATTCCTCCCAGCCAATGTTAAAATAATACTTATTATTTTTATT
Source organism: Epiperipatus broadwayi (assembly GCA_028023455.1). Lineage (NCBI taxonomy): Eukaryota > Metazoa > Onychophora > Udeonychophora > Euonychophora > Peripatidae > Epiperipatus > Epiperipatus broadwayi. Next base: position 9,781,821 of record JAQFVV010000001.1, read on the forward strand.
TGATCCACTTATTTTAGGTTAAAAATAAAAGTATATTTAAATATTTAAAAAAAAGTGTTTTACACTGTACACATGTAACTGTAGAAATAAATAACTAATATTTAAAATGAATATCATTATTATTACATACTATAAAATATAATTGATTTTAATTTTCTCTTTAAAAGGAAACTTGTTTTGCATCTTACATTGGGATGCTACCACTATATTCCAAATTCAATTAATGAATTATATTGCGATTCATGAAATAATTATACTGAAAAAGCTGTAGATATAGTAAAAGTTATTACATATTAATTTATTGTTCTGATGGATTTTGAACTTTTTTGATGAATAATTGAAATATATATTATTACCACTTATTTGATTTATAATACAGTTGATTATTAATTACAATTAATATTTAAGATAAATTATAATTGTTTTTAACTTTACATTAGCTAATTTGTTATAACATTTAAATATTTAACATTTAAGAAGATCCATAAATTTAACTCTATGTTTTGGTATTTATATATATAAATATTTACTATGCATTGGGATGCTATTGCACTTTTACAGCCATTTGATGAACGATGCTGTAAGGCGTGAAACGATCAGACTGGAAGATCTGATTGATCAGTTATTTTAATGTGATGTCAAATTTTGTTTAGATTTTACAGTACCTGAATATATTGAGTAATATAAGTTAAAGTTTGTTGGTAATTCGATTACATATATATGTTAGCATGTGCATACGAATAAACGTATAGACGCGAAGTGTAACAATATACTTTATTAAACGTAGACACTTTATCATTCTGGATACCTGTCAGTATAATAACAAATGTAATTATTTTCATATAAAATTTACGTTAGGTAAATTGGCTGGAAGATAATTACATTTGTACAATAAATGGTAAAATTGATTAGTTGCTGTCAGAGCAAATCTTAATGAAAAAATCAATCAAAACTTTTCATAAAATATTAAAATTATCATTAAAAAATTATGAATATTTATTACATTTTATTTCAATTAAAAAATTACAAAAAAAAGACATGAAGTAACAATTAACTTAGCAAATTGCTTTGTAAATTATTACTTATGTATGAATAATAATTATATTGAGTTTGAAACTTTATTGAGGTATTTCCAAGAACATTAAAATGGAAACGGTATACTAATAATATAGTATAACTAGAAATATTTATGGCTATTATTGTTATTTTATGTTTAATAAAAATGAAAATAAATTAATGTGAGCGCACATAATTTAATTTTCTTGTATATCTTAATTAAAATAAAATGAAACACTGACGGGTTTATTTTTCTAAAGGTAATAAACGTTAAACTCAATTATATAATAAAAATAATGAAAAATTGTTTTATTATAATTACATTTTTTAATGTAGGCGCTAATAAATTAAAGATTAGCTGTTACAATAATTATCACATGGTTTATTTTTAGTAATTAATGAATTTCTAATTATGGTGAAAATATATAATAATAAAGTCATAAGACAGTCTATCAAAAAAGACGGCATTTATCAAAATACTTGTGAAACCAACTAGTATTTTTTATACATTGTAGCAAAATGTTTTACCTAATATGTATGTTGTTTCTATAGTGTTTATATTGCTATTACAAACAATGCATAAATCATCTCATTCATTTAGCTATGTTTGTAGATACTATTTTTGTCTAACTCACTTTTTTTTTGATATGTCGTAGCATCGGCCAGGATGCGAACCCACAACTGTCTGCAACTAACTACTTGCTTGCAAGGCGGTTGCCATAACCTCTCGGCTAACAACGCATTTTTGACACAATAAACTTAATGGTATTAAAATTTAGATTGCTTATCAAATATTATTTTAATATCTGCTAAAAATAATTGCAAGTCAATTATAAATGCTATTTTTATAATGCAGTAGAATTTCAATAATATGACTTCCTATAATCTAACTACTTCTAAGAAAATTATGAGAGAGCCTTTTAATAGCACTGTAACTAATTACTAAGTACTTTGGAGATCTTTGGAGAAAGTGGATGGTCCTTCAGCTTTCCTTCACTTTTGTGCAGTTTCTTGTAGCACTATATTGCCAGTTTTGTTTTTATTTCATGATAGAAAGTAAAATTAAAATAATATTGATTTATTAATTAAAAAAAAAAAAAAAATTGAAGAGATCAGTAATCTGCAATTATCAGAAAATCAAAGTAATCTAATCCTGATAACCACATCACTGATTACCAAGTTCTGGTTTTAAGATCATTTGCAAGATTACTTCCAAAAGTCTTTTGATCCTATTCAGAAATTGCAAATAGTTTATTTAAATATTTTTAATTAGTTTTATACAATATTTGTATAATAATCATTTAAAAATAAAAGTATACGGGAATGCACTTTGATTTTATTCAAATATGTTTTATTTTAAAAAATATAAATTAACAAATTCAATCATAATGTAAAGAGAAAAATATAGTGATAAGATTTTTTTAATATTTTTGAACATGATAGTCTGTAATGTTTATAATATTGAAAAAATTATATATGCAATTTTAAATTTTTAAACAAAATTTGAATGATTTATAATGGCTTCATTTAATTTGTTCAGACTTAAAAAATTGTGTTCATTCAATAAAGATTTTATTGATTTTCTTTATTTAAGGGCTTTGTTGGTTTTTATTCACACCATTCATCAGAAAAAAGTTCAGTTTTTATTATATATTTTACTTTTCTATTATTTTGTATAAATTTTTAAAGTTCAAATATGATTTTTAAATATATTTCTATTTATAATCTTATATTTCTAACAAATCAAATCAATTTATTAAAGTCTATTAAAGAATAGTTTTATGATGAATGATTATAAAAACCCTCACTAGGGAAAATAATGGAAATTTTTTCATCAGTTCAAATTTAAATTTTCACAGCTATCAGTCTTTATTATTTTTGAAAGAGTTAAAATTTACTTGAGCAGCAATTTTTTAAAATTCAAAATCACATTTATTAAAACTTTTAACAAATGTAGTTTAATGTACAATTTATAAATTTCAGTAAATTAAATAAATCCTGTTGATTTCAGTATCATATTTTTTTATCACTTTTGCTTTATTTCTAGTTAAAAAGTTATTATTAAATATATTGTAAGAGATAATAGTATTATTGAATTATTCCTAATTCAGACCAATTATTTCTTTAAAGAAGGTACAAAAATTGAGGATATTGCTCACATATATAAACATCAATAATATGTGTAACACATCATATTAAAATAATATAAACTGCCTGTTATCTTTTTTTCTTCAAAATATTAAGTCTACAAATTGAATTACATATACAACTATTTATTGCATTTTTTTAAAAAAAACTGTGAATCCCTTTCTAATTATAAACTAATTCAACATTGAAAAAGATTAGTATTGTAACAAAAATGAAGTTAAATAATAGCAAAAATATTGTATTTTGTGCAAAAGTGAGTTACACTTACTGCAAAAACAAGAATTATATCATTTGATTATAAATTAGGACTAAAATCTGGAACAAATCTTTGCATTTTAGAGCTGTGATTTTGCTCTCACATTTGACATTTTAGGTGTTACAAGCACAGACTACTTTTCTATGTTGTTTTAAAACATATGTATAATTTATATTACAGTGTGAGATGATCTGTAGCAATTCTGTCTTATAAAGTTTCCATTATAATGTATTATTTTTTTAAAAAACCCTAAATATGTCAGCCTTATACCAACATTTACAGACCTTTTTGTGTGACTGACAGCACTTTTTATTGTTATACAAGCTATGAGAGAGGTAGCTTAGAAAGAATATTTGTGATTGGCTGTTTTACTCTGAGACTAAATATGACAAAAATGTAAATTTCCAGTAATTGTTAATTATTAAGATGCAATTTTTTGGAAAGACTTATTATTAAGCCAAAACTATGTCATTGGTAGGAGATTGTCTTTGAAAATATTTTATTTTTAAAAAGACCACTCTTAAAAAGTATGTTACAAGAACTGAAAACAACCTCAACCAGCTAAAGAAAAATTGCTTTTATAAAAACTGTAAATAAAATATTTTAATAACAATAAATAAGTTATTAACTTTTAGACCTTTTTTTTGTTTCTTTGATGATAACTAATTGTACATATATATATTTTTTTAATAACATAAATTTCAATATATAATATTTTGTTCTAACTTTTTTAATAGGTATCATGCAACTATGACTATATTATTCTTTGTTATCGGTAAGAACTTCATTTAAATATTTATTTTCATAATTTTAAAATATGAAATATTAATTTTTCTCAATTGCAATCATTAGAAGGCTTAAATATATATGTTATAAAATAGAAATTAATTATATAATATACATAAAAAAATTAAACAAGGAGACCATGTTTAATGGAATATTCGCTAGTCTGTATTCAAAAATTTGATGGGCAGGTATTGATATTAAATGTGTTAACATTATGTCAAAAAATATTGTTGGAAAATTTTTACAAAACATTTTTTTATTTAAAATTTTTATTTAAACTCAAAGTTATAAACAATTACTGAGTATTTAAGTAGATATTTTTTTAACGATTTTCATAACACTGAATCTTAAATTAGTAATATTCTGTAGACCTTAATATTTTAAACATTTCTCGATTTTGTTGATTATTATTAAATTATTAAATAATATCAATTTTCACTTGCTAAAGCTAGATGCAATTTGTATCTTAAACATTGTGAATATATAATAGATGGATATCTGAACATTAGTTAAAAAGTGATGAAGTCATTTTTTAAAGCATTACATTTTTTAATATCAAGCAGAAATTTGCATATAATAAACCAGATTGTACACACTAAATATTTGAAACATTTCAAAAATGTAATTACTAATTGACAATTAAGATAATGGTAATTTTGAAGAAATTGAAGGCTTTAACATTACAGTTTGAATTTCCAGAAATTGGACACAATAATTGAGAACAACAGTTTTATAAATATATATTTTTAAACATATAGCCTAAAATTCAAAGCATGCATTAATGTAAGATGTGATTGTTTCACATATAGATCCTATTGAGATTAAAAAATATTTGACAAGAATTGACGTCACTTTTATAAAAATTAATGATTTCGAAATAAATCAAACGATTGCATTTTATAATGTTTTAAAATTAAAGAGTCTCAAAATATAATTATTAAATTTATTAAAGTAATAGCGCTAAATCTAACTTTTAGAAAATCCATTCTTTGGAAACATTATAAAGAATTGTGTTAGAAAATCAAATCTCAAACCCCAGTTTTTAATAAAATAAGATTATAAAATATTTATGTGTTATATGTTTCAAAGTCATTGCCGATGAAGATGACACGAAATGCTTCACGTGGCTATACTTTAAAAATTAAATTGCTACTTGATAAAAATTATTAACAATTTACCCGTGAAGTTTAAAATGCTACATTTTTTTTACGGTATATGCGAAATTAATTGTGCCTCTTGGAAATTACTTTTCAGTAAGATGAGAGTTAAAATGCTGCTTGTTGAAAATTAAATTGCTATAGAAAAAAAAGTTAAATTCGTGTTGCTTGAAATTTTATTTCTTTTATTATAGAATAAAAAGATTTTCTATAAAAATTTAGTATTCTTTGGTCAATATAACAAATAAAATCTATTGTTGGTAACAAAAAAGACTAATCTAATGACGTTAAAATGCATTAGTATCTAGTAAGAATAATATTTCTATGAATTATTTTACTTTCTTAACGTATTACTAATTGTCTAAGTCATCTTTATAATATATATATATAACATTTATAATCAATTATATATATATATATATATATATATATATATAACATTAGTAAAAAAGTTTGATTTCAAATCCAGTCAGTTCTATTTTATGGTACTTTGTTTTAGTTTTTTTTTAATATTTAAAATCGATTTTTCTTTTCTATAAGTTAAGCAAGCAAGATTCTGTGAATAATGTTTTTCAAAAAAAATCATCATGCATAATTTTTAATATATGCTAAAATTGTCCATATCCTTTTCATTTCTTTTAATTCTATTCTTTTTATTTTATATTAATTGTCTCCAATACAACTAATCATTTCTTTAGTTTTTGTATTAATTATTATATTGTTGGTTATGAATATAAAGTATTTTAATATTATTTTAATTTCACTATTTTTAAATCTTTCTTCAAACTATTCAAATATAGTTAGTAATTTTGTAATTACAACTAATTAAATGTCTTTGTAAATATAACATCATTTAACAAATATAAATTTACTTAAATTATTACCACTTTTTTTCTTAATAAACATTTTTCAATATAGATCCTAAAAGAATTTTAAATCATAGAAAATAATTTCAAAGAAATTACTTTGACTTGCAATACTGTTTTGTTGAAAAAATATTATTTGTGGATTATTTAGTATTCTTTTTTTTATTTCTAGTTATGTAAATCATCTTCATTTATATTATTCAATAGAAATAGTTTTAAGTATTTAGTAATATTAATTAATATAACATATTTGTTGTGAATTTTTAATGCTTTCATTATCAGCTTTTTATAATTTGAATTAGAGGAATTTTCTGCATATACAACTTTTACACAGACCAGATAAATACACTAATGATTATTACTAAATATTTATTAAATTAGAGATTATCTTCAACTCAGACATAACTTCAATTAAAGGTTAATAAAACTGCTTTATATGAGCACATGGAATAACTCAACTTCACCTCTTCTTTTCCATGCATAATATCTTTTAAGATATATTTAAAAGCTTACATTACTCTATTCTTCCAATGCGTAAGCCTGTGGTTAAGATTTGTAGAGGTCCCTACCTTCGCATTTTCACCTGCACATGCTTTAGGTTTATTGCCTTCGTAAATATTACTTACATAATCATGTGCATTAAATAAATTTATAATTCCATACATTTTTGAAATATTAAAAAAAAATCATATGAAAAAGACAAAGTATTTCTAAACTGCATATTTTATGCTGAACAAGCATTTAACAGTTGATCTATATTTCTATCTTCATTATTTGTTCAGCATTTATCAGTATCAAATCATAACAATTTGATTTATAAATATCAAATTTTCTGACTCACAACATTCATGACAGCCATTTAAAATAAATACTCTAATAATTACTACTAATCATTTATTAAATTAGATGTTGTCTTTAGCCTAGTTATATCTTTAATCCACAATTAATTAATATGTCTGACTTTATGTAAACATATAAAATAACTCAACATCATCTCTCCTTGTTCAAATTGACTACAAATAATCTCTAGTATAAGAAAGAATTAGAAATAATCATTAGCATATTTATATGATATGATTTGTGTCAAAATTTTGAAGCTTGCAAATCAAACTGTAATAATTTGATATTGATTTACACTGAACAAATAATGAACACACATCTAAAAGGTAGAAATTTGAATCAATTGACTAATGCTGGTTCAGCTCAAAATGTGCATCTTAAGTCATGTATCCTTTTCAAATAACTTTGTTCATACATTTCAAAAATGTGTTGTAGAATAGAGGTTTTAAGTATATCTTAAACAATAAGTTTTTGTGTTTGTATTAAATTCTTTTACAGTCTGTAAAATATAAATGCATTAAAAATGTTTATTCAATTAAATAATTGCATCCAATTTTGTCTGAATGTGGTTTTTAAAATAAAACACACATGGTAATCATCAATTTTTGTTTATTTTAATATGGATACTAATAATGCTTAGACTTAAATTTATATATATATATATATATATATATATATATATATATATATATATATATATAAGATATATATATATATATATATATATATATATATATATATATATATATAGTAATGATTTTAATAAATTCAGAGGAAATCATTAGCTATTAAAAAACAAATTCAACTAAAATAGGTAATAAGTAATTAAATAAAATCAGGGTAACATTTAAGTTTGAAATTAAAAATAAATTTCAGAAAGGCTTTCAATTATAGTCACCTAATCATTATCAATTGCATGATTGAAAATGGTTTCAGCAATTTATTTACATTTTAATGTTTAAAACATAAATTTTATCATGATTTATATATATCATTTATAATACTTAGGTTTTTAACATACAACAGTATATTAATATCAAGATTAGTGAAATCATTTATATTATACATCAACTCAACAACTCATTTGCTCTAAACACTAATAAAATTACTGCTGTTATATTCAATACATTTACATCCACCTTTTTGACTCTTTCTTCTTGATTTTTATCAGTATATGTTCATCATATAAATTCATTTATATCATCTTACCAAACTAACATTTTATTTTAAACAAATAAAAAAATTATAAACTGAGGACCCCATTCTAAAAAATATGATTAAAATTATTTTTTCCATTATTTGCAATAACATTTCATGTAATCATTTCACTTTAGGCAAAATGTGCAGTCATTTCTTTTTGTGAATAAAACTTCAAATTATGGAAATCATATTAAGTTATAAACTTGTATTCTATATAATAATGACTAAAAAGTGTTTGGTAATATGAATAATTCAACCTACTATAAAATATTTTAATGTAGTCATACACGTTGTTTTTATATAGTAAATAATATGGTAAAATGTGTTTTTAATAATGAACAAAGTAAAAATATCTAAAATGCGAAGGATCTTTTCTATAGTAAATATTTTTCATATGTTCTTTTATCATTTGTTATTAATACACACCAATCCTTTTATAATAAAATGATAAATATATATGAAAAAGTAATGATAAAAAAGAATAATTTTCATTTTATTTTTAAAAGAAGTATAGTAATCATTTATTTGAATCGTTCTTCTTTAAATATTTGTTTTGGACATTTTTTCATCAAATTTATCATCTCATTTGAGGACAATATGAATATTAACTACACAATTCTATGACAAATAAACCTAATTTTTCCTCATGATAAATCCAGTCTAAATAAATAGCTATTTAAATACTATTTAAATATTTTGAATTTACCAAGTTACACCATCAAAAAACATTAATTTATAGAAATTAATATTTCATTGAAGTATTTATAATCTGGATGCAAACATTTTCCTGTTTCCACAGTCATCAAACTTGGTTCTTATAGTTAATATATTTTTCAGTTTTCACTAAACATTCTATTTTTAAACCAAACTAGAAAAAAATAACTAAGTAATTAATCATTTTAAAATGTCATATGGGATAGGAGCACCAGAAATAATAGATTGAGCTTCAATTTAGAAACCTTAAGCTCTCAAGTTATTCTTCTATTATTGGATAATTCAGAGAAAAATGAATCTATAAACACTTTATACTATCTATACATCTTCATGATACTGATTGGAAACAAAACATTGAATTATTTATTAAAAGACCTTATCAACATGGATACAATCTTTAAAATATTTCCACAATCATTGCTAACTTTTACAATAAAATCTCTTATCCTACAATCACTCTCCCCAATGATAAAAAATTGTCTAGTCTTCCCTACATCTTGAACATTGCTATTTCATTTTTTGCATCTTTCAACAAATTTTAAATAATTCAAAGGATAAACTGCCCAAGGAGGCCTCACATTAAATCATTTATAAGAGGAACTCTTCTGATCCTATTTGCTTAAAGGTATACTACAGGGAAATCCATGCCAACATTGGCCACTAGACTTGACTAACTTAATTAATTATCTGTATAACTGTTCTAGACAAAGCATTGAATATTTTTCCTTGATCTTTTTTTCTTTGATCTTTTTACAGCCGACTCTGTTTGTTCAGAGGATAGAAAGAGAAAGGTTAAGGGCATTTTGTCAATTGATATCTATGCCATCAATAAAAAATACTTCAGCATCCCTCTTTCTAAAAAATGGTACTTATAGCTATTCACTTGTCATTAGTATGCAAATTCACCTTTAAATATTCATTTTGATCTCAATCCAATTTATTATTCAACACTTACATTATTCATGGATGACAACTCTCTCTTGTTTTATTATACTATGATTATGGTTACCTTCAAATAAATTCTTTCATATTTCAAACACAAACCTGTTTAGTCATTAAATGTTTTAACATTTGCTTATTCATTAATGAAGATTATAAACATCTTTTTTATGTATAAATTGAATAACATTTATGATTGACATTTTATTTTTAATCTATCTGAAATAATTCTTTGAAAATAAAATAATATAAAGTATTTTCTCTTATTTTTATATTCTATTTTCTCTGATATCTGATCATAATAAAGTTAAACAATTATTGTCATCTAGTGGTCTGACTTCAAGTACCTGTAATGCAAGACAAGAAATTATTCACAGAAAACTTTTCTTAACATTGCTTTTTTGCATCAGAATCATCTTTTCATTTTTGACACAATGAATTCTAGTATACAATTTTAATATTTATTCTAAATAATTAATAGTTTTAAGATTGTCATAAGATGTATCAATTTTCAGCATTATATGAATATTTCTAAAGCAATGAAGTAACTTATACTAGTGTGTTATTCTAACAAACAACGTATTATAATCAGATTCAAAACATTTCTTTATATTTGCAATAATAGAATTTGCAGTTTATCTGTTTTTCAGACTCAGTTAACTTTATTATTTTCAAAGAAAAATACAATCAAAATTTTTATGGTTTGTAGGCACTATATTATTTATAATTGTGAACATCATTTATCCAAGTATAAATAACTTCCCAATTAACATTCTAACTTTAGATTACAAATAATGTATCAGTACGAATTATTAAAATTAATGAAAGATAATTTAGGTTTATGATCTAGAAACTTCTCATTTCGATAAAAAAAAAAAAAAAAGACTTTTATGTAGCTGTACAGATTGCTTTTGATTAGATCAAACATATTTTAAACGTGACATAGAAGATTTTAATATCAAAATTGGAAAATTGCTGAAAAATATAAGTTGTGTAGGTAAATTTATTTATGAATATAGAAATAAAATATATATACAGACATGTAGAAATAACAAAATAACAAAAAAAAAGTGTATTAATAATAAAAAACGCGCAATAAAGATGGAAACATATAAATAAAACTGCAGCAGAGCTTTATTGTTTTAACGAATAGAAAATATATATTTCTAGACTGCAATATATTTAATAGATTTATCATAGAAATTGATCACTAATTAATGATATGTAAACAAGTTTTTATAAAATTAGAGATACAAAAGGTTATTATGAAGAATGGTAGAAACTGTTGATATTTTTGACTTGAAAAAATATTCCTTTATATCTAAATTTTCAAATCGTTTTAAAATGAGTAGATTTTGAAAATGACTCAGACTTGAACGAGATCAATAAAAACTTACCTGGTGCTCTATTAAGAACTATTTTGTCGAATATATGATTTTGAAAAATGCTAGCTTATCAATAAATTTTCAAGGAAATAAGGCAATATAAACAAAATGGAATATATTATAAAAATATTTTAAAATACATTTCAAAAATATGAATATTTAGAATTCTTTAATTTAAGACAGTGGTAGCATTGCAGCCTATGGAACTCAAATTTCATGGCTTGTCGCTCTAGTTATACCATTTTGGTGCTTGAACTTTTTGTTAACTTCCAGCAATTAACTATCAGATTTTTTTCCAAAGATATCTTGATAAACACATACATTATGAAGTGTATGAAAGAATTGTACAATCAGCTGTAAGAAGAAAAGAAAAGAATACAAGTTTGTATCTTTTAAATTCCAATTATTTTAAATTAAGAAATGAGACATAATTACATCTCTTAATTATTAATTGAAAGTGTGGAATTATTATGGATAGTTTAAAGAAACAAATGAAGTATTATAGAAATTGTTTTTAAAAAAGGTAAAAAATATAATAAAAAAATTAATTTTTAATAATACTTTTATAAAAACATCCAAATAAAAAGTAGAAAAATAACAAAGTAATCTGTCTAAAAAAACATGTTGTGTCATAAGGCCTCAAAATGCTTTTATAAAATAACATGTTTTTAGACAAATTGATTTGTTATTTTTTTACTTTTTAGTAAACTGTTTGCATAAAAGAATTATTTAAAAAAAATGTTGTTTTACTTTTTAATTATAAATAAAACATAATTTCAATTTAAATAAAGTAATTTTCTTTATCAATCTCTTTTAATCATTCTTGTTCATTTGCAATATTATCAATATAAAGTCATTGCAGTTATTTTTCTATAAACAGATATATATATATTGTGACCTTTTATTTAGGTCCCTGTATTAAATAATCCAAAATTTTAAATTATAATAATATATCTAGCATGAAAATCTTAATAAGTGGCTTTAAATCAAGACTGTTTTGGATGCACTAGGAAATTGCTTGAGTGGAGATGAGATTTCAAACCTAGTGTAGGTTTGAAACTAGGAATAAAACAACAATTTAAAAATATTATTATTAATTGAAAGATAAATATATTGCTATTTTATTATTGTTGAATAATAAATTAAAATAAATAAACAAATAAATTAATTTTATTAAATCTTGGAAAATAAATGGTTATAGTCAATTACTTAAGCATATTTTTTTTATGTAGTGAATCTAAAGTTGTCTTGGATAATTATGGGTAGTTATTAAAAATGAAGCCACAGGGGGTAATATTAATTATTCACACTAAGATTATTGGTAAATGTCTTACCACAGTGCATTGGGATAAAAGCTATATATAATTTAACAAAGTTGTAGGGTGTTGATTAAAAAAAAGAGAACTAAACAACAACATACTTTAACTTTGATCTTCTAAAATAAGAAAAAAAAAGCTAAAAATCAGAAAATTTTGGAATCTAATTGAATGGGATTATAATATTGATATCTAAAAATGACTGAATAGAAAATCTTCAAATGTTGCTATTGTTTCAAACACTTTTTTCATCGATTGATAGTTCTTAAAAGTTATACGGGAAGAGAAATGGAAACCTTGTGCTTCATAACTGTCTCATATAAATATTGCTTCAAACCCAGAAAAATTCAAGAAAAAGTAAGCTTTTGCTTTTATTTTGTTCATATGTTTAAAATCTTATCTTTAAAAATGATGCATAAATTATTTATAATTAAATTAAAGATCTGATAATGTTTGTATTTTCAGAAGATATTATAAATAAAATCAAAAGTCATTTTATATCATATAATTTTAATAAAGTTAAAAGATAATTGCAAGTGATTTTATTCTCAATTCTTTATTAAGGAATAAACACTCATCTGCTGATTTTTCTTAGTGCCAAACTTGTGTAATGTTAAAAATGAAAAATTACAGATTCATTAAAATGTTAAGGTTATCATATTTATAATTGGATAAATTTCTTTTAATATTGAAAATCATATAATATTTTGCTAATAAAATGGAACAAAATAAATATTTACTTTTAAGGTTTTATTGTGAAATATACATCATTGTAATAAGGTTGTAAAATATTTAAAATGCCAGATTATTTAAAGATTGTTACAAATCGTACCATGGAGGAAAGAATAAAAGTAATAAAAAATTTTAAAAAGTCAAAATATGTTAATTGCAATTAAATTATAAAGTCATTTTTTTCAAGGAAATCACCTGGATTAAAATGTAAATAAACTAATTTTAGTTATAACCCACTTGAATGTTTAAACCTTGTCTCACTATATAATACCGAATAAATCAATAAATGTATATAAAAAGTTTGTTGTGAAGACTACAATAACCTATACCATATTAAGGAAAATTATCTCCAGAAAAATGGATAACTGATTTTAATTGTGATACACTTGAATATCTTTGAATATTGCCTTATTATATTAGCATCAAACAGGATAATAAAATATATATGTGTTATCTGAAATATTTGCTCATCATAATATCTGTTCCTATCATTTTAGCTCACAAATAAACTTTACTCACAGGATAAACTCTGATGGTAGAAAACGTTTGTTTATTATTTTTTATTACAGCTGTTTTAACTTACAATGCTTACGTCATGTGTTATTTGGGAATTATATATATATATATATATATATATATATATATATATATATATATATATATGTTTTATTGTGATACATGGTCTAAAATATATTTAGTCAAAGGTATATAAAAATGTATAAAGATACATTCATTTATTATTACACACATTTTTGTTATTATCCCCAGTAAGGGAAAACATAATCTTAATGTCATTGATCTGAAGAGAGAAAAATATTTATCTCTTATAGTTTAAAACTGATTTTAGTGTATTTTATTAAGGGATGAACATACACACATTGTTGTCAAAGATATACTAAAGACCCAATTATTTACTTATATAAAAGAAAAATTGATCTAAACCTTTTTCATTTCTTAATTTTACATAGAAATGAACTTTTCCACTTTGAATACAAATGCAGGTTTGATCTTTATTGCTTAAATATGTTGTGCTCTCTCTAACAAAAGTATAGTTGTCATTTTAAAACAATTAATGATCATTTGTCAAATATATATATATATATATATTTGACATATATATATATACAAACCAATATATAAACCAATATATATATATATATATATATTTGGTTTGTCTATTAATACATTAATGATTCTGCATTGTGAAATGGAATATGTATATTTCCACTGTTCTTGTTGGTATTGTTTTACCTTGCTATAATATTGAGAATGATTGTGACAGTTTCTAGCTGATAGGATGTTCCAATAGAATGGCATCCAATAGATTAATATTAATATTGCACATGGGCTGATGGAAAATCACCTATTGCTGATTTCATGAGAGGAAATTTTGGTAGAGGCTGAGTAGTAATTAATGCTTGTTAGCATAAATAATCCTAAAAGAAAGAATATCCATGGTCTGAATTCTATTTTTTTCATGCTGAGGCAAATCCCACATGTGTATACCCATAGAAAGGTAGTAGAATTAGCCATATTATTATACAACTGTCATGTTGTTTTTATAGAGCCTCCTTTTTAGTGTTATATCCCTCATGATGATATAGAGTTAGTTTTTCCACCGTGTATGGTAAAGTATAGTAGTTCAAATCATATAGCAAGTATAAAATAATGTTAAATTTATGAACACTGATCTAGCTATGGTGTTTGCCTAAATACAATAGTACTTTATGATGTTATAGGATCATCATCAGTTATAGACAGACCAAACCAAGATGTAAAAGCAAGAGATGGACATGGGCAGTCTGGATTTATCTTCATCGAATAATGATTTAACAATGGATTGGTAAGATCAGTTAAGTATTCAATAATTAGGTTGTGGACATAGGTAATGTTTTAGTGATATATATGTGTATTTGACTTTAAATGTCTGTTCCTACTTTAGGACAACAAACCTATTCATTTCAAATTTTAATTAGTTATTAATTGCACAGAATATGATAATTGCCCTTATCATATTATGATAAAAGAAATGGCTTTGATAGAATGCACTGCTTTTATAACTTTTGAATTCTAAATTTAAACTTGGTGCGTACCCTACAGTCCTAAATATACTGTTAATTTTGTAATTTAAGTGCTAGTGCAGCTTAAATAAGTTTCATTATTTCATTTTTTCAGGATAGACTAAATAGCAATCAATGATACTCTTAATAACATTGTATAAGTTAGTCACATTGACTAAGAATATGGTCAATGGGATACTAAGTATTTGTCCCATCCATAAGTTCTTTTAATATAATAGTTTTATTTCATGTCATGTCTTTGAATTAAAATTTGTAAATATTGTAAATAAAGTTTCTTGTGTTTAAAATTTTATTTAGTTGTCTGTAGTCTTATTGCTAATTACCACATATATACACTATTATTGTTATTGCTATTGACCTATCAAAAGATTATAAATTGAAATCATCATCGACCAATATAGTACTATTAACTATATTATGCTATATCATAATAGTTTTGTTAAGCCTTATAATTTATTTGTACATCTAATGCATCATCATACAATAATCAAACTGTTAATAACTTAGAGTACAGATTATTTTAAGTAATAGATTAAAAAATAAATATAATATTGATCTAATTGGTTTAGTTAAATCCACACAGCTATCATTCACTGATCTTGATCACATGGTTTGGTAAGTCATTGTATTTATTTATTAAAAAGGTATTCCTATTTCTTAAATATTAAAGTTATAAGAGTTAATGAGTTCATAAAGTTTATGTGTAACTGCTAAATATAGTTCTTAATTTGAGTTTATATTGAGAGCTGTTTTGTGCATTCTATTCGGCTAGTGGTAAAATCCCTCTCACTGACCCAAATATATTGTATATAATGATTTTGAGTGTTTGAACCCTAAGAAGAATTAGTTGTTAAGTTTCAAGGTAAAATTTAAATTTGTAATAAATTTTAAATCTAGTTAATTACTATAGTTGGACTTGAATTAGATTACTTTCACTGTTTTATGAAAGTCAACTAAACTTTAAGATGTAAATTACTTCTTTTGATATAAAATGTATAGTTTGTTTTAACTTCATGATAAATATTCTGGTTGTGTCAAGCTTGAAATCCCTATTTTTATTTAGCTTATCTTTTTACCATTTAATACCATATTAGTTTATAGTTTAAGATTTCAGTCTTCATCATTAACATGGTTCTTCCATTTCATCTTGATCATTCTTTTATTTATTCATTCTCATTTGAAATTAATTCATTATCATAACTGATTACTCATATATTAACTTTTATTCTTTTATCATCTTAACTATTCATTAACTCTTATTCTATCAGCATCATAAACATTCATTATTCTCATACATCTTCATTCTTTTCTCTTCATTCTTAGACTTATTTCATTCCACTATTTAATTATTACTTTTTTCTATCATCCATTTAGTCATCTACATCATAGTTTACTTATCATTTCATTTACAAGTTTAATTTCATAATCATTCCAGAGATATAATTATTAGTTATTTATTGGTTTGCTGAATATTAAATTTAACTCATCACATTTTGTTTGTGTGGATTTTAAAGCTGGTTTGACCAGAAGTTATTATCTTTATTAATCACCTTGTGATCTTCTTTAGATCTATAGTTTCATACTAGTTTTATTCGATACAGGAATCATTTTGCTAGTTTTACATTTTTGTTTCTTTATGCTTATATTCATGATAATGAGAGTATGATAGGTTGCATAGGAGGATTTAGTCACTAAAATGTACGGCATGTTTCGTTGATGATCAGATAGATCAGGGAGAAGGTTACAATATATATATATATGTATATATATATATATATATATATTGTACCCTCACTTCCCGATATATAATATAACTCATATATATATATATATATATATATATGAGTTAAATAAACATTAACAAAATTGTATATTCTACAAAGTTAACATTTCCATCGGCTCAGTTGTTAAGTGGTTTTCTTGGGAAGAATAAGGATACAAATTTCAGTTATAAATTGGAATGAATTTGTTTTCATTATTAAAAATTCAAAAACATGGACACACAGACAGAAATGGGGCAAGTTAACCCTTTAATGGTGATCTCTGCTTATAATCAAATCAGCTAAAAATGGTAAATTTTATATTATCATAGCAAATTTATGCCCATTTTAGAGCTTAAAAAGTATTGTAAGATGCTGCCCTTTCTAGAATTATTTTACAAATAAAAAGTCAATAATATTTAAATTTGATGCTACAATAATGGGAGAAGGCAGTCTTTCCTAGATGCTGATTGGTTGATTCTCATTTCAAACAAAAGGGAGCACCTATCAATAATTTTTACCACTCCAACTTCTTTATTTTGATTTTGAAAATGAATATTTTAGAGCATTTTTTAAGTATTTTCTTTTTCATATTATAAATTATTTTGATAAAATATGCTGAAAATAAAATTATTTTAGAAAAATAGTTAAGATTTTAGTAAAAATTCTTTACTTTTACATGAATGTAAATTGAAAAAGAAATCAATGATATACATAGCACTTTCTAATAGGCTGTGAACATTCTTTTTAAATTCATTGCTATAGAATATTTTTATAATTATTGTTTTTGAAAGGTTTTTGTTCACTTTCATAATCTGACAAATTAGTAATTTATTTTTTACAAATGGAACTAAAATGAATCTAATATTAAAAGATGAATATATTTTTACTGTTGATTTTGTAATTGACCAATAAAAAGTTTACAGTTTTAATTCACTTGACCAACTGTAATTTTCAAACAGAAAAAGGTTAATATAAAAACCAAATTCACCACTTCCTTTATTTTGCTGTAATATCTTATATAAATGCAATTTATCCTCTTTACTTTGAATGTTTTTAGCAAAAATTAATTTATTGTATGTATATATGCATACACAATCTTATGTTTTGACTGTTCTGCAGTCTTCTTCAGAGCATGTTTTATTATTATTATTTTATTAATTTTATTATTTACATTTTTATGGTATTATTCATATAGTTATGTGTTTTATTTTGTCCATTATATCATAGTTCTGAAGAAGACTACATGACAGTCAAAACATAAGATTGCGTATGTATATATGTACAATAAAAGGTTTTTTGCTAAAAAGTGTTCAAAGTAAAGTGGATAAATTGCATTTATATAAAAGCATTTAAATGCAAGAAGCATAAGGATATGAGTTTGATTTCTAAACAGACAGGGTAAGTTAATATGAGCATTTACTTACACACTGAATAGCTTATAAATAAATATAACATAAGATTAGGAAAATATAATAATGGTATAGGTATTTATGCAAGATAAACAGTAGAATATTAGAAAGTATAGATTATCTACAAAAATTTTAGATTTAAAACAATCAAAAGAACCATCTGAATTGAAAGAATTATCACAGTACAGTAAATCACAATAATATTAAGACAAGTTATAAAAATAATTAGTGGATATGAGCTCAACCATTGTTTTGGATTTGTACATTATGAAAAAGTATTTGATTTTAGATCAATTTCAGTCAATGATAAAAAATTTTCAAACATCAAGACATAGACTAGTAATATCATCAAATTTTGAAAAAAATATTTATCAAAAAAGCAATGATTAAACTACATAGTGATAATAAAGTGATTTATATTGATAAACAAGTATTATAGAGAGATTTATCTTTCTAAAGTTGTTTACAGCAGTATTATGGAAATATATTGTGATTTATACTAGAAATCTAGGGGAAAAAATAAATGAATGTTACTTGAAGTTATCCCTATTTTCCTACTGATGTACTTGTTTTTTCAGACAATTTTTTGGAACTTCAGAGTTATCAAAAATAAAAAAAATAGAACTAGTCAAGCATTGGTAGTTGAGAGGTCAGCAACAGCTGCTTTACAAGCAGTTATCCCAGGTTGGCAGGTTCGCTTCCTGGCTGATGTTATGACACACGGGAAAAAACGATAGAACTAAACATAAATAATAAAAAAATTAAATAGTGTTTAATAGTTTTTCCAAAAAAGGATAAAATATTCGTTATATTCTATTTAAAGTTAATAATTACGAAAACCTTGGTCAGATTATTTTTGTAGATGAAAACATAGTGAATGAAATTTAATCATAGAATTAAAGTTAGATAAAGCTGCACTGCGAGAGGGTTAAGAGCTTTTGCTATAAATAACTTAAAATACAATTTATCAATGCGCTTGGACATAAAAAAGTGTTTAAGAAATTTGATTTTTCGTACTAACTACGTTTACATTCAAGAAAAGTAACTTAAAGATTTGCTATGAATATGAGGCAACTCGAAAGCGCTAAGCTGCTGATTATTTTATAGTCTTATAATTTGTACTCATTATACTCCAGCGCTTCACACGCTCCTGATTTTATTTTATTATCACACATAGTAGTAAAAAAAGATGGTATTGAGTGTAACTAGAAGATTTCTAAAGTAAAATACGTAAGTGAGAAAATAATAGGTATTAATGATAACATTAGAGTTGAAATAAAACTTATCACTAAAAGAAATAAACTGTATTAAAAAAGATTATAAATGATTAGAAAACATCATATAAAAAGCGAATGAATGAGATAAGAAAGTTAACTAAAGCCATAAGGAGAAGAAATAGATTGAAAAACTAGAATAAATATTGATAGACTTTCATACTGCAGCAGATTTAATAGAGGTTAAGAATGATAATGATGATGATGAATACAAAAGAGGACATTAAAAATAGTATAGTAAAATTAAAATATTGATTGAACATTTAATACATTTCAAATTTATTAATAAAAATTTATCAATTAAAGTTAATGTATCCTCAGTAATTTATTTCTAAATATCAAAAACTCTTGATTTACTTAAAATTATTTTTGTCTGACATTTTAATAAAATTCTGATAACTTTTCTTTCATTAATTTTCCATTTACTGTTTATAATTATACTAAGATTACTTTGTGCAATATATGTATCGCTGCAATTTATTATATGTATAATTAAAAAAATGATGGCTAATATTTCCGATTAGATTTGTTAAAAAGGAAATTTTATAAGAGAACGTCAATTTACATAAATATTTTTTTATTTAAATCAGGCAATTCATTATTTTGAAAATCAGTTATAAATTTTTTTTAAAAAAAATAAAATAATAATGATGATGATGATGATGATGATGATGATGATGATGATGATGATGATGATGATGATATTTAAATGTAAAGTGCAAAAAAAATTAGCATCTTAAAGTTTATGATTATCAATAATTACAAAATGAAATTAATTTGATTGATTGTTTTGTAAGATTTTAATAAATTTATTCAAGAGAGTAAACTATGAGAATCTTTAACAGAAATGTAAAGAAATACATATAGGGAGGGATATGTGAGGATTGACTGTAATTTTAAATTGCTTACTTGATTAATTTATAATATTTAATACACATAATTAGAAACAGTTTAAATCCTTATAGGAACAAGTAACAAAAATATAATATTGTTTTACTCCAAATCTAAAGTTCATCTCGATTTGATATCCATTCAAGTTTTTAAGTTCTAATTCAAAGATACACTACTCTGTGTTAATTTTGCTTCTCATAAATAAAAATGTAGTTACTGGTTGCTTCCGTTTAGTATAAATAATTTTCAAGGAACTTTTTTGATAATTATCAAAGTCAGAATTTTTTTTAAAAAAATTATTTTATGTATTTAATAATTAATAAGCTCAATAGCTCATAAATAAATTACAAATGTCTTGAATATGTAACATTTAAGATTATAATCATATCTCTCATTCAAAATATGTTACTAAGAATTTTTTATCAGCCTGAATAAATGGACATTGATAAATGAAAAATAAAATTATTTGCAAGTTTATTAAAAATAATTATTAATATTTGGAATGAGAGATATAATTGGAGACTCTGATACAAAGTTCTTTAAAAACATATACAATAATTTTCAAATGCTTATAATAATTTATTTCAACTATTTTACTTATGATCTGATGATAAGGGGTTTCTCAAAATGTATATGCAATGATATTATTATTTTGGAATTATTTAATTAAAAATAAAATTCTAAAATGCTTTATTTACATAACTATACTAAAAAGTAAAAAAAAAAGTGTTCTTCTGTTTTTTCAAGTTAACATTTTACTCTGATAATTCTAAAATTAGATCGTCAACGAACTATTTAGATAAACTTGCTAATAATCTCCATTTTCTTATTTCAACACCAATCTATCTTCAGATCATTTTTATCTGATGAATAGATTGACATCAATACACAAAGAGACATTAGCTGTAAATTAATTTAAATAATTTCTGGGAATCTGATATGTGAAATATGAAGAAAATATAATTTTTGCTTTTTAGTGCACTAATGCAATAAAAGTTTCATTTTTTTTTACTTTTTGATTTTATACATGTAAAACGGAATTATCAAGTAAAATTTTAATGAATCATTTGATTTTAAATTACAAAGAATATATTAGCTAAATTATTTACAAACACTACAAAAAAATGTATTGCCATTGGGAATACATATAGATGCAAAATTTCAGTTAAATTGGTAATTGTGAGACAGATAAAAATTGAGTTATAAGATTTGATCCAGACAAACAGAGTAAGTTGAATAAAAGCATATAAAAAGTTTTTCTGCCCATTTTGTGATATATTTATTCTATTGTTAAGCATTTTGATATCCAGAGTTTCTCTTATAAAAAGAAAAAGACACTTCAAACTAATTAACGAAATAAACAAGTTTTTCACTCTTTATTGATTTAAATAATGTTAACCCAAATTCACATGTTAATCATCAGTGCCCACACTTAGAAGAGCATATTTTTTTGACTCCAAAAAATGTAAAGACATAAACAGAAAAATAAAGAATTTATAAACACAAAAAAGTGAGATTCTAGTAAGGGTTGCTGTTGTAAAAATTAAAAAATAAAGTTGTGGTTGCACAAACATACATACTTATTGTCATAATGAGTCGATACATGAATAATGCATGAGTCATTCATGGCTATTTGCTCTATAATAACGTAAGTCTCTAGCAACAGTTAAATTGAAAAATAAAATGAAGATTATACATATATGAATACAAAAGTTTTTAAGTAAAAATGAAGTCTATAAAAAATAACAATTAAAATTAAAAAACCATTTCATGTATTTAAGGTTTTTTTTTTAATTAGTTGGTTATAATAATAATAAGTATTGTTATTATCTTAATTTAAAAAGAAGCAACTTATTTTAATATATTTTTTAAAAAAATAATCTCTTACACATTAATAATTTAACATCTAAAATCACATGCTTAAAACATCGATAAGAAAAATTAATTTAATATCAGTCATTTTATAAATTATAATACAAAAAAATACTTAAAGATGGTTTTAAAAAGGATTATATTTTGTCAAGATTTTGCCTTGCTTCATATAAATCACTTACTTCAACTAGAAATTATTTTATAGATCTTTACCTCAAGTTCAAACAGCATTCAAGTTGAGCTAATCATTAGGTATAGTAATATCGAAGAGTTAACAATTGTTGACTACTTTTCCGTTGACTTTCTTTTTCATTTAATTACAACTTCCAAAAAACAATACTTATTTTCTATAAAAGTTCCAAATTTTATATTAACTGATAGTCATGCACATTATGGAGTAAGTGTAGCCATGTTAATGATATTTTTTCATTAACATACCATTTTATTCTTTTTAACAAATTTAAATAGTAGTTCAATATATTTAGATTAAGTGGGTTTCCACAATATACAAAATCTTCTATGTAAATATTAACATTATTTTATCCTTGTTGCCAAAAAAATATTTAACTAAGATTTCACTGCATGTATTCAATATTACTTGTACAAGAATATAAAACAAATCCTTTGTATTGCACTGTGACATGCAGGTCAAGAAAAAATTAACTAAAAATATAGGTTTTATTAAAAATTATTTACAGGACTGTTAGAGACAATTTTCTCTCATTTTAAAAAAAAATAAAATCTTACAATCATTATACTTATATAATTGAACTATGAATAACTAGAAGTTGTCAAAAATGCTATGATGATGATGATAATAATAATAATAATAATAATAATAATAATAATAATAATAATAATAATAATAATAATAATAATAATAATAATAATAATAATAATAATAATAATAATAATAATAATAATAATAATAATAATAATAATAACAACAACAACAACAACAAGAACAACAAGTTATGTCTAGATAACTTTATAATTCTTTATAACTATTTTGTTGTTAGGGATTTAAATGGTCTTATTTGTTTAAGAATAAATATTAATAATAAAATAACTTTTGAAATGATTTTTTAAAGATTAAAATATATTCAAGCTCCATTAGAATTTATGCATGAAGCATGCAATGTAATTTTGCAGCTCTGGTTTAACTATTCAGTATTACCAGTAATTAAAGCTTATGCCTTGTGTTATCCTCATTATACATACAATGTTAAGATTAAAAAATAATCATAATCTGAAAACATGATCACCTTGTAGACTAACATTCCATTCATATAATTATTTTTACCTATGATTACAATTTCCTTTGTTATAAATGTTCAAAATTTGATAAAAGTAGTATATGTTGTAAGTACAATGGAATTAATAAACAAAATCATTTTGCAGTAATGAGTCAAATACAAGACAATGTTATGGCTGAAATTTTTCATGTGAGTTGCTTCAAAATTTTGTTGTTTTTATTTTGTATCTTCTGCTGTCATGGTTCAATCACCTTGATAAGGTTAAGAAATTTCTGAATTCTAAATCTCCAAAAAATTGTATTTACTCATCAAATCCCAACATTCAACTTTCAGTTGATACTGTAACGGTCAGAAAACATGTGACTCGTAAACATAGTGCAGAATTCGACCACCATACAGAACAGCAGCACCATCGAGTAGCGAAGCCACCTGTGGTACTGAGTTCGAACATAGTTTATTGGTTCCACAATACAATCCACGAAACAACACATTTCGATATCAAAAAGTTTAAATTTGGGCAGGATAGACCGGTCAGTGAGAGACGACAGAAAAAGGTGAAACTTAAGATTCGAATACGAATCTTACTGTTTCAATACTAAATGTAATAATAAAGACTTTCCAGATTTATACAAAATAATGTGTTCTTTTAGTTTATTGTGAATAATAAATATCTAATAACATAAAGCTTTTTGAAAGACTTAGTCTACAATATATACACACTCAATCAACAATCATGGTTTTGAATATTCCTCTATCTTATGATTTTTAATAATATGCTTTTAGTTAACACTAATTTACTTTTCTCAAAGGCACTTATTGTAATCACATTAATTAATGGACTCTAGATAATTTATTTAACAATTGCTGATCATCTTCACTTGCTATTAAAACACACAACACACAATCTTTAATTCTTTTATATTATCAGAAATGATAACCTAAATTCAAAACCACCCTATGATTTAAACCCATCTTGCTTAAATGATTTTAAAATCATTATATATTTAAATAAACTCAGTCTCACTTTAATTATAGACATATGTTATTCTTTGGTCAGGATATTATATAATATCAAAAATAACATCATTAAAAATATATAGATGTTTGTTTAATATCAAAACTACACTACCTAGAAAGTTTGTTTGAGTTAAAAATTTTATATTGTTTCTGAATTTTAGATTATTAGTTGTATACAGAACTTATAGATAACAGTTAAATGGTAAGTGTAATTCTGTTCATCAATGGAGATGGGCAAAAGCCAGATACTTATTTGGGGAATGTGACTATAAACTACTATTTGGTATTCTTTGATTACTTATGTTTACAATAGATACCTCTAGAGTAGATTAAATTAAAATAATAATACTCCATTGATTAAGAGGATGACAAATTTATATATATAAGATTCCTCTGTTTACTTTTTTACTATTGTTACAGTAAAATTTATCCTAGTCAATTTCCAAACTCAATTTTCATGCAATAAATTCTCAACCTTAATGTATTTTGAATTTATTAATATTCTGAGATTAATTACATTGCAGAGAGGAATAACAAACATATGTATTAAAATAAGGAACTGTTATCAGACCATTATATCACATTTATAAATAGTTATAGAAATAAAGTCAAACTGATTAATTTTTTTTGTTAAAGCATTTAAAATGATGTTTTTTGTTTGTTTGTTTTATATCAAAAACAGAATAGAAAACATGGAAATAATCATCTTCCTTATATTTTCCTGATATATAATATATCAAGCAAAATTTTTATTCAAAATGGATATTTTACTTTTGTAAAGAGTCAAATAATCAAATTTAAACTAAGAATATACACCAATCAATGGATATATTTATATAAAAAAAAAAACTTGATTTATCCCAGATTAGTAGTAGATATAACAGATGTATGTGCTAAACGCTATACATGTGTCTAAAAGTTTTATTATAATAAGCTTTACTATATAAATCTTTGATAATAAAATAAATTTTAAATTCATAGATTTGTGTTTATTTATCCTTATTAATATTTAAATACATGTATATTTTCGGTACTAAACTTAATGTAATTATAAAGGGCTTAAACCCATGTTTTCAAATTCCCCACACCTATCCGATCCATCTTATACAATCGATACACATGAAAGTCTGAGTTCAAGCACCTTATAAGTATCCTTATTAGCAAAATTCGCAACTGGTATTACATATTTAAACTATTTCACTTTTTAATATTATATTTATTATATTTGTTAATTTTATATAAAATATAAAAATCATATAGACAATCGTTCAGAATTTATGTAACCTTTGAAAACCAATTTGAGAAACCAAAGTGGTTATTGAAACAACAATTCCATTCAAATGCTAAAAAGGAAATTTTTATTTACTTTCATCAGTTGGAAATCAGATCTAGGAATCTTTAAAATCCAGAAAACATTAGGTCTATGAATTCTTATACTACACAATATATTATTTAATATTTTTATTTCTATGATTTATATATGTACAGAATGTACGTAGTATATATAACATTTTTCTCCTTTGGAAAGTGTAACAGGTGCTTAAACTTGCTGTATATATATATATTTTTTTTCCATTTAAAAGATACAAAATTTATTTTAAAAAAATAACAGATGAAATCAGATTTTTAATTGTAGGATAAGAACAAAATAAAGTTGTTTTTTCCCCCCATAAAATTAATTCATTTACAATCTAAAATACTCAATTTATTAATATATATATATATATAATGTTAATAAATATAAATGTACATTTTAGATTGCACATGTATTACTAATAAATAATATCAATGATACAATGGTTTTGAATATAGGGAATAAAATATCAAGAGTCTTTAAAATTAACTAGTAGAATTAATTATACTGAAAGTTATTATCGAAGACTAATGTGGTACGTAAACTTGTAAAAAAAAAAAAGAAAGCAAAATTATCATCTTCAAAAACATTTTGTGGTATAATTTATGCATTTTAAAAATATTTATTTTCCTGGTCTATCATTCGAAACACTTATGCATTAATTAATACACTATAAACAAATAAAGTATCTATTTTTTAACGTTCTATTAACGCATACGAGTATTGTAAGTTTTTTTTAAAAATAATATATAAAACCTTACCCATTTATTGTTTGTAATTTCTGACCTGTCATAAGTGATTAGTCCAATGAGACCTAGAATATGGACTAACCTTCTATATTTTCTTAAAGTGTAAATAAACTTTTATCTTTGAAAATATAAACAAATAATACAAATGTAATGAAAATTGTAAAAATTAAATCTATTTTTTTTTAAAAAAAACATTCCCTTACTAAAAAAAGTTTATGCAAACAATAACTACTAATCAAATATTTCACTGTGAGTTTCTTGTAAATAATAAAAAAATGTATTGAAAATAACTAACTTAAAGTAATAGATATATACAGTAAAAACATTATCAGTACTAATTTTAAGTAGTTGTTTTTTTTTCGATCATTTTACTTATGAATATGTTATCATGTTTGTTTTGCTTCTTAATTTTTTATTTCGAAATAATGATGTTACTTTTAAATTACTTTTTTTTTTTTTTTGTCAATATTAGTATTTGTTATTTATATTTGCTAAGTTATTCATGGCTTCTCTGGAAATACTCTAAGCTTTTTTTTTAATGTCAAGTTTTTAACATTCCGTTTTTATGTAATTTGAATTTTAATATCTAATCAAACGTACTTGAAGACAATTTTTACGACTGCTTCTTTTAATTTAATAAAAAGTATTAGTTTACGTATTTTAATGTAAAAAAACGTGTGTCATTGAATAATTTTTATAATTAGCACGCATACATTTATCATTTTTGTTATATTGACATTAAAATTTTTAAAAATATCATTAAAAAAAATCTTACCTGTGTTGTAACAGAGTTTCTTTCCGCGTCAGTTACATTTTTTAATACAGGGGATGTAGGTCCCCCTGATGACGAAGAAGACTGACTCTTACTTGACCGCCGCATGTTCGCCTTTCTTCGTTGTGAACGGCGAAACGACATTGTTCCTTTTCTTGTTAACAAAGACATGGTATTTAACTTTAAGTTTAGCTGTAGTGTATATTATGTGTTTATAAAAAGAAAAATTAGTATGCAGTACTCCCAAGAAAAACACGAAGTCGTCGAAGAAAGCAGCCAGCGTATAGCAAATGCTTGCTCATAGTAGTAAGTTTTACAGACCTTGTAAACACGCAGTCCAACAGGTATTTTACCTTATAGGAGCGCTATGTTCTAGATCTTTACATTAAGGTTATTTTCATTTTTCGATCTCGTTTATCATAAAAAAACGGAATAATAAAGCCCTAGAATATACATTTAAATGCAACTACTGAAAAAAATTCCGTGTTAAATAAAATAGGCTATTTTTATTAATGACAATAAAAGAAAATAATCCCTAAAAGTTAAGCTATTTAATTTATGCTTAACAACAAATGGAGCGCAACTCCATCCACTCTTGTGCTTAAAGGTTGAGCGCACAAAGGAAGAACGGGGGAGTAAAAGAAGAAAAGCAGATGGGGGAGAAATGTAATCTTTTCGCGCATTTACTTTAAAAAGAAAATTTTAATTAGGTAATGAAAAATGAAAAATCATTAACAAAAATCCTATAGGCATATTTTTTAATGAAAATAATTTACATTCTTAGAGAAAATACGTTTATCTATTCACCGCGTATTTACAGTGTATATGTAAACAAATTTTTAATTCGGAAAAGATAGGCCAAACCCTAATGCTCATTAGAAATTAAACTAACGTAATAAGTTTTAATTCATAAAAAAAGAAAAATGAAATCTGTTATACAGCTACATTAAATAAATATAAAAATCAAAGATTATTATGAGGTTAAATTGAAAACTATGTATTATGAATAATATAATATAGAGCTAGAAAATCAGCGAATTATTTAAATGCAAATACAATTGCTACTATTTTTTATGAAAAGAAAAAAGGAAATTGAATAAAGATTAGCAACTGCAATTAATTGTCAACAATATTAAATTTCAAATTTCAATAATCAGTAATGAGAACGTAAGGGAAACAAACAAATATTTTTAAAAATGCGAATTAGATATACTTCCAGTTTGGATAAAATTTAGCATGCATAAGATTAGATTATAATAAGAAAAATAAAAACAAGTTTCATGGTTTTTTTTTTTTTTTGGGGGGGGGGGATAAATTAACTGAGTAAGTATAGTTTAAGTAATTAACACTAAGTCGGTCTAAACAGTCTGTGTATAGATGAAAAATTGTTTTGATTAATAGAGTAAACAATTGCTATTAGAAATGAGTTTTAATAAATAAATTTAATAACTAAATAAAAACTTTTGAATACGAATAGGTTCAAAAATAAATTGTTCGCAAACTAAAATTGTCTAAGCCAGCAACTAAGAATGAAAATCAGTAATTGTAGACAAAAAAATGTCAAGATATTTCTATTTATATGAAAGCCAAGTAAAATAGTGTTTCAACAACAATAGCCGCCCGCAGCAAGTATAAACATTATAACTCCAAGAAAAAGAAGGGATAAAAGGATAAATAATACACTAGATCTTTAAAATGACTATAAATCAATCTATAAACACAAATATAATCATATATAGAACATGCTGATATATTGCTCAGTAACTTTTGTGCGTACGTGTGTGTGTGATGCAGTAGATGACTATAAATCAATCTATAACCACAAATGTGATCATATATATAGAACATGCTGATATATTGTTCAGTAAATTTTGTACGCGTGTGTGTGGTGCAATCTTTTTTTTTTTTTACAGAACTCTTTCTAAAAAACTCAAGATTATCCATTCTATTCTATGCTTAGTCAAATCTTTTCAATAAAACTAATAACAATTGGACTTTATATGTATTTTGGAGATAAATTTTATAATATAAAAGTGGTCTGCCTCTCTCATCAAAATCATGCTCAAATTTAGCATACTTTTTTAAGAAGTTTGTCACCCTTCATGAACTCCATATATGTAATTTATGGAATAAGTGATTTTATAACAAACTCTAGAATATTAAACCTAAGTCAGATCGATCAGACATAATCTTGTCATAATAATTTTATAATTATATGAATGACCCTTGAATGAGCTTCTTTCTAATGCCCATATAGTGAGAACGGGTTTAGATTTCACTTTCAGTGTATATATAATTAATTTGGTTGCAGAGTTTAAAAGCAGCATGTGGTCAAGGCTAAAAGTTTTTAATTTTTTTTTTTCATTTATCTCTAGCATAAAGAAATTGTGCTTTTTTAAACTTCTTCATTACTAAATAAAGAATTTATATACACAGTAAGTACTGTAATCAATTTTTTTATTTGTAAGGATGGCATAATCATCATCTTACTGTAAATGGAAAATCCAACACGTTCTTATTTTTCTTTTTAATTTATTCCAAATTAAAAAAATTCACTATCAAATCTGTATAGTGTTTTAACAGTATCTTTGTTCTTATAAATAACAAAGATATTGCAGATAATTAATATATTCTTGTTTAAATTCCTTTTTTAAAAAATGAAACAATAAAAATATCCTTAAGATCTCATGGCATACTTTTTTAAATTATATATTTCTAAAAAAAAAAATCAATATTTTTGAATATGCCATTACTGTATTTCACATCATTAAGTCTTGAATCTTTTTTGTTGTTAATATTATAAAAAAGCTGTTTTAATCTCATTCAGTTGGATATCTCTGTCCAAATCTAAATGAATAGAGAGGGTAAATATATCATTAAAAGCTATCATCTCAATTCTTATGTTATTATTAAAAAATGATCCCGGCCGATGCTATGACATATGAAAGAAAAAATGATTTAAAAACTCTCTTCACCTGTTGAATATATCATAGTTATCAAATATAAAAATAACATCAGTGAATTTAATAGAATTGTGATACCATTTATTAAGAATATATGTTATTTTTAGTAAAAATCAGAGAATATCTACATAAAGTGATACCACTTTGCAGTTTTAACCCAGCAATAATTTTTAAGCTTTTTTCTCTGTTGTTAAACTTTTTGCTTTAACTTTCTATATTGGTTATAAAATTCCACATTTATTTTATTAATCTATTAAATAGTAAATGTCATATGGTTTCTTTAAGCCACCAAGAACAGAATTGTTTCCAGAGAACCAATCACAACTTTTTTTGGTATTTACTCATATTTATTATACACTTCATAAATGAATTTCATGTCTTATAAACATGGCAATTCTAAAGTCTAAATTATAAATTTAATATTAATAACCATAGAAATTTAGATTAAATAGTAAATACTTTTAAAACACAAATAGAAAATTTTATTTTTTTATGGATATTGTTGAAATAAGATGTATTCTTAATGGAACTTCACTTTAATGTGATCTATCAAAAAACCTACATTTGTAAGTGCTCATGAACTGAAAATTTGGTGTTCTAAACATCTAACTATAATGTTATCCATTGTATGCCATTGTTCTGAGAATTGATTCATCCAAAGTTGATTACAATAAAATTACTGCCTAAGCAATGTGTTTATGATAGTCAATGGCATTATAGTTAGAAAAATGTGGTTTTTTCACAATAATGATAGAACTATGCTATCCAGATTTCTTCACTCCTTCCGGGTTTAAATAATATTGATTTAAAATTATTTTTATTGTTTTAATAAATGATCATCTACATTACAACATATCCAAATATGCAAGGCAGAAACATTTTTAAACTACGTTTTTTAAGTGCCATTTTCACAATAAGCAGAAGAATGTTTAAATAAAGAAACTTTAAAAAAAATCTTCTTGAGCTAAAATATTTGTTCTAAATTCAGTGTCAATATGACTCAATAATGGTTTTACTGTATTTTTCAGAGTTCATCAGTCATAATTGTGGGTCTATTAAACCTATCTTGACTTGGATTCCTTAGTGTCTGAGACTTATGATAAAAAAAAAATGAAAAGGGGAATGAAGTCAGAATTACAGTGAATCTAGTTAAGTATAAAAATGTGATTGCACAAGCATATAATCAACTGCTATAGGTAGTGTAAGAAGGTAACTGATAACATAAGAATGTTGTGCTGATAGAGTGGAGACCCAAAATAATGTTTATACTAAAATAGCACTAACTTTTGATAAATCAGCATTATATCCTATAAGATAACAGGATACACTCTTTGATAACATTTTTTATTATACATAAACATAATCTCATAACTGAAGATTATTCTACTGACTATTATCATTATGTATCTCTATATATAATAATTAAATTGCCCTACCTGACTTATTCCAATAGAAGAGTAACAGAATCCCATTGAGGAAAGTGTAAAATAATATTTTCAGATTGGCTATTTGATTAAAGCTCTAGTACTCGACCTACTACTTTCTACTTTCCTACTCAAATGTCATGTGATATTCTAAGCACTTAAGCTTGCAATAAAATTTAAGAATTGCACTTATAAAATCAAAAAAGGGCAACATTGTTAAATCTGGCATAAATAATAATGTTTTCAAACTAATGCAATACGTTAAACAATACAAGTAAATAATAGAAATATAATTATAAAATAAAATATTTAGTCATATATCAATAAATTGAGAATGTGCAAAATACCAAAAAAATAATATTCATTAAATAAATTAATTGGCACCCGATCTTTTTTCAAGATTGCCAATATAATTTTTTCTGGAAATATTTGCACAAGCAACAATAAATAGTATAAATTCTTAACATTTTCAGGGTCAGAATTTTACTCAAATATTACCAAATAAATATATATAAATTATTATTTTTGAACTAAACCGTGCATTATTTTGCTTTACAAACCGATATTTCAATGAACTATCATCTGCCAGATGCTAGTCCGTCCAAATATCTGTTTGTAATGCAAAATAACACATGGTTTAGTCCCAAAAATAATAATTTATCTATATTATACAACCATGAAAACATTAAATATATAGAAATGAGTTTGCTATTAACTGAAAGGAGACTCTTTAATTCCTCTTGGAGGCCTTAAAGGATCCGAGCAGGGCAAATTCCTAATGTCCACTCCATACGTTCTTGTCGTTGCAGCTGTTATTACTATGTGATTATTCATATAGTATGCGAACATGGATGGGCTGCTCACCAACAATGCATTAGCCAGCATGGTGAGTTTATTGGCTTTTTACCTCTGAGTTTAAGATCGAGAAACACCATGGTCTTTCTTCTTAGTGCCTGATAAGGCAGAATGAATGTTTGTGTAAATGATAAATATTTTTCCAATACATATATACAATTATGACAGACAAAAATAAAGTATGGCCTTTATTCCCAGGAGGCTGTAAAGTCACCAACCAAGGCAGGGGTTGGTAGCCAAAGGTGGAGGGTGCTAAGAATCCCCTGATTGTGGACCCAGGCTGCCATTTGATGATGACTTTTTATTTAGGTACTTACAACTGCAGATCACTTTCAAGTGAAGGAAGATTGCAAGAATTAGAAAAAGAACTCGCTTATATTAAATGGGACATTATTGGACTTTGTGAAGTTAGAAGAAAAGCTGAAGAGACAATTGATTTAAAAACGTGGATATATACTCTATTATAAAGGCACAAATATTGGAAATACAAGTGGAGTAGGATTCATTATAAATAAAAAGTGGAAGAACAATATTGTGGAGATTGATGGTGTATCGGACAGAGTGGCAAGATTAGTTATACAACTTAATAGCAGATACCAAATGCAGATAATTGAGGTTTATGCCCCAACAAGTTCTCATAGTGATGAAGTAGTAGAAGATTTTTATATGGATGTACAAAAGGCTTTTGATCAGAGTAAACAACATTTTAAAATTGTTATGGGAGACTTTAATGCTAGAATTGGTAAACAAATGAAAGATGAAAGTACTGTAGGTAATTTTGGTTATGGTAATAGAAATGAGAGAGGACATAGACTTGTGGAATTTGCAGAAAAAAACAACTTTATATTATGAATTCTTTTTTTGAGAAAAATGTTAAAAGGAAATGGACATGGAAGCATCCAAATGAAGGTACAGCAGAATTGGATTATATTATGACTAACAGGAAATACATATTTCAAGATTGTAATGTTCTTAATAAATTTAACACAGGAAGTGATCATCGATTAGTAAGGTATAAGATATGTGTTAATGTGAAACTAGAGAGACAAAAATTATTAAGAAAAACAATATTTACAGTTGGTATTCCTAATCTTCAGAAACATTCTAATTAATTTAAATTAGAACTTACAAATCGGTTTCAAGTATTAGGTAGATTTTGAACATGATTCAGATTTGAATGAAATTAATATGAAAATAACTGATACACTTTTAAAAACTGCAACAAAAATAGCTGGTAAAAAAAAGCAGCAATTGACCAATAAAATTTCTACTGAGACTAGAGAATTTATGAAGAAAAAAAGGAATATGAAGATATACAAAAATGATGCATTAAAAAGAATTGAATATTTCGAATTTTGTAAAATGGTGCAGAAAAGAGTTGAAAATGATATAAGAAAGTATAACTGTGAACTAACAAGGAAAGCTGTAGAAGAAAATAAAAGTCTTAAGAATGTAAAACAACATATTGGTATTGGTAGGAAATTTATATCTGCAATAAGAAAAAAAGAGGGAATTGTTACTAAAAAGAGAGATGACATCATGAAATTGGTAGAAGATTTTTATCAAGAATTATATAGTAATAAAGAACAAGTACCTCCTATATCTATTACATTTTCCAAATTACCCAGAATGTTAAATGAAGAAGTGAGATATGCAATTAAATGTATGAAGAAAGGAAAGGCTACAGGTAATGATGGAATTATAATTGATATATTAAAAGAAGCAGGTGAAGAAATAGAAAATTTTTTAGCAAAGTTATATACCAAATGTCTAAATGATAAAGATGTACCAGATGATTGGAAGAATGCAGTAATAATATTAATATTTAAAAAAGGTGATAAAGAAGATGTTAGAAATTACAGACCTATCAGCCTTTTATCAGTTTTATATAAAATTTTTACCAAGATAATTACAACTCGTCTACAGAGAACATTGAATTTCCACCAACCAAGAGAACAAGCTGGATTTAAAAGTGGTTTTAATACAGTAGATCATATCCAGGTGTTGAGAGAAGTTATAGAAAGGATGAATGAATATGAGTTGTCATTATGTTTTGGATTTGTAGATTATGAAAAGGCATTTGATTCTATACACATTTCTTCAGTGATTAAAGCATTGGATCATCAAGGTATAGATCCAGGATATTGTCATATTTTGAAGAATATTTATAAAAATGCAACAGCAACAATTAGATTACATAATGATACTGGGAAAGTCAACATTGAGAAAGGTGTAAGACAAGGTGACTCCATATCTCCGAAACTTTTTACAGCAGTGCTGCAAGAAGTATTTTGTGGATTAAAATGGGAAACTAAAGGAGTGAAAGTAAATGGAGATTATTTAAGTCATTTAGATTTCGCAGATGATGTAGTTGTTTTTGCAAATAATGCTTCAGATCTGCAGGATATGTTGCAGGAATTATCAGATGAAAGTAGGAAAGTAGGACTAAAGATAAATGTTAAAAAGACTAAAGTAATGTTTAATCGATTTGCTCAAAATATGAAAATAAAGATTGACTATGATGAATTAGAAGAAGTTAACAGTTACAAATATCTTGGTCAGATTATTAATACAGATGGAAACATAATGGAAGAAATTAATCATAGAATTAAACTTGGTTGGAGTGCTTTTGGTAGAAATAACTTGATACTAAAAGGGAATATGCTTATGTGTTTGAAAAGGAAGGTTTTTAACAAATGTGTTTTACCAGTTCTTACTTATGGATCTGAGACTTAGACACTTAATAGAAGAGCAATACAGAGATTTCAGACCACTCAAAGAAGTATGGAGAGATGCATGTTGGGAGTAACAAGAAGAGATTGAAAACACAATGTATGGGTAAGAAAACAAACAGGTGTTACTGACCTCATTGAAAAAATTAAAAGATTGAAGTGCAGTTGGGCTGGACATATTGCTAGAAGAGATGATAATAGATGGACATTTGAAATTTTAAACTGGATTCCAAGAGATTGTAAAAGACCCAGAAAGAGACCACATGTGAGATGGATGGATGAAATAAGAAAGTGTGCAGGGGTGATGTGGAGAAGAGAAGCTAAAGATCGGAAAAGATGGATTAAACTTGGAGAGACCTTCATCCTGCAGTGGATTGATATTGATGATATATATATATATATGGATATAAGAATATGCAGTGGATTGATATATATATATATATATATATTGGATTCAAGAATATAAAAAAAATGAAAAGGTCTTTCGGGGGAGGGGAACTAATAGGATGGCCTTCATAATGTTAAATAAAATTGTTAATAACAAAGATGATATTAAAAAAATCATTTTAAAGACTTCACAATTTTTTTTTTATTTCATTAAAAGGTAATTAAAATTATAATTATAAATCATATCAAATTCAGCACAATGCAAGTCGAATGATTTTCTGAATTGTAATAAATATAATTTGTCAAAAAAAAATTATCTACTTATAATGACTAATAGCATACTCTAAACATTAGATAATTTTCTTAATTTTTACAATTTACATAAGCAAAATGTACATAATTTACTGAACTTATCTATCAGTTCTACAATACTATTAATCTTCCACTCTTGCTTTCCAAGCTCAATCAATTAATTATGTTTTTAAATTGAAAATTATTCAACATCTACCTCTCATTATTAGACCCCTTATCTTAAAATTATTCATATGCAGTTAAAAGGACAAATATTAAATATTAATATAAATGCATGTATACGCTTCGAGTTAGGAAATGCTGTAAATTAATTAAATTTATTATATAGTTCTCTCCAGTATAGTAATTAATTGCAACATGTATATCATAGATTACAGCAAGATTTATATATGTACAAGATATTCCCAATTATTAATATTATGTAATATATCGAGATTAATACTCAAACTACTTGTTTATTAAGTAAATAAAATACTCTCAATCCAAAAGCATAAGGCAAAACTTTTTCCATATGTCATAGCATCGGCCGGGAGGCGAACCCGCAACAACCGTCTGCAACCAACTGCTTGTTTGCAAGGCTGCTGCGCTGACCTCTCGGCTAACAACGCTTGACTTTTCCCTTTATCTTATCAAAACTTTTTTTAGAGAAAAGAATGGACCGTCTTCTAAGGTAAAAAGAGAAAACGGTTCCTTCTTTTCTCTTTAAAAAAGTGTTGTTTTGTGCTTTAGATTGAGAGAGTTTCATTTACTTAATAAACCAATAGTTTGAGTATTAATCTCGATGTGTGTATATATATATATATCATTAAAAATCATTCAACACTTAGACAATCCTAATATCAATAGCAATCAACAACCTCAATCTGTTATCAAGACAACATTATTTGGGTTATATCATGTATTATTTTTTTTTAATTTCCAATGTTTTGATAAAGTAATATTCATCTTTATCAAAAACAAGGTTTTAATGAATAACTGTCATATCTTAAGTAATTACGAGACAGCTTAAAATAAAAAACAATCATTCTTATATATAAATATATTTGATGATTATCATTCAGAATAAGTGGATTAACATTTTTTTTTACTTCCTTCAGTTTTACAATTAATTGATTTCAATTTGATTTTAGAAGAAAGAGATAAAAATAACTTGCCTCCACAAGGCTGAAATATATTATGCTTCATCAGATTTATTTAAACTACCTTATCTTTTCAATATAGGCTCTTTCATAGTTCTTAAATCATATTTTTTCAAATTAATTAATTTTTTAATAATATCAAAGTCAGTGTGTGACCAATTTTTTAAAAAAATATGATGTAAAAGCTAATGCAATTTACTTTTGATAGAAGGTGTCGTTATGCTCCCTAATTCTGACACTATTATGTCTTTTAGATGGACCACAAAGCTTCTTGATCACTATGATCATGATGTTTTATAGACATCTTGATATTTTAAAAGTACTCAGTCTTTAGGTTTACAAAACAAAATCACTACTTTTTTTGCTAGTGGAAAAAAGTAATCTTAATATTAAAATTAGATAGTCTTCTGTTAATCTTATCTATAAATCCTTTAAAATAAGATAAAACATCTCTATAACTAGTTGAGTTTTCAATTTTATCATTTTTTTCATCTTAGTATTAATGCTATGTAAAGCTTTATGTATAATATTTTATTATAACAATTAGAAAGTAGAATATTTTTAGTTAGTGCCATTTCTTAAACAAGATGATCTTTATCAGACAAACTATAATAAGCTCTCATCAAAAGATTTTTTGCCACATAAAATATATGAACTGGATGATGATGAGAATAAAAATTGAGATATCTGTTTTTGTGAATGGATTTTCAAAAAACAGATATTAATAAAGAATCAGAAGATTTTCTAGCAATTAAAACATCTAGAAAAGAAAGTATTTGCAATTTTCAACTTCCATGGTAAATTTAATATTAGAATGCTATCTATTAACAAAAAAAAAAACAAAAAAAAGAATTCAAGGCATCAGTACCATGAAACCATGTAACAAACACATCTTCCACATATCTGAGCCAAATTGAAGGTTTCTTATTAGCTGCATTTACCACTGGATTCTCAAAATTATTCATGAAGGGATCAGAAATTATAGGTGACAGTAAAGAACTCATAGAAAACCTGCTCATTTTCTTATACTTGTGAAAATCATAAATAAAAATGTATTTTCAAGGCAATAATTTGTCAGTGAAATAACAAAATCAGACAAATTATTGTACTGAGTTAGATCAAGCTTCTTCAATAGGAA
The DNA here is from genome assembly GCA_028023455.1 of Epiperipatus broadwayi. Classification (NCBI taxonomy): domain Eukaryota; kingdom Metazoa; phylum Onychophora; class Udeonychophora; order Euonychophora; family Peripatidae; genus Epiperipatus; species Epiperipatus broadwayi. The sequence continues at coordinate 9,820,604 of JAQFVV010000001.1, forward strand.
TACCAATAAATCACTTTTAGTTTTTAATTTTTTGATAATAAAAATAAAATGAGATGAATTCTGAATTCTGGATTGAATGTTATCTGCCAACAATTGCAAGCATTGAACTAAAAATTGAACCAAATAATGTGAGAGAACTTACATCTCATACAATAGGTCTCAATGGCACTTCAGTTTATGAATTTTAGGTAACTCATAATATATGTAAAATCAACCATGAATTGCCTTAAATGTAATACATCATGAGCTGTCCTACTGCCAAAATGATGTTCTGGTCCATTATTCTGGGCCAATAAATGCTCACCGATGCTGCTTCATTGATTCCCTACAAGACCATATTGTTTTTTATATCTTTGAATTAGGAAACTATAATTGTTGTTCATTTATAAATCACCAGCAGGAAGATACTATTAATTCCCTTTTAAATTGTAGGTGAGAAAACGATTCTTCCTGCCAAAGCTTTTAATGTTTTAATATTTACAGAACTCATATACACTCTCTGATGAATACACTTATAAAAATCTAGGTCAAACTTTTTTATTCCATTTGCTAGATTTACTTTAGTTTGTTTATTAAATTCAATAAAATTTTCAAATTAATTTAAACTTAATTTTGCTGATGTTTATCTTAGTGCTTCTATTTTCTCAATTGTCTGAACAATATTTAAGATTTCTTGCTGTCTCCCTGAGTCTAGTCAGTGTAAACCATCATCACCATCCACTTTTGATCATAGTAAACAAATTTTCCAGATACACAGTGATCTGGTAGTATTTTCCATGATCAAGGGTCAATTGAGTGACCATTACAATAGGTAAGAGATTAAACAGGTATTACTGACATCATTAAAAATGAGTTGAAATGGAGCTTGAATGAACTTGTTACCATATTAGTAAAATAAATTATAATAGATGAACAATTGAAGTTTAAATTAGATACCAAGAGTTAGTAAAAGTTATAGAAAGAGATCATTTCAGGTGATATCAATGAATGGAGGAAATAAAAAAATGTTTCTAATGAGATGTGGAATAAGAATTCAGAGAAATTGGAATTAAATTTGGAGAGATTTCATTTTGCAATAGAGTAGAGATAAGGCAGTCCATTCTAATCTTTTCAAAGACTCTATCTTGTATGTTGGATTGAGAGCATTTCACATGCTCAATACATCAATATTGAGTTATCTAATTAATATATATATATATATATATGAAAGCAGTTCATTACTTAAAGGATACCAATATCAATATCAATCAACAATTTTAATCTGTTGTCAAGGCAACCCCCTTTTAAAAATAAAGATGGAAATGTACTTTTATCTATGGTCTAATAAGTTTATATAGACATTACAGATTATATATATATATATATATATATATATATATGTCTCTTCTATTATTATTTATATAGACATTACAGATTATATATATATATATATATATATATATATTTGTCTCTTATTATTATTATTTTTCAATAAAATTTATTTTTTAATATTGGCTTAAATATATTGCAAACTTTATGTACATTAAAAAAACAACAAAAAAAACTTTATGTACATTACTCTATTTTGTTTTATTTAAATCACTCATCTTCATATTGTAACAAATAAAAACCCTTACATAAAAGCATGTTACCACATTACTTAGGTTTATTAAAATAGTTAAGGCTTTACTTCATTAGCGTTTGAAATCAATTATATATATATATGTGCTCTGCTCACAGATAATGGAGCTATTAAACGTAAGTAAAATTATCAAAAGTTATCACCAAGCACTTTCGGGACAGTTTATAGTCCCATATTCATGGGTACTTTTCATGAATATGGCACTATAAACTGTCCCAAAAATGCTTGGGGGTAACTTTTGATAATTTTACTTATGTTTAATAGCTTCATTATTTGTGCACAGAGCATATATATATATATTAAATTTGATTTTTTTTTTACATTTATTTTAAATTGTGTGCATATATGACCTTTTCTCAACAGTATTATGTTTAATATTAAATAAAAAATATTAAATAAATTGTAACTTGTCTACACTGGCAGTTATGAAAATTAAGAAGACCTCTATCACAATTTTATTCAACAATAGATGCTGCCAAATTTTAAATAGCTAGAATAAGGTTGCTGTACCTGTGCTGAATAAACTATTACTCTGTTTGTGACAATCCCCTCAAATAGGATATAAAATTATTGTTTTGTTTTGACAAGCACTAGCCAATTATTTTTTTAATAATACACCTGGGTCTCATTTTATGTGGTAGATAGGTACCTTAGAAAATGTGCACAAAAGAAATCGCACAAAAATAGACTTAACTTACTTTGAAAACTGGGGATAGGGGGTTATAATTTTCAGAAATCGCATAAAAGCAAAGCAAGAAGGAAAAATTACTTTAAAATTCGCATTAAAAAATAATGAAATAAAGTATGACTAATAAAAAATTTCAAATATTTGAAAAAAAATAATACAAGACAAACTTTTTTTTACTTTTTTTTTATTAACTACAGCATTTAATTTTACATTTTTTCATACATATTTTAATCATTAGCGATTGTTTGGCTATTTGACAATATGCGTTCCTTTGTGAAATGTTAAGAAATCAGATTTGTGTGACATACAACTAGCGCCACTTTCACTCTTAGCTGTGTTAATTGTTTTTTTGTTTCTATATTCAAAAAAATGAGATTGTAATCAAAACAAAAAGATGATAGATTATCATCAGAAAGATTATTTTCAGTTTATAAAATCAATAAAATCTTCGTTATTATTTATTTTAAAAATCTAAAAAATTATTTATTTCTGTTATAATTATCAAAATACGTTTAAAAGTTTAAAATTTTTGACTATTTATTGTGATATTTTTATATGTAAATATAAATCTATTATTATTATTTACTCATTAGTATAAATAGGTTATCTACATAGAAGCTAATATTTTAAATACAGATTCAGGCCATATTCACGTTAGCCGCTAATATAACGTTATATTTTTTTTTAAAAAAAAGTATTTCAAGTCAAAATAAGTTATTAATAATTTAAATTTCTTGATATCTAATAAATATAGTGAAATATAAAAGATATTAAGAAGAAACACAAATCGCATAACTTCAAAATCGTATTAAAATAATCCGCATAAAACGAGACCCAGGTGTATTAAGTTTCAGAATCCTGTTTGTTTACATGTATTCTAAGTTTGTTACTTCATACATTTACTAAAATTAATTTAGCTAAAGATGTAATGTTATCATGCAGTAATGCTTAATAAAAATAACAACAGAAAACATATATTAATCTTTAATTTAATTTAAAGTTAATATCTAATCCAAAAATTAAGTGATAATCTTTACCCTACCTAATGATTGGTAATAATTATGAATACATTTTTCTAAAATAAATGGTATTAAAATGTAAGTGCAGAAATGTTGACAGGTCCATCTCAAATATTAGTGTAGAATATAATTAAGTTATTCTCCATTTTCATCAAAAGTTTTAAAACATTATTTTCAAAAATCAGAATCAAGACAAAAATTGATTAAACAAAAACTTGTGTTTAATGGTAATATCATCTAAAAAAAAATTACCTATATTATTTGGTAATAAGTATATGAAAAATAAAATAAGGTTATAAAGTGTTTTTGGGGATATTAATCTACATAAAATTAATATGATTATTTGACCACAACTATCAAAGTATGACCACATTGCTTCTCCTGTTGTACTGAAGATATATTTTTGCTGTCTTCAAAATTAAATGTAAAAAAAACATTTTCATGTGATAAATCTATACTCATAATTCATTCACTCTAGCAATCTTATTTTATTGAAATCTAATATTTGCAAATAATATTTTCTAAAGTGATGAAACATTTCATTTTTATGATCTAGGTTTGTTTTTATTTCCGTCAACAAAATTCTGCATTAAAACCTTTATAATTAATTGCACAAGAAAAATGTACTTCCTCTTTACCATCTAATTATATATTTTATATATATATTTCAAAAGTGATTTTCTTTTTTTTTAATATCAGATCTCAGAATAATTAAACTGCTCATAATTATACATCTTTATATTCACGTTATCCACTTATAAACAATAACACATTTAGTACTTAAAAATATTAACTCATCTGTTAGTTATAACATTTTATCTTTCTGTAGTTCAACTCTATTAAAATTCATTTATTTAGTTTTGTATACGTGTGCCTAATCAATTTAATATTGGTGTTTATATATATATAAAGTAAAGCATTTTAATAATCCTTCAGAATAAATAACTATAATTACTAAGTAATCACATATCTAAATCACTATTGTGACAGTCAGATGATGTGTGTAGATTTAACCCAATTCGAATACTAGGCGAAAGTACCTCAAGGCCAACCATACGCGAGATATAAATCAAGAATACATATGACCTCTGCCCATTCGCCTGTTCTCGAGGCCTGATCACAAACAAACAACACCATCTGAGCCATGCATAAATTAATTTTCAACCGGCCACAAAGCTTAGCAACAGCGGAAGAGACATGGACGGGAAATCCTAAAGAGCTAAAAGCTAAATGTGTAAAGTACATCAAAATATGTGTTGGTGTTTGCGTTTTGCATGCCTGGATCATTGAAAAGTAAAAATAAAGCATTTAATATAACTAAGAAACTCAAGTTTTTGATAATTAAATAATGTTTAATTACTGGCTTTAAAATATGAATAAAGCTTTAATGGCCTCCGCTATTCCCCTCAATTATGGCAACAAACTAATTAGACAATAAAAAGAAAACAGGTTAATAGGTTTGCGGTCAAATTCTTTTCTTCCCAATTTTATTAAAAAAAATTCCAACTCGATCTTCTCGATAAAGTACGATGGATAATAAAAACCTTTCGCAAAGCATTTCTTATGGCTTTGCGCTAAAAATCGTGTTTAAAATTGACTTAGAACGTATATAGTTAAATCAAATATACGTGATAAGCTAATGGCGGACAAAAAGAGGTGTTATCAAAGAGATCAAGTTGGCACACAAAAGAAACTGACTTGGATTTAATTAACAACATAAATAAAATTGGAAAGAGATTTCAAATGACAAAAAGTTAACTATTAAATTTAACCGCAACGAAATACTAAATATTTACAATGGTTAGTAAGGAAGAATAGCGAAGGTAAAAAGGTTACATATAGCTAGATGATCCCAAAATATATTTAAGGTTAATTCATAAAAGGTTTACATAGCAAGACATATATTTCAATACAACAATAAAACAATATGAATCAAAAGTAGCATACGAGATAGTTTAATTTAGGAGATACGATACCGTCCTTTTTCCGTGATGTTCCCTGCGGCGTCCGCGGCTTGATCCGACCGACGATAGGTGTTTGTCCGGACAATGAAAATATGAAGTATGGCTTCCATGAAAAGTTCTCCAGACACGGCATAGAGTTCATATGGTTATTGATTGGATGTTAAGGCATTTTGGATGGTATTTAGGAACCCCGGCGATAGGCAAAGCTATGATTTGCCTAGCCAAGCATATCCATTTTCCTCAAAATACGGTTGGTTTTAACTGGAGCAGGTTCCAACTTCTCCATTATTTGAAAATGACAGCTGTATAACTTTTTTTGAAGCACAAGCTAAATGTGAAGCAAAATCTGACGGATTTCTCCCAAGAGAAATCTGAATGCACTTTCCAGAAAGCTTGGAAATAAAACAGCAAGAAAAATCTTACTAAATCGCCTTCACAAGCAAAATCAGAATCAAACGACTCCTTCCAAAAGAAAAGTCTGAATAATTATCTCTTTGTTCTCCCTACTATTTATACTTTCTCGCCAGCTACCTTCCATTGTTTGTATGATCTGAGATCTTGATAAGCCCCCCTTGCTGCTTTGTTTCAAAACAACACGTTCTAAAAATAACTTCAATTTTTTACTCTAACTTTCTTACTTTAAAGTTGGAATTCTATTAATTAAAAAGCAAGAAAGAAAATGCCATCTTTAATTAGACTTGAACGACTCACTAATTAAAATATACATTCTTTCAGAAATGTTGGTGGGCTTATCTCAAAATCAAATCATACTAAATATTTTAATAAAAATTTGAACAACAATATATTATTATTTTATAATAGAACAAGCATTTTATCTCAGCAGAATCTTGCATTAACTCATATATATACGCTAGATGTATATATATATTTGACTAATAGGTTAAGCAATTTTTATCAATAGAATGAAATTTATTTAAAATAAAATATTTAACTGTAATACACATTTAATAAGCATAACTATTTTTAACTCTAATGCAAAACCCTGCTGATATTGAACTATAAACTTAATTTAGGTCTACAATATTAATTAAGTTTATAGGAAGATGTGAAGCATGGATCGGACTTCAGATCCATTGCTTCATTATATGATTTTTTTATTTGTCTGAGAACTTATAAGTAATAAATAATTCACTATGTTTATTATTTAATTAAAGATGTAAATCAATATTTAAAAAAAATTGCTTGTCTAGAGCATTAAACTTACGTAATCATTACAAGTCAAATAGTTAATCTGCATAACTTTTATCAATCAATGTTTCGTAGCATATATATATATATATGTGGGTACGTGCGCTTGATATTATTCCAAACCAGCTCGAAATATATATATATTTGTTCTGTATATATAAATTCACAGAAGTAATATATAAACTGTACAGATTTTCTTTACTAAAAAAAATACTCTTTCATTTTAGATTTATAGTATTCAGTGGAGTTGAAAGCACTTTCAACATTTCCATGTTACTTTCAAAACTTAAAGAATATAAACCATGACGTTTTTTTTTAACAAAAGAAATCTGTATATTTCTAAAATTATAACTATTTTCTTAGTTTACTCATCTTTTTGGTCAATATTATATAAACATAATCTGAGTTTAAAATTATTGTATATATATATATATAATTATTTTTTTGAAGTTGTAAGACTTTTGTGTTAAAATATGTAAATGGTCTTGGTATACCGAAAGACTATGATAATAATTAGTTATAAGGTAGTATAATCAATGTTTATTTTTTGTTCAGGAATTTTAATCACAAAATAATTCACTCCATTGCTTAGAAAACTTATGTTCTCTTTTTAGAAATAATTGATAATAGTTTCAATAGCTGTTAAACACATGTTATTAATTTCAAATTTAATCATGTTGTTGAAGCATGAATTGTCAAGTTATCTGCAGTAAGTAGTTAATAATTGATATAGAAATTGTGCTTTCTAATCTTCTTTGGGTTTAACTTTTAAAATAAACTACGGTTTCTTCTACCTTAGTTCACTGCTAAAATTCAATATATATATATATATATATATATATGCTAAATATTCAATATATATATATTTCTAAACCCTTTTGTAGTCTTTTCAACATCTAGCCTTTTCTGTTTTTATATACGTTTCATTTAACTCAGTTATGAATCTAACCATATGATGAGAATGTTTTTCCCTATTAAAAACTTGGTCTATTGTTAGTTTTACTTGAAGTTGTGATTTATTCTAAAAGTAATTTTAATGACTTAATATTTCAGAATAAAAATTGGCCATTTAAAACATTAACGCACTTCAGAATGCAATATGTAAGGTTCGTCATTTATTCTAAAAGTTGATTTGATATAAAATTACAAAAAAATGTAACCATAAATCAGTATTAAAATAACCATTCCAAAAACTTTGATCCTATATAGTTAATATCTGTAGTTTGGATTGACATAAATAGTTCTAGAAAATGAAGCTGTCTAAATTTGCAAAACATCACTGCCCTCCTTTGCTTACTATCAAAAGAGTCAATTCATCAATTTAAATTGTTTTGTTTTTCATAATTTAAATGGCAATTCAATCTGTACAAAATATATGTGTGTTTGGCACTGATACATTGAATGATTTAACTAAACAATCATTTATTTCTTTACACTTTCTATTTACTCAATAATTTCTTTGTGTAAAAAAGATACTGATATATTTAATTAAAACTGCATTAATCTTTCTAGTTTATTATGATTTCTCAATTTAAATCTATCTGCATTCAGCTATCTGACTTATAACTTCTTACCCCATATGGACTGGGAATGAAATAGAATCTACATAACTTTATTGAACTTATGCTTTTATTCTAACCAATTTTGTTTCAATTGATTAGTAATTATTCATAATAATCTAATTCAATATCTTTTTATTCAGTTATATAAGTTAAGGCCCTATCTTATGCATAGAATCATTCTTTTTGGCCCTCTAGACAAAATGAGATGAAATGTATTTTGTTTAATACAAGTGGCCAGAAGTAAGGATTAGATTGATTTCATATAGTTGGTGTTTTTATTTTCACTTATATATATATATATATATATATATATATATATATATATATATATATATATATATATATATATATATATATATATATATATATATATATATATATATTTGACTTCTGCACATGCAAAAATACCAAGCACCTTCATAGATTAAGATATTATATCATTTTTAACTCATCTTGATATTAGTAACATTCATAATTATTAAAGAAAAAATAATAGATGTATGTATCAATTTCTCTAATTATTAGCAATCTCATAAGAACAATGTCAATGCCTGTTCCACAATTTGTTTATCAATCAGAATTGCATTATGCCTACTGCAGTTTCCAAGCACACATTAAATTTATCAGAAATTTTAACTGATCATACCAAAATACTTGAATTAAGCTAAGATTTCTTCCAGTGGCATGAGAAAGTAAGACCACAAATTTTCTATTTATGCTCTACTTTAAAGTATAAGCCACTTCTGCTTGCCATTATTTCAAATACAGAGAATATAAACTCACTAATATTTGTATCAACATCATATAAGAGTTATTCAATAATGAAATTTTAATCTTTGCACATCAGCCATCTTATCTGATATTTTCAACAACAAATTTTTTTAGCACTTCATGATGATATATATATATATAGAGCATATATATCATCATGAAGTGCTAAATATATATATATATATATATATATATATATATATATATATAAACCCAGCACTTGCATTCCATTATCTTTTCTGCTCAAATGAAGATTTGGATCCATTTCATTGCTTTCCACCCAATCTGCTCATCAGATATATAACTTTTTCTCATCAACCTTACTCATCAGTTTATGAATGATACTTATCAGTGATAATCAGGGATTTTGGGTGGTATTGGAAATATATTAATTTGTATTGAATTGACTTTTGTTGCATCAAATTATTCAGATCTGATCTAAGCTACAGTGAGGATCTCTTTTTTCTGTTTCTGATTTTTGAGGTAATATTCAATTGTTGTTTTTTTTAAGGAAAATTTCCTTTGTGTTCAGAATTGATATTATCAAATGCATTTAGAAATTCTATAATCTTCTCAATCATTTTATTTCTGATTATATTATTGCTCTTTATGACTAAAAAAGTTATACCTAACTATTATTATAATTTGACTGTTGGATTGTGGGTTTACCTTAAAATATCTCTCTATACTATTGAAATATTCAATTGTTGATAAACAGAGCAAAACTTTCCATACAGTATTGCCACCTGTGCTAAACAGAGTAATCAATGGATGCCAGAAGGCTTGTGCATAAAATTCCTATCTAATGCCTACTCAACCAATATCCCCAGACAAGTTTCTGGCTTGTGGCCTTCATCAGTGAGGATCTTTGGATCTGAGAGCATTGCTAGAGGGTTGCATTAGATCCTATGATCTAGATGCAGTGCTCTCAGATCCAAAGCTCCTTACTGATGAAGACCACAAGCCAGAAACTAGTCTGGAGATATTGGATGAGTAGGCATTAGATAGGGATTTTATGCACAAGCATTCTGGCATCCATTGATTACTCTGTTTAGCACAGGTGGCAATATTGTATGGAGAGTTTTGCTCTGTTTAGCTTTTTACATAGGTATGAGTAATCATTGCATCAGTGTTAAGAGAGATGAGCATGCTAATACAGTTAAACAACCCTCATCATCAGCAGCACTATCACTCCATACTATAAATTCAGTTCATACAATTGATTTTTCTTGTACCAGGATCATATCCAGATGTGATAATCTCTACCAGTGCAAATTAAAAAAAAACCGTTGAGATACTTAAAAGGCCAGATTGTATCAATAAGCGTGATGATACATGCAAACTTCCGCCTATTTGGAAAGATTTTTATTAAAAAAATTTTTTAATTTAACATTTCTTGCTATTGGTGGAATTTTAAGCTTTTTTTCAAATCAGTGATTGTAGTGCCTCTACAACTATCTTTCTATCTTTTGTCAACCAGTAGATGACTTGTGTGATCAAGTCGAAATGTCAGTATATCAATATTTAAAATATTTTAACATGGATGAACCCCCAAAATATGTGTTTTATATATATTCACATAAATATAAAACAGAATATGCTAATCTGTTTTAATTTGCTAACTAATTATTTGTATCACAAATAAAATAATGAAGTTATTATAATTATTATTTTACAAACAAATTATTACTTATGATTATCTATAAATGAACAAGTCTATAAATAAAATCTACTATAACCATTTAAAGTTCAATTTAGAGTTATTATACATTTCTTTCAAGTTATTCATTTATATATATATTCACCAACACATATAAGTGACCTTAAAACAATAATAATACAAATAAAGATAAAATAAATATGATATGCAACCTTCAAATAATAAATATTAAATAAAATCCACATATATTATCTTAAAGTTGCTTCATAAATTCTCAAGGAGAAAATCCATCAGAGGATGATATTTTCAAAGATACATAAATGCATATATATTACATTAATTCACATAATAAAACTTTATACACATTTCATAATTGATTCCAGAATGAACATGAAACAAATTTCATTTCTTTCAATTGTTAAAATAGGTCATCTCTCAAAAGTCTGAATTGTCATTTGGAGCAAATGCTACTTCCTATTTAGCTTTTTATTATGTGATTTACATTAAGCATATTGTTAAAATATATTATGCTTTAAAATTTTATGCTAGTTCCACAACACAATTCACCAACCAAAGTAATAGTGATACATAGAGAGAGTATTTCTAATTTAAAACATGGACAATTTATATCATTTGTCTATTACCATAACATTTAGGACATTGACATAGATACAATAGCTAATGATCAACTTGAATTTTTATCTTTTAAACCACTGAGTGATTATTCTAGTTTAATTAGAGTTCTTTTTTTTTTTACAAATACAACAGCATCCCTGAACAAAATGATTTCTTTTAAATGTTAAAATAAAATAATAATATTTTTTCTATTTTCTTTTAAAATAAGAATATATTTATTTGGTTAATGAAAATATTATTTTATTTAATATACTCTTAATAATGATATGACTTTTAGAAATATACATAGTTTTAAATTTACACACTAATATAAATACACATGTATAATAATAAATATATATGAAAGCATAATTTTATTATTTATTTATCTAAACCTATTGGTGTTAAAATAGGCAATAAAATAAAATGTTAATGCAAAACTTATCAAAATGTACACTCAAACTTATATAATATTCCTATAGAAAAATATAAAATTTAACTCAGTAAATTATTTGTTGACTTAATTAAAAATAAAAGAAAAACAAATTGTGAATATTACTAGTTTCTATCAATGTAAAGCTTTTTGCTGTAACATTATTAAAACTGAAGTTATTGTGAAAATTGTCTCAAGACAGTTTTTTAAAAATTCAATATGGCACCAAGGGTAGTGAACATGTTAAAGAAAAATCTCTATGCAAATTTCTTCTCTAAAATTTAATAAATTGAATCATTATAATATTAGGTCCAGTGAATTCATAAAATGTGTTGTTAAAAATATTTATATAAATTATATGGAAGGAAGCAGTATTTACATATGTAACTATCATATCCTATTCACAAAATTGTTTGCTAATATTAAAATGCATAAGGAACACTATATTTTAAGACTTTCAATGTATATTATTATGAAGCATTGAAGTATGGGGAAAATGTTAAAAGAATAATTAGATTTTGGGCAGTTTGTGACTAATTATCATTTGAATTTGTAGATATTATTAAGAATGTTGTTATCTCAAATGAACATAGAATAGTTTCATTGGATGTTGTGGAAATATATAAATTTGTAAATAGGAAAGAATTTGCTGAATTAAGTGAGAATTTATTTATGATTTCTTAACGTGGATTGATAATGATATTGTAGCTGCAAGTTATATGAAATAAAAAAATCTTTGCCAATGAGTTTGTTTATCAATGCAGTTGTTGGTAGTTTAGCATTAGTATCCAAAGAGAATGATATAATTATTCAGATATTAAATCCCTATAAAACTATATATATACACCTGGGTCTCATTTTATGCAATAGATAGGTTCCTCAGAAAACATGTGCAAATGAAATCATGCAAAAATAGATGTAACTTACATTGAAAAAGGGGGCATGCGGTCTGTGATTTTTCAAAATTCGTGTAAAAGCAAAGCACCAATGTAAAATTACTTTAAAATTCACGCAAAAAAAAAAAATAAGGAAATAAAATATGACTAATAAAAAATTTCAAATTTGAAAAAAAATTGATACAAGACCAACTTTTTTAATTTTATTCAAAATGATATATTTTTATGCATAATTTACAGTACAGTAATTTACATTTTTTTATACGCATTTTAATTATTATGATTTTCTGGTGACAATGTAACTAGTAATTAATCTTTGAGACAATGATTTTATTAATTGTTTACAAAGTTCGCGATATCCAGACATACAACCATTTAGCTCTCGTTGGAATTTAAGAGCACATTAATGATTAGTGTCATTAATAAAAAAATAATAATTGATTATGTTCTTTTTTAAAATCAAAAACAGAATGTGATTTAAAATGCAAAATTAACATGCACAATGTTTGAACAAATTTACATTATAATCTTGTAAAATTTAATATGTGTATACATAAAATGTGAAAATCATGGTTTTAATTTCATTATTGCATAAAATCTTACTATTATAAAGCACTGAAAATATTGAAATTACTAAGATGAAAGTCGAATTCCAATAATGTGCTATTACTTTCAATATAATGTAAGTGTTCGAAATTTATTATTTCAAGTAATAGCACAGTATCGGAAATCGACTTTTGGTGAAATACGAATCGCATAACTTCAAAATCGTGTTAAATAAGTCCATGTAAAAAGAGACCCAGGTGTGTGTGTATATATATATATATATATATGCTATGTGGATGATGTTTTTGTCTGTGCATCTCAGGCTATTATTAATTACATGATGAATTAAATACCAAATTGGAATTAAATTAGACTATAGAGACTAAAAAAGATGAAATTTGCTGCTTGGTTTTAAAAATAAAATGGTAGTTTAATTCATTGTGTTACAAAATGACTCTTAAACCATTTAATACTAGAGGGTGCATCAGTGTGAGATTTTATGTAGCAAAGTTACATAAGTTTGTGAATTTAAAACTTTGAAGATTTATATTATTGATATGATAAAATATGGGTTTAGAGCAATTGCTATACATAGATATGTTGAATGTTTTAAAAGAAATATTATACATGGGAATGAAAGTTGGAAATGATAATAGAAAATTGATGTACTACCATATGTATGAAGTGTTGGAAATAAAATCTAAAAAATATGTTCATGTAAGCTCAATGTGAAATTTGGAACACTCATTAATCTGTGCAGGCTGATTAATATATGAAGAATAAAGTAAATAAATTGGACCAATCTAATGTCATATATGCAGTAGGAGTGCAATGAATGAATTAAATTGACATAATTGAGGACAAAAATGATGCAGCATTCCTTATGTATATAAAAACTAAAACTGATTTAACAAATGTGTTTGTATATTACAATCGTGAGAAAAAATATGGACAGTTTTGATTACTGGTATTGCTAAGGTAATTTGTGAGAAAAGAAAAGTGAAAGATTAAAAAGGCTTGGTTTGTTTCACAATATACCTCAGGGTGCCAAAGGCATTCAAATAAGCAAAAAATAAGTTTTAAACATTGTTAAGATAAAATAGCTTTTTTTTTTTTTGGTAACCATGATTATGGTGCTAAGGAATTGAATGTATACTTGGTTTATTTAATTAAATTTTATTTCTTGTTTTGTGTTGAACTGTTTTAATATTATATATTGTACTGATATGGAATCTGTGATGAACCTGAAGTGATGGTACTTACATCATCCCCAAGATAATATAAAGTTTAAATATAAAATTAAATGTAAAAGGAATGATAATTAAAAGAATGAAAATGGGCCTGAGAGATCAGTATAGAACTTACTGTATGTAACTATAAGTTCACCAGCATTACCCAAAAGCAATAATCATTTATCATCATGAATGATCAACAATAAAATGCTACTCCATGAAAATACAAAATATGTCAAATAATGCTGAGACACTGAAACATGCTAATCATCATCAATGCTCTGAACACTCTGTACCATTAATATACTGGCCAACTATAAACTTAATTTCTAAATACTTAAAATAAAATGTAGTACATGGACATTAAAGAGTATCCCCTTTATGACAACCAGGATCATCATTATCTGGAAATCCATAACACTAAATATAAACCTCTTTTATACAACAGACCATTATGAATGAATCCAACTCAATAAGCAGATGCCCTTTAACTGTTTTAAATCTATTCTAGAATTAATTAAATTTACTGGAATAACTTTAACAATGAAATATATGTTTATTAATAACAATTAAATTACAATTAAATTAATATCAGTAAAATACAGCTATACATATAAATTAAACCTTCTGATTTTCATTAAAATACAAAACATAAGCTTATAATTTACAAATATGCCAATACATAAAATACCTATGTATCCGTACACAGATGAACCAGTATAATATAAAATGAACATATTTGAATTGTCATAATCCTACAAATGAAATTCTTTTTTATAATTCATAATAATTAATTTAACATTCAACAGAGATTTTCAAATGTTTACATAACACTGATCTATATAAATAAGCACAGATATGCAGCAAGTATAAAACATTCTATTCATTTTTAATAATATATAAGTATTAATCAAAATTATTAATTCACTTATTATTTCTAATAGTAAAAAAGTTTTTTTTTTTAAAAAGAAAATTATCATGAAATTTAGTAAGGCAAGTTCTTTTCTCTTGATTAATTATAAATATCTTTAAAAATATTCCAGCAAGTTCTTTTGTTTTCTAATCTAAAAAGATTTTTAGGTTTACTTTTTTTAAATTTCAAAATAAAATCATTTATAAAAGAATCCTTTGTTTTCAGATTTATAATTTAACAAAAATATTTTACTGTGTTATCTTTAAGTTAGAATTATAACTATCATTTTCATTAAACATTTTCACTTTTAATAAATAAAACTGGAAATGGTCCTTTATTATTTTCTTCCATTACTTTAGTTTTAGTTGAATAATTTAATCAAAAGTTATTTATGTTTAAAATGAGTTAATATTTGCAATTACTTTATATATATATACAATATATATTTGTCTATGCCTCTTTGTATATTGATAAAACTATATATATATAGCATGGTAATCTCTTGGTAAGCTGGTCCCATCTAAAAGCATAAACTGGATTGTTGGCATCTTCAGGAAAGATATAATCCAGGTAATTGTTTAATTCAATCATTCCCAAATATTCTAGAATTAGATAGATTTCAGGCATATAATCTAGTATACAATATGGGCTATGGCGAACATAGAAAAGTGGGCTTTTTACTTCCATATATATTTAAACTCTACAATTGTAAACTAGTAATGGCTGACTTGTTTTTTTGTCTTCAGTTATATTTCCATAGTAACTCTAATAATCTTTTTCCAACCTTTTTATAATCAGGGTGGATTTTTTTAAAAAAAACTACAATAATTAAAAGTTTTTGTTATCATGATTGAAAAAAGTTAATGACTTTTTTCAATTCCCCCTAATCCTTTCAAAAACAACTTTGTACAATGTTGTACAAGCTTTAATTAAAAAAATTCTTTAATCAAAATAGATAGTGGCCTTTTATAACTACCAGTATATCTATTGTAACATAAAAGCATGTTTCTTTTAATTTCAAAATCAGAATAAAATATTAATTAGACCTTTTTAAATGTTTAATTTATATTTTTTAATTAAATTCAAAATTATTTAATTCTTAACTGTTATTCTAGTGTAATATAGGAAATAGAGACAAAAAAAATTTGTCTGTGTTTATTTCTATTTTTCCTTTCAAGTTTACACACACACACATATATATATATATATGCATGAACACTACTATGTTGTTGTATGCGATGAGAAACAAAAACACCTCAATATATAATATTTAAATACACGTGTATTATCTATATTGAACTTAATAGAATTAGAAGGCATTTGAACTCAGACTTTCAAGCTCCCCACAGCTATCCACTCCATGTTACACGACTGATACACATGTAACACATCCATGTAAAAGAAATAAATGATTTCCAATATACGTATTTTATGCTGAACCAGTTTTCATCAGTTGGTAAAGGTCATCATCTCACATGCTTATATATTTAATCGGTGTCCAGTTTATATTAAAATAGCAAATCTTCAAATTTTAATGAACAGGTTTTAATCTTCTCCACCCTCCAACTCTTTATCCATACATATTATTGAAAATCTGATGATGGAATGCTTAAAAACCTTGTTAGTGCCGATCTTATTGTCACACCACTCTGATCATTCACCTGTAAGATCTTAATATATCCATTTAAATCAATAAGAGGGATGAATAGAATTCAGGATGACTATGTAATATTTAAATACAAGTATATTATTTATAATGAATTTATTGTAATAGAAGGGATTTAAACTCAGACTTTTTAGCTCCCATAGCTATCCACACTGCCATGTTTAAAGAGTTGAAGAGTGAAGAACATTGAAACATGTTCCCTAATGTTTGAAGATTTGCTATCTTAATATAAACTGGGCACTGATTTTATATTGCATATGAGAGAGATGATGTTCTGGATCAACTGATGAGTGCTGGTTCTGTATGAAATATGTACATTGGAAATCATTTATCTTTTTCACATGTATGTGGTCATGTGTATTAGGTGTATAAGATAGAGTGGATAGCTGAGGAGAGTTGAACATCTACTGGATGTTATTTGTTATTATTATTTGATTTTATTAAAAAGTAGATTTTGGTATAACATTATTTGTTATCAATGATTTGAATCACTTTATATTTCATCACTGTATCATGCACATGTTGATTATTTGGTAAAATACCATAAATTAGGCAAATAGTTTAAATAGAAAATGGACCTCACTAATTCTTTTATTATCATATATGCATTATATCAAATGTAAATTAAAGTTATTCATTAAATTAAATCATCTGTAACATTGTTGCATTTAAAGAAAACTACCAAGATATTCAAATCAGTTTGTAGAGAGAAAAAGAAACTAGTGGGAATATTATTAATGTATTCTAAACACTTTAAAAAAGTTAACACACGATTTATTATTTATATCAAAATATCATATTTAATTGTATATTGCTCAATTATGGAATAATTTTTACAAAATTGTTTTTATAATCACTTTTTTAAATTTTATAATAGAGACTATAGTTAAAAAATAGCTATGGTAAAATAGCAATCGATTGATATTGGCATATCAATTAAGCAATATTGTATAATATAATTTTATATTTCATATGTATACAAACTATTTAATATATGCATCCAGTTTGCTCAAACAATTGTGAATTCACTTGATAGAAAAACGCAAGTCTTTATATTTATTGAAAACATCACATTTATAGCTGAAGATAAAAAAGACACGAGGACACTTATTATAAGCATAGAATAATGACAAATAAAATAGTAATAATGAAAATATGTCATTTTTATTACTTAAATCATTCACCAACAAATAAATCAAGCAGAGCTACAATGAAAATCCTGTAAAAAGTATTATTTAGGTGTGAAAAAATGTATTTAAAATTTTGTTTAAGCTAAAATAACTTTAATGGTTATGTATGAATGTGAAAATTGTACTCTTAAAAAGAAGAAAACTTTTGAGAATCCTGAGAGCAGCAACATAGATAATTAATATATTATCTCTTAACTTTGCTTGACACCAAACATCATAAATATCTTATTTGATTATTTTATAATATAATTTAGTGGACAACTATATATTGCTTAAAGAAGTTGATAAGTAAAGTGAACTAGAATTTCCAGCAGAAAAATTGATGGACTCATCCTTTCTATAACTGATGGGCCACTAAATAATAAAAAGCCAAATTATTATTGACTTATTAGCAATACTAATTATTTTCTCCAGAAATGTCTTTTATATAACCTCCAGTCATTGATATCAATTTGAAAGTCATTGCTAATTAAAATTACAATAATATGCAAATGCAATTTTATTTAAATATAAAAGTATAAGAAAATAATTTTAAGATGATTATTTTTATATATCATCTGATATATCATTAAGCTTGAGCCGTTAAAATTATAAATGACTTCATTTAAAAATTATAAAATAATAACTTACATTGTTAAAAGAAATAATGACTATTATTTTTTCTTGAGTAATTTTCTTACATCTTCTTTGACATTTATTATAAATCAATTTTTCAAACATATCTAAAAAAATTGATATTAAATGAAGATTAAACAATTTTTATATAATTTTTTACGATTAACATTATTTGAAATACTCTTTATTTAATTTCTTTAAAGAGTGAACAAAAACTGTTTTAATGCTGTATCACTTTCTATACTTTGTCATTTATTTGTTGTTAAAATATATATTTGTTATAAAAGACATTGGCTATTTGCAAATAATTATTGGCAACAAGATAAATAATTGGGATAACTTTTTATTAGATCGATAAACGTAGTCTCATATAGAGCTAGCTATATTAGGTCAGAGCTTTTCAAAACATTTTTCTGATATTTGTAAAAATGGTCATATTATTAATTAATAACAGAACAATAACTTTTTATAAAAACTACTTTAATTATAATATCGATAATTCTGATTCACAAGGTTTCTGTTAACTGTTGAAAAAATACACTTTTAGTAAATTTATCAGAATTAATTAATTACATCCACATTTTTTATTCAAAGCAATAACATCCACAACAAACTTTTATGTGACCAATGTTAGAAATATGTAACAGCTAAAAGAAATGCTTCAGCATCTTCAAAAACACAAAAACCTGACAAATATTAATACGTCATTGTTGATAATCAATATGAATCTTGAACATTTACTTCAATAATTGTTTCATGTTATACTACATATAAATAATTTTTGTGAGATTATTCTATGTATTCGAAATCTTTTTTTAATAATATGATTATAATAAATAAATAAAAAATATTTTATCAAAATTGTTGTGAGAGGGCGCATAGAATTGATCATTTATTTAAAAACTAAAAATTAAAATGATAGTTCTAGGTTATTAACTTTATAGAATGAGTAGTTTTTGATGAACGAAAGATAATCATCCGACAGATTTTTGATGCAAGATCTATATTTATAGTAGAAGAATACTTTATAATATGGAATATATTATTTGGTATTAATGGAATCGATATATGTTTTTAAATTAAAAAACGTATTTGATTGTAGTTTAGTTTCATATTAAAAAATAATTGAATACAGAGGTCAAATACAATTTGTCATTCTTGGGTCATGTGACTAAGCTGCAAGTATTGCTATTGTTTATATGTTTCGTAATATTTGAAATGTTTTTTTGGTAGAATCAGCTTTGTATCAAACGGTGATGTAATAAAGTTACTACAGATTTTGCACATGAGCTTAATGAAAACCTTAAGTGAGATTAACACAACTACACCTTTTCATAAAAAGAAAAAAATCTGTACATTCATACAGTAAATCATAATACTAGCTGAATGAATAAATTATATTATCAAACTAATTCGTGATTTAAATTGAGGAAAAAATGACGTCCATTAATATAGATTCAAAAGAAGCTTTAACCTTCTTATAAGTCTACATCTTATAAATAAATGAATAATTTTACAATACAATATGTAAGTCTTAAATTTTAAAATAAAGTAAAAAGACAACAAAATATAAATAATAAAAAAATGCTAAAGATGAGCTGAATTGTGAAAATGATTTATAAAAGTGGATTGAGAAGAGAAAAAATATCATCAAGTAATGAAAATAGGGAACAAATAATAAGTATCACTTGTTTGTTAAAAGGATCTAAACAATCACAAAGGTTGATTTTAATACATTTTACAGACTTACCTGCACTTATATATATATATATATATGTTTGGATTTGAACTGAGACTTTCACATGACCCACTACTCTCAGTGCCACTTCATATTGCTGACCCACCTGATCACACACATATTGATTTTAAAGTGATAATATTAATGAGTAATTTAAAAGAGAGTTCAAAAATTGATATGTTGGTATAAAACAATGTTGTGGATAATTGATACTATTAATATTAATAAACAAGCTCTGAAAAATATTAAACATTATTATTTGTTTATATGCTTAGAAGTATACAGATTGTATTTTTTTGCCAACTATAGTGGAATTATGATGCATGCTATAGTTTGTTTCAAGCTCCACTTGCATATTTCATATTGTAATTGTGTGTGTAGCTCAAGTTTTCTTGATAAACATTGATTAGAATAAAATATGCATTATTTATTGCACAGCAAATGTAAAATACTTTTAATCATGCATATATAGTAACCAAGAGAATTGCACAACCCACATGCAAATAACCTGATAGTAATTTTTATGTGCGTTCCATATTCTGATGCTACAGAATATCAACTTTTTTTAAAGCTGGCTAAGATCAGGGAGAAAACAAGAGACTCTTAACTAATTACCTAAAGTGTTGATTGCAAATAAATATTACAAAAGCCCAAAAATAATGAGCAACTCTATCTACTCACGTATATACAACACAAAACATATACTAGTGTGACTTTAATCACTTGATTTATAATTTAAATTTAAGATAAATAAACCTTTCCAAATATTATTAAATTAATTTACTTTTAATTATGCACAGATTTAGTACACAGTGGTATAAAGAATTAAGATAATTGATACTATTTCGGAATACTATTACCATTAATTATTTAAATGGATTACGATTTACTGCCTAGTTACTTAATTGCTCTCTACTTTCATATGCACTGTTTTGATGCTAAGTTATATAAGTTTATAATTTAAGAATAATCTTACTTTTTATTTGTCTGTTGTGATCAATTACAGGTTATGTTATTAGTATGCAATATGTAATAAAATAATTGTAAAATACAGAAATCTGTATCTGTACTATAATAATTATATAAGAATGCATACATGAAGATAGTATATGCCTATGGTAGAAATTAAACTAGTATTAAATATATATATATATATATATATATATATATATTAAATACTATATTATATATATATATATATATATATATATATATATATATAATGAACAGAAATTGCATATATATCACTACCCAACATGTATAAAAGTAAAATGGATGCATGTGATAGGAATTGATCATCTACCACACATCACATTACATAAGAATGAGAATCAGATGCAATTCATAACCCAAATTGATTAATACCAGCTGTACATTCTTATCAATAATAATAATTCAAATACAAGACTAAAAACTAAAACTTAAATCTACTTAATAGAACCTTGTCTATGAAGCACAATTGCCTTCCACTCATAATTTAGAATTACTGAGTTAACATGATATAACTAATATACACCTTTTAATAGCAATGTAAGAGACTGTGATTACAAGCTAATTGCCTTTTATAATTTAATTTATTACAATTAGCACTGACTAAATTGTGATGTGATATTTAATTAGAACAAACTACAATTTCTTGCCATACCTTCTTGCAACCAAATTAATTACATAACTATTTATTAATGTATTTCATTATATAGAAGACAATAAGTAACTAAAGATTAGTTAAAAGTTTATACTTATTTTTTCAAAAGTTCAGGTTATCTTTAGATATGGGCAACATTTATTTTTTTTATACCATAGCTATGGTGGATAAAGGTTTAAATCACTATTTCATATTCGTTTTTGATGTGTAGATACTAATTCAGTCTTGATCGGCAGCTGGTTCTTCTTGTAGCACTGAACATCAGAATTTTTCTATTCTAAGGTGGATGCATAGCAGATACATGCTTGAATGGTTTTTCATATGGAGACAGCTTTTCTTTCATGATTCAGCAATGAGATTTTAGCTTGCCTTTTGCCAGTTGGACAGAGTGAAACAGATAATGGCTTTTCTATTCTTGCATGGTAGACTTTCTAGAACTATCAAATTAGAATTAAAATAGAATAATAATAATGGCTAAATAATAATCACTGTCAGAATAATATTCACTGACAGGATCAAGATAGAATAATAGAAAGATAATCTTGAACATAATTTCTAGCACTATTTATATGATTTGGAGTTATATGTAAAATTCAGATTTATCTTTTGTCATTTGAATCCTTTGATCTATTGGGTATAGATAACTTCATTACTTTGACTGCAGTTCAAGTTTATTTGTCCAATGCCATTATTTTCATACTTATTTTTGAACAGGAATAACAGCCTTTTTAATTAAATTATTTTAATCATTTATCTTCTAAATTTTAATCTAGTAATCTGTTTACAAGCACTTTAATCACATTTCCTAGAGTGTAATGAAAAAAACATCTTTTTCTCTCAAACTTCTTTCAATGTAAATTTAGAATCTATTATCTTTTTCAAATTTTAGAAAAAAATATTTTGTATTTAACACAAAATAACTATATATTTAAATACATTGTTTATCTCTCTCTCTCTGTGCATTTACAATATACATTTACTTTTTATGTATAAAAATGTATTAAACTCTTGAACTTAAATTTTGTTTGTAAATTTTTATATTTAAACATGATATATATATGCGCATATATATAGCTTTAATATATATATATATATGAAAAACAAAAACAAGTTATAATCACGTAACTTGATATTGCTTGTATTTATGATCAATAGATGGCGTTTTACCAAAACCGCCGAACAAAGCATATATTTGTTTACATAAATGACAAAAGAGTCAGAATTCACTATCTCTTTCATTTGCCCACCCTCAGATCAGCTGATTTCAAGCTAATTTGCTATCATCAGTGAAGGATAGAGCTAGAAACTAGATCTAAACACTGACTCCAAATGTTTATGCAAAACGTTTCTATCAGTTTGCAAGCATGAATTTTTCAGACTGGTAAAGTCTTCAAACCCAGCCTAACAAACCAGATAGCTATATGGGTCTGATCTCAGTTCAGTTTCACCACATAGTCAAAGCCTCTGCAATATATATCATTGCAAAAAACCTTTAAAGGTACATTTATGAAAAACAAAAACAAGTTATTCACGTAACTTGCTATCACTTGTATTTATGATCAATAGATGGCGTTTTACCAAAACCACTGACCAAGTGTAAATTTGTTTACATAAATGACAAAAGAGTCAGAATTCACTATCTCTTTCATTTGCCCACCCTCAGATCAGCTGATTTCAAGCTAATTTGCTATCATCAGTGAAGGATAGAGCTAGAAACAGATCTAAACACTGACTACAAGTGTTTATGCAAAAAGTTTCTATCAATTTGCAAGCATAAATTTTTCAGACCGGTAAAGTCTTCAAACTCAGCCTAACAAGCCAGATAGCTACATGGGTCTGATCTCAGTTCAGTTTTACCATATAGGCAAAGCCTCTGCAATATATATCATTGCAAAAACCTTTAAAGGTACATTTATGAAAAACTAAAATAAGTTATAATCACGTAACTTGATATCGCTTGTATTTATGATCAATAGATGGCATTTTACCAAAACTGCTGAACTAAGCATATATTTGTTTACATAAACAACAAAAGAGTCAGAATTCACTATCTCTTTCATTTTCCCACTCTCAGATCAGCTGATTTCAAGCTAATTTGCTATCATCAGTGAAGGATAGAGCTAGAAACTAGATCTAAGCACTGACTCCAAGTTTTTATGCAAAATGTTTCTATCAGTTTGCAAGCATGAATTTTTTTTTTGTTAGGCTGAATTTGAAGACTTTATCAGTCTGAAAAATTCATGCTTGCAAACTGATAGAAACTTTTTGCATAAACACTTGGAGTCAGTGTTTAGATCTAGTTTCTAGCTCTATCCTTCAACTGATGATAGCAAATTAGCTTGAAATCAGCTGATTTGAGGGTGGGCAAATGAAAGAGATAGTGGATTCTGACTTTTTTGCCACTTATGTAAACAAATATACACTTTGTTTGGCAGTTTTGGTAAAATGCCATCTATTGATCATAAATACAAGCGATATCAAGTTACGTGATTATAACTTGTTTTTGTTTTTCATAAATGTACCTTTAAAGGTTTTTGCAATGATATATATTGCAGACACTTTGACTATGTGGTGAAACTGAACTGAGATCAGACCCATGTAGCTATCTGGCTTGTTAGGCTGAGTTTGAAGTTGTTACCGGTCTGAAAAATTCATGCTTGCAAACTGATAGAAACTTTTTGTATAAACACTTGAAGTCAATGTTTAGATCTAGTTTCTAGCTCTATCCTTCACTGATGATAGCAAATTAGCTTGAAAGCAGCTGATCTGAGGGTGGGAAAATGAAGGAGATAGTGAATTCTGACTCTTTTTGACGTTTATGTAAACAAATATACCCTTTGTTTGGCGGTTATGGTAAAACACCATCTATTGATCATATATATATATATATATATATATATATATATGATCAATATATATATATATATATATATATATATATATAAAACATAGAAGCATTTTATATGTATGGTATGCATATATTCACTCAATATTTCACTGAAAAAAATAAGAAAAAAACTATATTATACTTTTAATTTTAAGTAAAATGAATAGTGAATGCAATTAAATGCATTCTGGGCAATATTCTTTTTTTCAATAACATTTTTCTTTATATAAATATAACAATACTCTCCATATCAAAAAATTGTAATCTGTCTAATTATTGTAATGTTATTAAGTCAGTATCAATTTTAAATATATCTTAAATTTTAGTAAACTTTTAGCATTACACTTAAAAACATTTTATTACATAAAATATTGCAAATCAAATTCAGTAAGGATTCTAAAGGAATATGTGCTTTCAACTAAAACTGAAGGCATTTCATTAATAAATATGATCACATAGGGCACTCTAAAATAAAAAAAGGTTCATGGTACATTATAAAATTTATTTACAAATTTTAATTATTTTAAATGTGATCACATAAAATACTCAGAGACAGAAGAATATCTGCTTGCATATTGTAAAATGTTTTAAATTTACTCACTATATTAAAGTTGGTGCTGATATATTACACCCTCAATGCCATTTTGAATTTTATAACTCACCCAAACATTCTCACTGACACATTCAAGTGATAAATAACATCGATTATCAACATGTGGTTTCAAAAAATGGCAGTTACAAACTGCAAATATCATTGTTAATTAAAAAATCAAAATGCAAAGTTTGCAATTGTCATTGATTATTTAAAAATCAAATTCCTAATTTTGATCAATATTTAACATTTAATAAAAAGTAAAGATTAAGTTATGTGAGTAAATATTTTGCATTAACATACATTATCACAATTTATATAAATGATTCAAAAATCAAAATGTAATTTATGGTTGTTATAAGCCTATGAAAAAAATCAAAAAGCAATTTACATTTTCTACTGTTAAAAAAAATAAAAAACCTTCAAGTGATCAACAGTAGTGAACTAAGAATTTCTGGTAAGAAAAAACTAAAATCCTATTATTTGTAAAAATAATATGCTGTATTTTATATTTTATAAGTTATAATCTTTTGACATATTAATGAAAAGTAGGTTAATTAGGTTTTCTTTTTTTAAAAAAAAAAATAGAAAATATAAATTGCCTTTTGATTTCTCTTTCATAGGTTTATAATAAATGTAAATTGCATTTTGATTTTTGAAAGATTTATGTAAATTGCGATAACATAAGTCAATGCAAAATATTTACTCACATTATTTGATTTTGATTTTTTATTAAGTGTTAAATATTGATTAAAAATAGGATTTTGATTTTTAAATACTGGATGACAATTGCAAACATTGCATTTGGATTTTTTAATTAATGATGAAATTTGCGATTTTGTAACTGCCATTTTTTAAAACCACATGTTGATAATCAATGTCATTTATCACTTTGATGTGTCAGCTGGGATTTTGGGTGAGTTATAAAAATCCAAAATGGTCATCAAATGTGTATTATATTGGCACCTTAAGGTTTGTTTTATCTTTTTACTTACATTTTCATCTATTTATTTTCATTTATTTTTGGACAATGTATAATGGCAGTTGCCTATACTCATATAAATTAGTTCGTGTCTTTATTGTACATAAATAAAGTGAAAAAAAAAATTGGTGTGTTTTTTTTTCAACTATATATAAACTATAAATTTAGATTTGAACAAAGATATCCAGTTTAATGATGTTAAAACTGCTTTTGTAATTTTGAAAATGAAAAGACAGCAGAGTTTGATAGAATATCTGGAGTTGTTTTAAAATATTGACATTTTAAAGGAAATATAGAACCATAAAATTGTGTCACTTGATTAAAAGGATGCTTCTGTTGTTTCAATTTGTTTAAATGGGATTGCAATAATTATCAATGAATATCATTATTATTCACTACAGCAAATGTACTTTTAAAAATTTTGTTGCATAGGTTAAATACAGTCACAAATAAATGATTAACAGAAACTCAATGTAGTTTTAGAGAATCAGAAAGCACTATAGACTTTTTGTTGCCAGACAAATATATAAAAAAATGTTGTTAAAATGAAGTGAATTATATATTATTTTTATTGATTTGAACAAATCATTTGACTCATTTAATAGAATAGATCTATAAATTAGTTTAAAATTAATTAGATGCCCATTAAAATTTAAACATATTTTATGGATTCTTCATGATTGAATGAGAAGAAAATAATAACTGCCCACCAAATTTTTCTCAAATTATACAGCTTCTACATGATGGAATGGGAGAAATTTTTATTACTACAAGATGAAAAAAATAGATATTTAAAATGAAAACTGGTGTCAAACAAGGACATATACTTGCTTTGAACTATTTTCACTTTTTTTAGATTATGGTTTTAGTAAATTGTTTATAGGCAGTTTAATAACATGGAGATCAATATACAATACAAGTTTGATGGAGAAATTTTTAATATTTATCAATTCAAAAAATGACTTATAGAATGTACTTAATGGTTTTAACACAACATTGAAAGACTTTGGCTTAAGAATTAATATTTAAAAATTCAATTTCTTTATCATTCAATGAATATAAATCAGTTCAAATACGTTGGTAGTTTTTTAAGTAGAAAGGTCAATTGAGATGTTAAGTGCAACATTAAGTCCATGTGTGTTGCTGCCACATTTAATATGTTAAAAGACAGAATATTTTATGACAGGAGAAATCATGATGCAACTAAATTAGCAATATATTAAACTGTTATTTTATCTAATTTACTGGATGGTAGTGAAACATATGCATCCTATCAGCATAATATAGAGGCATTGGAAAATTTAATTTAAGGATTCTCCATAAAATTTTAAAAAGTGCAATGGCAAGATCACAAAATCAATCAATGTGTTCTCTTCACTTTTGTTGAAGTGATTCTATTGAGTCCACTATAGTAAAATCACAACTTTATTGGATTGGATATAACAAATGAACAATGGAAGACTTTATAAAAGAGTGTTTTACATGAACTTGAAGCATCATTTTATGTGAGAACTAGATGCTGCTTATATCACAAGGATTATCCCAAAGTCATCCTAAAGAAATGCAATGTCATAATATTGTTTTCATTGTGAAAATATGGCAGAGAATAGAATACATTTGAAAGTAGCAATTAGACATTATAATGGTGTTGAAATATTTTATAAGAAAAGTTTTCTCCTGAAGAAATTAAAAGACAACATTGTAAAATATAAGTGAACAGAAAAATGGACCAGCATGTTATATATGTGGTTATGTTTGTGGTTCACTTTTTAGTTTATATAGTCATTACAGAACTCAGTTTTAGTTTTTTTCTACTCCCCCTCTCTCATTTCTTGGGGGGGGGGGCTCATTTACAAATGGCTGTTATTATTATTATTATTATTATTATTATTATTATTATTATTATTATTATTATTATTATTATTATTATTATTATTATTATTATTATTATTATTATTATTATTATATCAATCTTCTAATATAAAAATCAACTTAACATGAGCTCAATAAAAAATAATATTTTGATATTCTTATTTAAAAAATGATTTAAATATGGCAACTAATCATATGTATTTGGTGAAATTTAAAAAAATGAAGATCACATAAAAAAAATAAAACATATGTTCAAATAATAACCAAAATAAGACGCTAATTAAAATAAAACTAGATGAGGACAGATAGTAAATAATATATACAGAATTAAAAAGTGAATAATCAATCGAGGTATATAAAAAGGGCTGCATGATAGACAATGGAGGATGCATTATCAAATAACAAAAAATCAACAGAAGTAAAAATAAAAAAACTTTTATACATATAAACTAGAGCCAAAGTAAATATGTAAACCTTGAGAAAAGTATACTGAAGAAGTAAGAAGTGCAGATGAGAAAGATATATCAGAACCAGTATTAGTGTTTTATAAAAAGTATTCAAGGACTACAGACTAAAAAAAACAGACTCTTTAAAGCAAAAAAAAATGAACAATTTATTATGACAATTATAATGGTTAAAATAGCTAGAAAGTAAAAAATGAAATGGTGGCATGTCCAGAAAAATTAACAGGAAAATAAAAGTTAGAAAGAACTTAATTAAAAGCTGAATTGTTAACATATCCAAATAATTGCAAATAAATATGTCCAAAGTATTAAAAGATAAAATAAAAAATGAAAGCAAGAAAATTCGAACCAAATAGTGAACTTGTCCAAGAAAATCAAAAACAGTAAAAAAAGTTAAAGAAAAATTGTTAAAAAGACAGAGATAATATAGAAAAATAAAAAATGGAGTAGAAGAGAAGTTAGAAATTAAAAATGTTAAGCCAAAAACTGAAGAAATACCTCAATAGATGTATAAGATGAAGAAGATTAAAAATAAAAAAACTTTAAAATTCAGAAATATTCAAAACATCTAAGTTCTATAATGAAAATCAAGAAATTATGGGCAAATACAAGATGAAATAAATGGAATTATTTAATATTTCAAGGATGTTCAAAACAAAAAAAGGAAAAAAGAGTCACTGATGTAAGGCTGCCAAAATTGAGATTAAAATGGGAATAAAAGATCAGGCGACAATGTATAATTGTGAAGAAAACACAAAAAGAAATGAATAGAATGATTTAAGTGAACAAAAGTGACAATAAATAATTGAGAAATCCATTCTACAACTGTTCCTAAAATTGAAATAAATAATATGCAGAGAAAATAAAAAGAAAAGATTATTTCAGACTTTAAAATTTACAGTCATGTGCCTAGAACCATTAACCTGATCTAAAAATGAAAAGCTTTTTAGGTTTTGGTGGAGAATTTTCTATTGAATATTTAAACAAATTGAATAAATAATTTAGATTAAATCCAATTATGGAAAAAGTTAAATTAGTCATAGACTACAATTAATTGCAGGAAAATCCAAAATATATATGGAGTCATTGTTCAGTATACCAAAAATTATTTAGAAATGACAAGAAACCATTCTGTATTGTTATCATATTGAAGACTGTCAAAAAAATATCAAATGTCTCAAAAATTGCAGACATGGAGTACAAGCCCACTTTTTTGAGAACAAATAATCAAATTAAAGCCATATAATAAATATAATGAGACACAAATTTTCTACTAAGTAGAACAAATGATGATGAAGCTACTAAATACTTAAACATAAGCAAATAGCCATCTGAAGGTTCAGAATGAAACAAATGCTGATTCAAATTCCAAAATAAATTTCATCCGAAAAATAATGAGAAACATTACATAAATGCTATGAATGTAAATAAAAAATTACATCATTTATAGTTAAATAAGATTAATAAGTAACCCACAGATAGTTCACAAATTGTGCATTATAACTGTGTTATAATAAAATCAAAATCCACATATTTTTGCATTGTTTTATATCAATGCAGATAGTAAAAAAAAGATTGAATGTGAAAATAAAGGCAAATAGATGTAAAACAATAAAGATTTTTATGAGATAAGTGAATGGTTGACCAAGGCTGCACTAAACGAAACCTTTAGAAGATAATACAAACTTGGCTTGTGCAGACATAACTACATCAAAACTGACCATTGATTTGATAGCATGCATGGAATAAGAAACAAAATAAAAAGTTGATGGAATGAAAGAATTTTGTTCATGACAATATTTAAAAAATGTAGAGGTGAAAGTGTAATGTAATGGTTAAGCTCTTCAAATCATTGGAGAAAATGAATATTGTGTAATGTTGTTGGATGTCTCTGGAAACATGCTTCCATTAAAAGATATGGATTTTTATTTGCAAGCTAATCATGTGTGCCCTTTAAAAATACTTATCAAACTGTAAAAGGATGGGACACACTTCTGGAGATAAAGCATTAATAAAGAATTCCTAGACTTAATTTATCTTACCAGGAAGATAATATTTAGCCTAATAAAAATATTTGAGAATATCAGTCAAGTTATCTTAACACATTTTGAGTTATCTTAGTCACTGATAGATGAGATAATATGTTGTAATATTGATTTCAATTCTGAAATACAAAGTCCTGAAAAGTACACACACTACCATTAATTGGCAACCAGATAATTACTGATTGAGAGATTATATATACAGGGTTTCATTATTAACACAGAATGTCAGTAATGAAAACATTTACTGGGAATTAAAGGCATAATTTACCAAATATTACAAAAAAAAACTGAATTAATATTCTTAACTGGGAATTCTAATAAAAACCAAATCTTATTTCTTTATACTTATTAGATTAGAGACAAAACAAATGACATATATGTAGGATACAACCTCAACATATGCAAATACTCAGCAAGGATCAAGATAATATAACAAAAGAAATACAAGCAAATAATGCCACAAAAAAATGTAAAATTGGTAAAATCTAAGATAAGTGTCTATAAAGAGTGAAACTGGAATAATAATATAAATTTAAAACTAAAATAGTAAATAAAGTATGCAGAATTAAAGTTAGGAAGGTAACTTAAAAATGAAGAGTTGGGTATATGATATTATTATCATAAAAGATTGAACAAACTGTAGATATAATAAATAAATATCCATTTATATGTGTGTGTGTTTTTGTCACTAAATATATGTGTTAGTGACAAATTTACAGCGTTTAATAATTTACATTGCTTGTTTATTTAAGTATTTAGAGTACTTTGTAAAAAAAAATAAAACGCTTGTGTGATTTTTTTGAATTATTAATAGCTGAAAATTGAAATAATATTTAAATTGAAAATTGATATATTTTTTTAAATTTGTCAAAGTATTATAAGCCATATAGGATGTGCACTCCAAGATTACCTACTAAAATTCCAATTTTCATTACAGTCGATAGGCACATTGTAGTGATAAATTTAATTAGCCAGAGAAAGATATTTAAAGACATTTGACTATAGTGGAAGTAATAATTTATACTCTGAATTTATTGTTAAAGGTTCACATTTGTCAATCAGTAATCCAAATTATAAATTGATTAATTTATATAAAATTAAACTGGCCATTGAATTCACAATTAATAAAGAATTTGGTAAAGGTGATTTTTTTTTAGTAACCCTCTGCAATAGATAAACACATTAGCTTGCTTCATAGCTAGAGAAAATATATTTATTAATCATCAGATGGGTAGTACATAGAAATATTTTACAAAGTATTTCAAATAAAATATTTTAAAAGATTTAGACTGTCAAAATACAGATTTAAAATTTTAGAGTTCATATTTCAGAGAGAGTTTAATCATTCACCCATTTAGTATTTGCTATAGAAAGCAATTCTGCCAAATAGTAAGATCAGAAACATTCATTTACTGCTTCTAACAATAAAAGTTGACTACATTAATAGAAAAAATATTACTTCTCAATCTAGAAAAATTGCGGAAGTAAACTACCATTATGAATAGTGCATTTTAGAAATTATTTTTGAAACAGTGAATAATAAATCACGTTTATACGTATACTTTGTCAATATGAGTAGCTAGAACACCAATATATACATTGATTCATCATTTTGTAATACTTAGAAGAAATTAATAATTTATTTAGACATAAAGTCTTATTCTGTTGTTTTCTATATTAATCATGGTCCAAATCAGGCTTCTTTGGTGATCTGATGTATACCTTACTTAAGCATAGAGGAATACCAACAAGCAAATAAAACTGAAATGCAATGATACTGATAATACAGGTGAATGAGCTTAGATTGAAAATTTGCATTTTTATCTTAGAGTTCCTAGCTTTATAGTTACCTAATTGAATAAAATGTGGCTACTGGAGGCTGGTATTAGATTCTTAGATTTAGTGTAATGCTCTTAGATCCAATGCTTCTCATGATGAAAGCCACAAACTGGGAATATTGGATGAGTAGCCACTGGATGGGGATTTTATGCACAAACCTTACTGCATCCATTGATTACTAAGGCTTGCACTGGGTGGCATTACTGTATAAAGTGTTTGATATTAATGATAGTTTGTACATGAATTTGGAGAAAACTGTGTTATTAAAAAAATTCATTATAAGATAATAGTGAACTTTCTAATTCAAGATTAACCATACGTAATCATTGTGTGTATAGATTGAATATGGATAAGAAATTTAGTTATTATAATTTAACAAAGTCTAGGTTTTAAGTACAGATGATTTATAAAATATTTCCTTTTTTATAGGTATGGTGTCATTTTTTTCTTTTTATTTTGACAGTTAATGGAAGGTATTCTTGGCTTTTGTAAGGATAGATCAAGATTTTGTACATAAAAATGAAATTTAATATTTTGTTCACTCTTCTTGCTTTTTATATTAACATTTAATAATGGCTTGAGTGGGTATAGCATGATAGCCACTGGAGTTGAAATTTTGTTTTCTTTTTAAAATTGCAAGAAAACTATATGCATGGCATTTGCAAAAGTCTTAGAAGTCACTGACATTTGACTTCCTTTTTAAAATGGCACACCACATATTGAAATTGGACAAAATTTGAATTTTTTATTAATATTTTTATTAATAGATTCATTTGTTTTTTTCTTTTCTGCTCAGTTTACTAGATTGCATGAAGAAGACAAAGGCAGAATCTCTTTATTGGCCAGACTCATTACTAAAATGAATTAAAAATGTGCCAATGATTATAATTTCAAGGCCTTCATCCCAATAAAAACATAATCAGAATATCGGGTTGTAAGTATTCAATTTTAATTTTTTAATTATTTGAATAGTATTTAAAATTTTTTTTAATTATTTTATAAATGGTATAATTTATTAATGTGTTTGCATTTGTATTGGTATATCTATGTAGTATATAAATTATATAATATTAAATCATCTATGCTCTCTATTATACAGTATATAAATTATATTTGTATTTAAATATAACAAAAGTGGTTTATGTATAATGGAATTTGGAATTCTGATCCAAGTTTGAGGCAACCTTATTTTATAGACATAATGATTCTCAAAAGGTTTAATAATTTATTAGTATGTTTATATTTGTGATAGTGTGTTTGTGTTGGCACTTGCATGTATAACAAGTAATGATTTTATATATAAAAATTATAGAGCAGTGCAATGTAAATTTTAAGATTGATTATTATATGTACAGAAAGGTTGTAGTTGATAAAGTAATCATAAAATTTACTGTGGATACTGCCATACAAAAATATAAACACTTAAAACCAATAAAGAGAGATTTCAAATTGTGTGTGTGTGGTGATAGTCACAATGGTTATGTATATATCATATGGGATTATATGCAGGCAAAGAATTAAATCCTGATTCTTGCATATGTCTTAGTACTCATGTTGTGTAGTCAATAGTTTCACCACATCTTGCATCACACTATTTTCAAGTCTGTAGCTAGCAAATGAGCTATATGCAAATAAATTTGTGGGACAATACTTATAACAAGAAAACATCATTGGTATGCAAAAATAATATAAACATCATTGTTGTACACAAAAAATATACAATGAAGAGATGAAACTTATTTTATTATTGATACAGGCAATAGCCTATAATTTCTACTTTTAGATAGATAAGAAGCCAATTGATATGATGACAAATGCATATCCACCTTTGGTAAATGATTTATTTTGTATCTTTTATTAGGATGAATATTTTTCTTATAGATGCCTTGAGATTTGTTAACTTTTGGGGTACAAAATAAAAATAAAGAATTCTTATGCAATGAGTTTTGGAGATTCTGAAACTATGGATTATGGAAGGTAAAAAGTGTTATATATGGTTTAAATGAGAATTTTGTGAAGAATACAAAGAAATTATCAATAAAGATGTAATTTAAACTTCATTAATGATAAATTAGAAATTATGAACAAACAATAAAGTAATAATTATTTCAGATATCAAATTTTTTTGTCCTTATTTTTTTAATGGTAATCACTATTTTTCTTAGCCTTATTGTTTTCATAGTTTTTCTATTTTTTGTCAATATATAGCACTTTGCTCTAACATTATTAAAACTGGTGTTATTGTGAAAATTGTGTCTCATGTCAGTTTTTTAAAAACTCAGTATAATACCAAAGTCATTAAAACAGTTTAAATTGTAATATAGATGAATTCTAAGCATTAATTGTACATTGACAAATCTGTAAATCTACTGATGTTAATGGATAATAATGATGTAAAATAAAAATAAAACTAAACTTTAAGTAGACATTAATATAATCTGATAAACATAACTGTTCAAATCACCTAAAGTATATATATAATCATGATCTTGTTACATCATTTTTTTAATTTAATTTATATTAATAAATATGTTGTTGATTTGTAAGCCCTGCCCATTTTCATTTTATTCTCTTGTTAAATTTGTCTATATAGTTTTTTCTCCATATATTAATTACAATTAAAAATCTGAATTTCAAGACTATACCAGTAACTATCCATTTAGAATTAGATGATGCATTTAAAAATAAAACTGCTACCTTGAAAAGAATATTGTGATTATATAATTCTAATTGTCCAGAATATTCGGTTTGATAATCATCAATAGTTTGAAATAGGCCTAAAAGCTGTTACATTATTGAGTCAGAAGTTTATTATGTTTGACTGCTCAAAAGTGTTACACGATGATGAGTTTCAATGAATAAGATTTTCTGATATTTGTTGGTTTTTGTCTTCAGACCTTTCAGATACCCCTTCTTCTCATAGCAATATGTATATGAACACGAGTTATTTCATGCTTTTTCTTATTTATTTTATATATAATTAGTCATTAATTTTTTGGGGGGTTGATATTTCAAATCTTTTTATTGTTTTTACTGATTATTTTATAAATGCTATTTTATGATAAAAAAAATTGGTAATTGTTTTAAAACTGTAAAAAAAAATAATAAAAATTAATCTATTTTATTGTTTATTAATAATATTAAAATAATTAATTTAATATATTCATAAAGCAAAATGATTTATCAATATTTTTCAGGAATTTAAGAAAAGTGAAATTAAATTATTGTTATTAAAAAAAGCACAAACTTTTATTTAATATTCCTTTATATCCATTGGGAAAAAAATATGTAAATTTATTACTAATTTAATTTTGCACATAATAAGTTGTCATTTATAGTTGAATAAAAGTTTAAAAGAAAAAAGAATTAAAAAATACAAAAAATATTCTGCATCATTATTTAAAAATTGTAATAAATATATATATTTTTAATCTATCAATAACTAAGTAACAATACTTGTTTTTTCTTAACTATTTAACTCAACTTGTCCTTTGGGCAGAAACTTAACATATTGCTTTTATTATGTTATAAATAATAAATAGAACTTTTTTTTTAAAAAAGGAAAGAAAATGAAATCATTTCAAATATTTAAATGTAAATTATTACTGAATATTAATTTGATTTTTTTTTCCCAATAACTGATTGAGTAATATTCTCCCCCCCAATAATAACTATTAAAGGAAGGGGTTTTTATTCATTTCTTTGATCAAATAAAATGAGTACATTTTTTAAAATTCTCTTTGTGATGTTTATTACAGTAGTCATCGCCCTTGAAAAGGGGGAGGGGTGCTCTTCTGCTCTTTTTCTTTTGTTAAATTCAAAGAGTACATTTGTAGCAAATAACTTTTTTTAATGAGGTTCTCGCCCTTACCGCGTTTTTTCTTTAGTAATCCTTAAACAGACCTTCTTTTAGTGTCATTTGTTTTAAAATAATATTTATTGATTGTAAATTAATAAATATAGTTTATAAGATTGCATAATATAAAAGGCTAAAACAGATAAATTTAAAACAGATAAGTTATATACTATTATTTTTCACCTATATATGTAACATTACAAAGAATTTCTCTAAAAATAATAAACTGAACTACAGAGCAAACGATCTTGATGTATTATACCTACTTCTCATGTTTGTCATGGGAAAGGTGTTTGCAATAGCAGAATGCTGTATTAAAAAGTCAAATGTTAACAATACAACAGCATAAATTTATAAGAAAAAATAAATTACGATACTAAATAAAAACAGGTACTTGTGACTTTTTAATATGCCATTCTGCCATCACAAATCCCCTCCTCATTGCAGTAAAATACCGCATTTTGCTGTGCAAACACACTCAGCAGTTCTAAAATGTAAGTACCAAGAAAACTCCACATATCAGCCCAGATATCAGGCAGTACATGAGCCTAATCTTTTTAATTTGTGTTTTTGAAATGTTAAATTAAACTGAAATAACATCTCACAACTAAAGTGTACAAAATTATGAAAATAGCTATCTTATTATTAAGAAAAAGATTCCTAGGTAAACCATCTATTAACACTGTCAAAACATATTTTATAATGAATTAAAAAATAGATAAGACAATGCTATTATTGTAAAAAATAATAATTTGAAAAAAAAAACAGCCATTTATTTCCATATTATATAAAGTACAAATAATATCATATTAATAAAATTCCTATCAATGTTTCAATTACTTAATAATATATCTGTTACTAAATAATATCCCTTTAAATTATTTAATATTAATTGTTCAATAGGAAACTAATAATTGATTTCTTTTTTTAAAAAAAGGGAACAATTGATTGTGTATAGATGCAACTTAGTCAATTAAATTCTTAGTAAAATCTATTTTTAAATTTTACAGATTAGAAAGCAAAAGACTTTAATCTTTTTCCACATGCATCTTAAATAATTGTATAATAGTCAAACAATACAGTTTTTGACTATAGAGGGACCTCTCAAACCTCAACACAAGATAGGGAATTTAGAAAGATAAGAATGGCTTTATAATCTTTAACCTAAATTCTTACTTATATAGGCCAATATGAAGCATCTTGATCTGACAGCATGAAGATATTATTCTCTTCACATTTAAATGCACTATTTCCTTTCACAAATTATGTTAAATCATATGATTTATAAAATGTAGATTAGAGATAAGATGGTCATTCTTATCTTTATAAAGTCCATATCTTGCATTTAGGTTTGAAAGGTCTCTCTATGATCAAAAACTACATTGTCTGGCTATTACACAAACATTTAAAGCATGTGAAAAAGATTAAAGCCTTTCTCTTTGTAATTATATTGCTTCTATGCTCAATAAATAGTTAAAACTTTATAGATTGTAATAAGTAGACATGTTTACATTTAAATATTATATATATATCATATATATATATATATATATATATATATATATATATATATATATATATATATATATATATATATATATTGTGACCTTCTGGTTTGGCACCAGCAATAATATTTGTGATTGTATGGTATTATATCAGTAACATCTGATATTATATTACTTAAAAAAAGTGAAATAACATGGAATTTTTAAAAAAAATTATTTACGATTTAAAGCTGTGGTTGGAAGTGTTTATGGGTGCAATTTGGGGTTTGTTGGATATTTAGTGGCTTACTTTAGAGTATAATTAATGATAGGATAGGGGTGGGTTGTTATACACATAGTCAAGTCAGTTTGAGTTGGTGCTAATTTGTTTTGTTTGTTCACAAATAAATAATTAGACTTGTTCTGAGTGATTCTCTAGTTCATTTGCTTTACACATTTTAATTTACAAAATAAACAGTGAAATATGTCTCACTCATCATCATTAAAATAGCCATTTAGTCATATCAGTTTAGTGTGTAGAGTGCATTGTTACTAAATATTCATGCATGCCAATATCATTATTCAACTTCATTTTTCATTCGTATGTTCCATTAAATCATTAAATATCACATTTAATATCTAATTATTTAATTTCATATATAATAGTATTTAAAACCAGCTTATCTACATTTTAAGTGAATTAATTGAGCAATGGACTAATGAATTATTAAACAATAATTATACCATAAAACATTTTATTTATTAAAGCAATTGTTATTAGTTTTTATTCCGTTATTTTAAAAGTACAGAATATTTAATTCTTAATTCAATTTAATATTAATATTTCTTTTTATTTATTTAAAAGACAGAATGATTTTTGCCCCACTTATTTTTTTTTAAGACAAAAGTTTCTTGCATAAATTAAGTTTTGTTTTCTGTCTGTTGATCTTTGAACTTTCAGATATTTTGTACTATTGGAAGAGAAAAAGTGTGATGTAATTTTTTTTAAATGTATAAAAGGACAACTACTACTACCACCACTCTACTCCTGTATTCCACTCTACTCCTGTATTTCAGTCCTCCACATCAACAGATAACTATTAAATGCTAAAAGATCTTCCAGTACTGTTTTATTTTAACAAAGTTTAATAGTATATTTTTTTTCCTTCCAAAGTTCAAACTGAAAGTTTAAAATTTAATATTTGTTTGCAAATATGAATACTTAAACCACCAAAAGATATGTCAATTTTTATTCTTGGCTGACTGTTTAGATTTTCCAACCATTGTTTGAAATGAATGTAAGTGTTATGTTATATTATTCAAGTTAAATTATTACTATTTAAGAAATGGGAATGTGTGATAGAATTATAAATTTATTTTATTTAAATTTAAACTTAATGGGAAAGAAGAAAAGAATGTTTGTTTATTTTCTAAAATTCAGTTTAAGTTTTAATCATATTATTAATGGAATAATTGCAACATGCATTGTTTGTATGCGGAAAAGTTGTGAACTTTTATTGATCATTTCCAGAACTCTATTTAATAATTTTCATGGTAATTGTAAAAGGAAATTTAAAAATATACATAAGAATTATGTAATTTTATCGTCATATTTATTAGAACAGTGGCATAATTATTTCTACTTTTACCTATTGAAAAGAAAAATATACAAGATTACATATGTCATTGAATGTACTTTAATAATTACTTGTTCTTCCAGACTGATAGGGGGAGTGAATTTATAAATGGATAAAGTTATATGACATTGCTGTATTAATATTGCTAACTAATTCATTTAAATAAATATTATTAATTGAATAACTACGTGTATTTCTGAATGACTTTATAATTGTGAAATCAAATTTTAAATGTATCCTAGGAATGAAGTACAAACTTCTGTTTTATTTGCATTGCAAAATATTCATTGCTTAATTAATGAAATTCCATATAATATCAACAGCAATTCATTAGTTAATAACTAAAAACATTGAATCTGCCCTTATGGATTTAACAAAAATATTGTTTTGTTTCTCCTGCAGGAAATGTGTCATTCTGTGTCAATATTTATCATTGGGTGTTTACTGTTTAGTATTACTCTTATTCATTTGGAGACATGACAAAGGAAAGTCATGTACTAACTATCAATAAACTTTTCATTTTCATTAAGAAGAAAGAAGAAAAGAACTTTATTATTATTTAATAGTATTTTAGATAGTTAGTATTAATTTAAGAAATGTTATTATATATATTATTATATTTTTGTTCTACTAGAACATCTCATTAAATGTATGATAAAGGAAATATCATACATGGTATTTTTTTATTATTGTTATTATTTTAATATAAGTTTGGTCATGTGCATGTAACACGTGCGCGATAAAAAAAATGGAAGAGTCTATTTATAGTTTGAAAGGGGTAAATAATTATTTTAAAAGAGTTTCACTGTATAAAATCTTACTGTATATATTTTTATATGGATTAGAAAATCAGTATTTTTAATAATTATTTCATCTATAACCTAAAGCTTTATTAGTTATCTAGGTCTAAAATATTTATTTTAGATTTGGGCTAATGTAAATGCACTATATAAAAAATTATTTTGTCTTACTTGCCAATAAATTATTGCTTTATTTTCCAACCATTATTAGTATGGTATTAAGTCCTAAATAGTGTATTATCAGATATGAAATATTCTTTATTGCTTTTACAATTAAATTGACATTTTGACAGTGGTTCTTTGCTACTGGGATTTGAATAGTCTCTGTATTGTTGTGCTTGTATATGTGTGTCTATTATTAAACTTAGCTATAATCATATATTAATTGCAATTATAAATGATATATAATCAATCGGTTTCAGAGGAATTGGATGGTTAATTGTTTTGAAGGATTAGAGATGTATTTAAGTGAGAATTAGTTTTCTTTATTATGCTTGAATGAAAAAGTACTTTTGTGGCTATATGTAGTACAGTTAGTAATGTTTTATAGTATTTGTGGGATGGAGTAAGCTCTCCCCTTTTTGTTATTTGAATATTTACACATGGGTAGATTGTCTAGTATAGTGTATGGGATCAAGTAATCCCTTCTTTTCTGTTTATTGAAATATTTTGATCGGTGTAGATTAAATCCTTCAGTTTTGATATTTGGTATTACAAATTAAAGTATATGAAGTCAAGTATATTATCCCCCTGATTATTTTGTGAAGAGATGTATTCCCACCAGTTTATTTAGTCTCAGAAGTAGACTTGGAAGTTATTGTGTTGATATTCATATGATTTGAATTGTAAAATCTTTTATCTCCAAGTGTATTGAATGTTTTTCCAGCGTATACTATAGCCAAGTGCCATATAATTTATTGATAAAAAGAAGAATAAAGGCAGAATAGATTTTCTTACAAAACAGCTGTAATAAAGTTAGTAACTAAAGCTTCATTGACCATTGTCTTTGTCCATATTATGATGATATTGTAACTTCATAAGCAACCCGATTAGATTGATTAGAATAAATTATTTATTTATTCTTTGACACACAGCATAATACAGACTCATACATAAAGTGTTAATTTGAAAGATATAAGAAATACATCAGTAATGTACAACTTTAATTATTATTTTAAAACATTTTATAG
This sequence comes from Epiperipatus broadwayi, assembly GCA_028023455.1. Classification (NCBI taxonomy): domain Eukaryota; kingdom Metazoa; phylum Onychophora; class Udeonychophora; order Euonychophora; family Peripatidae; genus Epiperipatus; species Epiperipatus broadwayi. Next base: position 9,862,235 of record JAQFVV010000001.1, read on the forward strand.
TGATCATTTAGGTTTCATATCATTAATTTTATCATTCAGTCATCATTTGATTAAGTAAGCAAGCAAAGATAAAAGACAGTTAATGAATAGCATTATTTATTTCTATTTTGGAAAAATAAAACCATAGTTATTTAATAGAATATATTATTTTAATGTTGCAAAGGCAAATATATTTAATTTCTGGAATTATTTAGTTCATTTTTGCAGGATATAGTTTGGTAAAAATATGTTTAATTAATGAAGCTATTAATTTTATTTTGCAAAACCTATTTTTTTGATATTATTCTTAGGTTTTAAACCCGTTTACTTTAGTTATAGTTACTGTGCATTTGAAGTAAAATGCAAATTTTTAATTTTACTTTATAGTGTAATGAAGATATTTAATCCATGTTTTGTTGGTCATAATTTTATTAAGTTAATTAATAATTAAGTGCTATAAGGCAAAATGTTGAACACAGGATAAATTTTATAGTTGATTACTAAAAGTATGAGATTATATTGCTTCACTTGTACAGGTTTATCAGAAGTAACTGATAACTAAAACCATTTGTTTTATAGTAAATATGTGGATTTTATTTTGGGTTCATTATTTAATAAGAATATAAAGTGTTTCACAAATCTATCAGTATGTTTTGATATATATAATGTATTAGATGTGAAATTTAAGAAATCATCTTGTGTTATTGATTTATGAAAATTGTAACTAGTGATGCTAAGTGCATTCAAAATTTATACTCATACCAATGAGAAAAGATTAAATGTTTGATTAACTTTTTTTTTTATTTTTGTTACTAAATATTTTACTATTTAAAATTGAATTTAGAAATCTTCTCTGACATTCATTCGTTGTTTCATATTTCCACACATGCTCACACATTTATTTTATTTAATGTAATATAATTGTATTTTCATTTAATTATGATAAACATCCAGATATGATGATATTGATTTTCTTGATCCAAACACTGTATAAGATGCCAATTATCTACTGATTGTCTTAAAAGGTTTTATTATTTAGTAATTGTTTAGATGATGAATTGAAATCAAAATGTGCCCGATTTCTTTCATTATCTAACTGCCATTATTTAGTTAAGGTATTGCTTGGTTTATATTATTGTTTTCATAATATTAAATAATAGTTATTGAGAGATAGAGATTTTAGATTAAACCATACCATCAGTTAATTCTCTGAGATCTTTAATATTTAATTCAGATCAAATAATAAATTCTATTAATTAGAAGATTAGTGTTTAATTAAAAAGTTAGTACTGATAGGTTTAGTTTAGGTTCAGATCCAGTTAGTTATACATTACAGTTTCTAAAATATTATATTTTGGTTATTAGTGTAATTTAACTAATATGGTAGAGGTTGTTCAGTGCATATGGATGATGGGAGGAGGTGAAATATAGATGGTAATTAGTTAAGTTTAGCTGGTAGAATTTTACCAAGTTAATTTTGTTTAGCATAGAACTTGTTAGATGTTTTATTCCTATTAATTATAATATTTTCTCCCACATCTAATGTACATTGTACACCTCATACACCTCTGTATCCCTCAACTGAGCTAGGTTAAGGTGAAACTTTAATTAAGAGCCTCATAATTAATTTTAAAATAAAGTTAGTTCGATAATTTATTCTATGTTTGATAGAATTGGCACCCCGGGTATTTGTTAGTGATGGTGATCGGTGGTGAGGGTTACAATATATATATATATATATATATATATATATATATATATATATATATATATATATATATATATATATATATATATATATATATATATATATATAGTACTGGACACACCACTTCTTTTTATTACTGAGGGCACCACTAGGCCACTATCAAAGTAGAAAATTTGATTTACAGTGATCAGAAAGTTAATGATGATGAATACAAATGATGCCAGTTAGACTCAAGAAGGGAAAGAGATCTTAAACATTGTTCAGACAATTGAGATACAGAACACAGAAACAAATATTAACCAAAATGAATATAATTATTAATAATTTTTACATTTTATTAAATTTACAAATATTAATCAAACAAAATATAAAAGTTTGACCCATATTCCCCAACTTTCTTTGTCAGAAAGTGCATGTGAATATTATGGTGACACTTTAGCAGATAATTTTGCTTTTTCACCTAAGAATTAAAAGGAAATATAAGGATCTTTTTTTATCTACTCTTCAATTTCCATTTTCTTTTATTTAGAGATTTAGATAAAAACTATCTTGTACAGAAGTCAACAAACAATGGTGAGTGTACTTTCCTTAACCCTGTAAAACAACAGTACAAAACAAGGGTGTCATGTGCTCCTTAAATGCTCATAAGAGATCATATAAATATGACCCTTAAGGTTAACTCCATACAAGCAAAGAGAAAAGATTACAATTTTACATAATTCAAAACATAGAAAAACAAAATCTCTATGATTTAAAAAAAAAAACAGAACTATATTATTGATAAATTGCTAGCCAAAAAATCTATGGTCTGCAGAAAATGCAAATGCACATTAACTATATTAATTTCAACTACAATAGGGAAGAGATAAGATATAAAGTAAACTACTATTATCTACCAAAGCTTTTAACAACAACAATTATTATTATTATTATTATTATTATTATTATTATTATTATTATTATTAGTAGTAGTAGTAGTAGTAGTAGTAGTAGTAGTAGTAGTAGTAGTAGTAGTAGTAGTAGTAGTAGTAGTAGTAGTAGTAGTAGTAGTAGTAGTAGTAGTAGTAGTAGTATTTAATATAATATTGATGATAATGATGATGATGATGATGATGCTTATAAAATATCAACTCATAATACATTCTCTGAAAAAGTGACAAAATAAAATATTAATTTCATTATTTACAATTTATAGGTTTTAAACAAATACATTTAATAAAAGAAATGTTGATAATATCAAATTTCTTACTCATAAGCCTATCATAATTTAGTATTCTTTTCTTTGGATCTAAAGTTTAGAGATTTAAGCCCTGCTTAAAATAGAAAATGTTCAGTCACATTCCAGGCTTAATTTTTACTATCTGATTGAGTCCAGTGATGTATGCAAAATTTTTAGTTTTATTGAGGTTACATTTCGAGGGTTTTGAATCTCCAATTAACTGTTCAGGAGTATGGAGGCAATCTTTAGGATCAGTTTTGGACTATGTGTTTAGGACATGTTTTGATGGCACAATTTTGAACTCCAGGACTTGTCTTAGATGGCTTAGCACTGCTTAATTTTAATAGGGTTTTTTAAGGTGAGTACTTTTTGCATTTTGAATGAAGGGTCGCTAATTTCAGTATTAAGCATCCTCACTTCTTTTTTTCTAGTCAATGATTTCCATTAGCAGTTGGAAAACTGCAATCTTCCTTTGCAATTAACCCAGGAAAACAAAAATATGTAATCAGCAAATATAAAAGTATATATCTGCTGTCAAAAATTAAAAATCAGCAGTCCACAACTAGAAAAAATATAATTTCTATTTCACATCAGCAGTCTGCCATTAGCAAATGTAAAAGTTATTTATCTCAATCAAATGTACTGAGCTTTTATATGCAATTGTTATTTTCTGCCAGATCTTAATTAAAAGTTTTAACCAGGGTTAATCTTTTTATCTCTTGTTAGATCTTAGTTAAAAAGTTTTAACTAGGGCTCTTTTTTAATCTTATGTTTTTACTTTTCTTTTTAATTCCACTTTTAATAAATTAGAAAATGAGTTTCTGCTTTTTAAAATAGATTAAAACAAACAAGCAAAAAACTTACCTCAATCAAAACCCTTTTAAATTAAATTGTTTTTACAATTTCCATTTATAATCAAGTATAGATGCTATGGCACATACTCTTAATAAAAGAAATAACAAAATACAAAATTTTAAAATCCAATTTTCTCTTTTCTTTTAAACATTACTATGGTTGCTTTTTAGGGTATTAATTTTAACAGTTTTAATTAAGTAAATGGGATTTAAGTCATGCTCAGATAAATATTTAATACTATAAAGTTGACCTTGATTTTTTCTTCTTTTAATTAAAAACATTTTATTGTAAAAATCAAAATAAATACAATTAAATAAAGTTTTATATGACATAAAACAGATAAGTATTAATTAAAACTCATAGAAAAAAATTATATTTTCAGCAATATATTAATAATATAATGAATGTTAATAGAACAAATAATAATATATAGAAAGCTATCAGAAAGTAAAAAATAATCAGGCAAAACGCAATTTGCTTGAAATGTATCAGTTAGTTATAAAATCTAGATTAATATAAGATTATATAGTTATTTGGAATATTAATACAAAAATATAAAAAATTTCATATATAACTTTTAGCATATGATTTTATATCAGTTTACTGAGGTTTAAGTAGTTATACGATCTTTTAATACAAAACAGTAAGACTCGAGGGTGCAGATTTTAATATAAAAGTGAATTGTAAAATTCCATAGAAAAAATTGCTATTCTTCACATTGTACATATCATTATAATAGGTGAATATCTGAGGTTATTCAATTTTTAAAATTCTCAAAATATTGTCATTTTTTATGTCAACAAATTATTTATATCTCAATAACATTGCTCATGAAATGCATTAAATTTAGTGGGTATCAACGTGTATTTTAGTATGTTGAGCAAATTATCATTCAGATTGTGTTTCTTTAAAAAAATCTCATAATCTAGTAACTTTAATGTTTTTTTAATTTTTAAACATATAAAGCATTTATATATTATTATCATAGCATGGAATATAGATAGTATCATTATCTAAGTTTAGGCAGTACTTTAAAAAATATATTTGCTTAGATAGTTTCTTGTATTTAATTAAATACCTATGTTCTAGAGAAAGTTATCCATTTGTCAAAACCATCTTTGTTAATTTCATAAGTAATATTTGCAAAAAAAAAAAAAAAAACCAAACATGTAAATAATGAAAAGTTATTTTATGTAGTAGTACTTTGATTAAAAATTGTATCCCTAAAACACATAATGGATATGAATGTATTTAAGTATCAATTTTGGTATGGTAATATATAATTAAGCCATATTAGATGTTAGCTAAAATTATATGAATAAAATTGCCTCTTTTGAATACAGTTTAGAGTTCAGTAAACTGAGAAAAATCAGTAAACATTTTTGAGAAGTTCAAATTAGGATAACTAATCAATTGTCTTCCATATAAAGTATATTCACAAATAATACATAAACAAACTCAACTAAATTAACCTAACTTTAAGGTATTTGGAAATAATGAAGGCATCTTTGACACCTAATTCATTCACTTTTAAATAACTTAAAACTTTAAATATATTAATAATTTTTATTTATCTTAACAATAAGTATATGGAGGAACCTTATGTTCTATATCATGTGAGATAATGCATTTAATATTTTTTTATTTATTTTAAGAGTAAGTATATGGAGGAACCATTTGTCTTATATAAATATGGGATATCCTTTTTTTATGGTCCACTTAATAAAAAGCTATATACTTTTAAGATTATATATTTTTATATTTTGATAAATAAAATAAACACCTTATGTTTTTTATTATTATATATATATATATATATTCTGGCCTCCTCCTCCGTCCACGTCCTCCAAATAAAATTTATATACTTAAATTCCGGGTTCTAGCTCAGTTTCACAAATAAATAAATAAATGAAATATTCAGCATTAATTAAAATGATTACTGGTTCTAACTTTTAAAATACATGTACAGTTATATTTGTAAATGAATTAATAAATATTTATTATTTTCATGAGACATGGAGTGATGACACAGAGAACGAGATAGACTACATTGAGATATTATCCACATGATACTATTTCAATGGCATAAGAACACTATTCCCCCTTTTACTATACTAAATAACTAACTTATAGTATTCTTACGACTTTCTAAGCTCTTTCACTACGATTAAAATAATAATCATGTCTTAATATTCTTTGTAATAATAATCTAGCTCAATTAATTAAATTAACATAAAATAAATAATATAAAATAAAATAAAATCTCAGGTTCATAAATTGTACTCTAACTGATTTAAAATTACAGTAGTAAACTATGAAAAGGGAATTTTATGTCATAAATTCACTACGCAGCAACTAACAATAAATAATAATAATAATAATAATAATAATAATAATAATAATAATAATAATAATAATAATAGTATAATATAATCTTATTACTTCCTAAATGAAATAAATAATTACGTACGTGGTAGTATTTTAATAATCCGACAACAAAATATGTGTGGTAACATCAGCATATAATTTATTTTAATATTGTGGCAACCAACTTATGACCAATAAATGATATAATTATGCTCTTTTAATTTTATCATCCAAATAAATTTTCAAAAATTATTATAACACTTTTATGTTTACCTATTTTGTGCAAAACTATATGTCTGTTTCAATTATAAATGTGTATTGTGATATCATGCATCCATGTGGAGAAATAATAACGAAGACACAAAGCTTTATAATAAATTTACAACAAAGTTTATTAATAACAAAAACAAATAACAATATTTTACATTATGTACATTGGATATCCTTACTCTCCTATCACAAAATTATTTTACTAGTTTATAAAATGAAAATTAAACTTCTCCTTATTTTTCTAGTTAATTCTTTTCTTTTAAATACTTAAAAAAATACAGTATTATTATTATTGGATTTCTTATTTTAGTTTAGCTTGTTACAAAATGTATTTATTTATAATTATCACTAATACTTTATATCCCTACTATATTTTAAAATTATATTTTTATAAAATTACATTCGTAGTAAACATTCTACAAAATCATAAAACTCTAATTTTATATTAGTTATATGGAATCCTACAGATTCAAAACATTCTTCTACATTTGATATTACGTTTTATTGTTCACTATACAATGCTTATTAATTTAATATACTCATTCAAGCCTTGCTTCGGATGGTAATTACAATTATTAACACACCATGCACAAATATATGTGTCTATTACACATTATTGAATTATTTTCTTAACAAACATGCAATATTCATTTTCTAAATATTATTATAAAAAATATTCAAATTTTATTATCACTTAAAAAAAAAACTTTGTTTTAGATTTCTCTTTTAAAAATCTTATATTCGTTTCCAAATTGATATTAAACTGTATTATATGATTCTTTCTCTCTTTATGATTTTTGTACTTTCACTTTTAAAATTACACAATTCTAACACATTCCAGTAAATAAACTATTCTTATTTAACAATAACATACCCTAAGTTCTATTTTATTCATTATTTCTGTAAAAAAATATCTTTCAGACGATGCAGATTCATGAAAACAAGGATAGCGAAAATAGATGCACAGGATCAAAATAACTAGAATATTATCCGTCATAAACCTTGACAATAATGGCACAGTGAATTCAAAGACAATATAGAGGAGTGACTTTTGTCTATCTACCCACCTCTATTATAGGAGTGATGCTAAAGCTATTTCTTCAGCTTTATATAACATCAAGGGGTTTAAAAGATACGTAAAGACACTGTCCAAAATATGTGTTCAGTGATAGTGCTTAGTTAGCTATACTGAAATCACACAAACTAACTATGATCCAAATACTTTATTTTTCTTATTCTTAGCAAAACATCATCTTGGTTTCCTCTACACTAGTACTACCAAGTCACTATCGGATCTTATTTCTCTAGATTTTTCTATACAGTACATCGACAAATTCTTATCTGCATTTCTAACAATAATAAAATTCATTTTATTTCAAAACTATACAGCTGTTCTCTAAGAAAATCTTTTACTACTTTTCTCGTATATTTATCATATACAAACTATTTTAAAATATCTAATACTTTGTTACATGAAAGTTCAAAAGAATCACACAATTGTTTTGACAACTTATACTATTAATTATACTTGAAATAACTTATTGCATGCATATTTAAAATTATTCTTATCTCAGAATATGTTTAATGTTGTATAAAATGTGTACTTATAATTTTAAAAACTTTCACACATCATTCTTAATCAATAGATGATCTGAAAAAAATACATTATGCATTATGAATAAATACCAAAATTACCAAAACGATCTTGATCTTCTCGATCGTGTTCTGTAGGCTTCACCATTCCATTAATTCTTGTAGATATAAAAATTCCATACATACTTTTTATTTTTAAAACAATATTTCTATCATTCTATTAAGCTATTATATTTAAATCTCATTATTATTAAATTTATGTTTATATGTTTTCCCTAATCTAATATAGCATTTATATTTTAAATATAATCAATAAAACATTTAAATTATATTTACGATACTTCTTCACCAGACTTTCTTGAACTGTTCATATTTAAGCTAAAAAAAAAAATATTTTATTTCTTCTTTTAGTCACTTAATGTTCTATTTTAAAGTAAAACAATAGCTCTGTTTAATAAATCTTCATCGACGACAATCCTTGGTTTTTCACAATATTGTATATAATTATTAATTCATGGCATTCTCTTACTACTATTGTCTGCTAATATTTTCCCACGTGACTTTTTCCCCGATGCATCTTCTGGGTACATTTATTTAAATATTCAATAAAATTTTCTGGTTTCCATGGATCCATTTTCATTTAGTAATTTAATTTTATCTTTTCTAAATCAAGCAATTCTTCCATTGAGTACTTTATAATATTTTTTAATTAGATAAAGTTTTCGGCTCCTTTTCTATAAAACACCTAATGGCACTTTCATATTATTCCATTACTTTTTCTTTCTTTGAAAATTCTAGTACTATATTTTTATAATGTTTCTTTTAAAAGATAAACATTTTTTCTTCATCATAAATTTTCTTTATAATCAAACGCATATTAAATTTTTTTCATAGAGAAGAATAAATAACTTTAAGTAGCCTTATAAATTTTGCATCATAATTTTTTCCTGACGGCATGTAACTTCTCTTTTGGGTTTTCATGTAGCGTCCCATTTATATTTTTTGAGTGACAAAATTAAGTTTCTGGTTGAGCATAAATAAAGTTGCATTGAGATGATTTCCAAATATTTTTCTTTCGGTAATAAATTTAAGTATTTTCCCTTGTACTTCCATCTCTACTGTAGGTTTTTGGTCAAATTCGAATAAATTTCCCTGGTAAGACAACTTTTAAAATTAGCAATTCATATCGATACAGTCAAAATATATTATATGTTACAGAAGAACTTTTATATAAATACAAAATTTTAAATTTATATTACTTTTCCAGCTACGGTGTTATCAGCTACAAAAATGTGTTACTTTCTCTTTCACTTACACATTCCTTCTCCTGCTTTGTATAATTCCTATATTTTTGTCTGCTAATTTACCTCCATTGATTGGTTAATAACTTTATTTTAGCACGAACAAATTTATCCATTTTAGTTTTTTAACAGAATAGACTTTTAAAATAAAGACTTGATGACGTAATGTCTCAAATATTATTTAGACTATATTTTTAAATTCAATTATACTTTTATAAAAATTATTTAAGCTTTTAAAAACAATTATTAAAATAATATTTAACATTTAAACTTTTACTTTAATGATCGATGGCAATTATATCTAGTTTCAAATTCACAAACTTTATTATTATTTTAACAAGCGTGTGTGTGAAGGTATATAATATACGGTCACGTGTTTACTAACTTTATCAAATGACTTTTTATTTACGTCTCGGTCTAAATTACCAAAACTGATATATTTTATAAAAAAAAATTTGGAAAATAATTTAAAAATGTTGAACTAAATATAACTCTTACCATCCCCCAGTTTATTAATAAAATATACTCTATTAAATTTGACTATTAAATATAATTATAACATTACAGAGAGCATTTATTTAATTTATTAGTGTTAAAATATTATACTCAAATTATTAATATACTTTTAACTATTGATATTATTAAGCTTTATTTAACTGTTTTCTTTTAAAATAATTTATTACACTGTTATATACCAGGTATTTTCAGCTTAAAATTGTACTATAAAATTTAATTATCCTATTATTATTATTTATATATCATACAAATATAACTTAAAATTTAAAATTTTTTAATAATTGACCTTTCTACCTTATTATGACCTACAGACAAGGGCACAATATATATATATATATATATATATATAATATTGTGCCCTAAACTGGATTGATTTCCAATTCAATGGTTTTATTACTAAAATTAATAAGGGAAAAACAACTTCATTTTCATTAATTTCTAATGCTAAATTATTTTTGTTATTATTTAAAACACATACGCATTTATATGTAAAATAGATCATTTTCATATTTATAAAATTGATTTTAAAATAGTTTACTTTCACTACTTTGTTTATAAAATTAATTTTAAAATAGTTTACTTTCACTGCCTGTTTTAATCAATTTGATTAAAAACAGGCAAGCTTGCTAATTATATATTCCTGTTGTTTTTATTTTAGTCATATTTTTAAAGTTAATTTTAAAAAGCGAAGATTTAATTGCATTGTCGTTTATGTTTCAATAATCCCTGGTTGGAAGTCTTAAATTAGATTGATCGGGAAATTCATATTTTTCCCTGCCTGAAATATAGAATGGACACTAATGAAAGTTTTTCATGGGAAATGTAGCGAGGAAAAGATAGCCTTCCAATTTTGAGAGAGGAAGGATTCATTATTAGGATAGACTTGAATGATTGCCTGCTGAGAGTCACACCATTTTGAGTACCTGTTTGGACATTTAATTCCTACTAAAAACTTAAATAATTATTGACAAACTTCATTGCTGTGCAAGATGTCAAAATCCACCGCGATGAGTTTTGCCATCATTAGAATGTCTTGCTAATTTGAACAAAGGATGGACCCACACCTGCCAGCTCTCCTTCAGTCATGCCATAAATCTCTAAAATAAACACTGCCTCCACCTTGCTACTGTGAAAGGACCTGAAAGATGAACTATTATCAAAAGTGCGCACTCGTCACTAAATCACTAGAACTCTGCCTTACCGTAAGCTAAACTTTTTCCTATTCTAGCCAGTGTAAATAAATAGCGTTTAATTAAGTCTCCACTCAATCTAATGATAAATATGTTTTAAAATGGTATTAATTGTTTTTAATTATTTATTATCTGTATGTACTTTTTCTAGTATTTAAAGTATGTTTTGTTTGCAATTTTTGTTTATCAGGGGGTGCATTAGGAGATTGTATTTTATATGTTTAGTATATACCTGATTATTTCGTTAACTATTACAAAACGCATTGGCAGTTTTTGTAGTCTTTATTTATTCACATGCCCTTAGTTGTAAAATAAAGAATCTTTAAGCATGTTTCATTTGCACTTTTTGAGCAAACAACAAAATCTTTTTGCTGGCTATTTGTCAAGTTATTTTTTCAGGTTGTCTGAAAGTAGTCATTTCTTTCTGGATTACATAAGATCATAATCAAATATCTTTTGCTGTCTTGTAAGTGAAATCAACCATGTTTACTTTGAATGTAGTATTATGCGCAGCAGTCCTGCAGTGTTTTAATGACAGTAATTAAAATATTACTGCTCGTACATCCGCACTGGTTTCGTTGATTTCCGCTGGGACAGTAACTGTTTTATTATCTCTGATTCAGGAAGCTAGAGTTGTTGTTTGTTTTTGTAATTTTACAACTGGCCAGCAGGAAGATATTATCCTAACCATTTCTTATATTTTAAGTGAGAGAATTTTGCTGCCAACATGTTTAATGCTTTCATGTTTGTCATACTCTTGTGCACTCTCTGGTAAATATGTGTATGTTACTATAAGCCACTTTTGTATTCGTGGCTAGATGTCTTCATTCTATTGCCCAACTTTTAATAAAATTAATAAATTGTTTAAACTTAATTTGGCTGATGTTTGTCTTTGTGCTTTGATTTCTCTACTGTCTAAACTGTTTAAGATATCTTGTTTCTCCCTGAGTTTAGTTTGGGTGCATTTTGATTCACATACCCTTAAAATAAATGACTAGTTCCTATTTTCGAACTAGTGTTGCCCTCATGGTCAGTATGTGCGAATCTCAAAGATCTTTCTCCCATTACAATATATATATATATATATATATATATATATATATATGAGGGAGGATCTGAAAATAACTGGAATCATTTTCTGGTTTGAACACCTGTTGTAGTATATGCTTCTGCTGTTACACATATCTTGCAGTAAACATTCTGCATCAACCTACTAAATGATATCAGTGTGGAAAATTGTGGTGCTATGTAGCACATTTTTTTTGTAAAATGCATTTTGCATAATTATTAACTTTTATAATGACTGAAAAGTTTGAACAATGTGAAATTCTATTTTTGTTTACATAAAATGACAGGAAAAACCGTTGTAATGCTTGGAACAGATTACAAGCAAGCTGATCTTGTAATAACACAAGTTTATGAGTGGTTTAATTAAAATGTTGAATTCACTACATTCTTAAAAATTATGGCAAGTGAAGTTCAAAGTCAAAACAATGCTGTTTTTTATACAAATGACATTTTCCCTTAGATTTAATTCATTATGATCAGGTATTTATCTGCAAGTTTTGAACATTTATGTGATGCAGTACTATATAAATGTCCTATTCTATGGCAAAGAAAGAGTGCAAGCTTTGCCTTGATAAAGCGTCATCTATCAAAGCCTTCAGTGTGAAACATTTTAAAATTAAATTCAGCATGTCACAGCTTGTCTATCAGCCATATTTGTTTGATCTTGCTTTGTACATTTTTTTACTCTCTTAAATGGAAAAATGTTTCAGTTTTTTTTTGCAAACTTAGAAGTGGTGAAAAAATGCTGCAAGCATTAAAATATATCACTTTGCAAGTGCTTCTGGACAACTTTGAAAAATGGAAAACATATTTAGACTGGTGTATTTCATCAAATGGATAGTAATTTGAAAGAGATTAAATTTATAACACTTAAAGATAAATAAACAATTTTTATTATAAAATTCCAGTTACTTTTGGGTACCCCTCATATATTGAATTATATATTTCATGGATTGTTATTATAACAAAGAATAAAAATGAGATTATATCCCTGTAAACAGAAATAACTTTTTAGCTTTTGATGTTTCCAAGAAACTATTAATTACTACTAATTGGCAATCCCTGAGGTTAAACAAATTTTCACATTAATCTATAACAGCTCTTTCATTAAAACTTTTTGTTGAAGTAAAAGGACGTTCTCTTTTAATTCAAACCCAAGTTATTAAATGCATATATTTTAACATAGACAACTCTCTTATAAGTTTAAAATATTATTTGCAGAATATAAGAAAATATGTTTTTCACATTCTCACACTTATAAAAATAACATTCTGGGGTTAAATCCATTTAACAACATGGGTCTGAAATAAAAAGAACCTTCTTTTACTTCAACAATAAGCCCCAACAAAACAGTTTTTTTATAAATAACATAGAAAATTTATTTAGCCTCAGGGATATTGCAAATTATTAGTACTTGATAGATTCCTGGCAACATCAAAGGAAAAGTTCTGTTTACATGGATATATCTCTTCATTTCTATTCTTTATTATAATAACAATCCATGAAAATATTTAAAGTAATATAGCTAACTTTCTGAAGAAGTAAAAAATAGTTTAATTGCAGAATATCAAGAAAGATGGTATTCTTTCACATTCTCACACTTATAAAAATAGTTTTTAGGATTTAAATTTATTTAACAACTTAAAAGAGAATCTGTTTTTACTTCAATAAAAACTCCAACAAAAATATTGTTGTAGAACTTGTTTGGTCCCAAGGATTGTCAATTAGTAGTAATTGACATTTTTTGGAATTATCAAAGCTAAAAAGATATATCTGTTTAATTCCATCATTTCTATTCTTTATTATAATAGCCTTCCATGAAAATATTTAACATATACAAATCTCTGAAGAAGTTAAAAATATTATTTGAACCATGTTAAGAAAGATGTTATTTTTTTCACATTCTCACATGTATAAAAATAGCTTTCTAGGTTTAAATCCATTTAACAACAAAGGTTTAAAGTTAAAGAGAATTTTCTTTTACTTTAACAAAAAACTCCAACAAAGAAATATTACAGATTAATGACAAAACTTGTTTAGGCTTAGAGATTGTCAATTAGTAGTAATTGATAGTTTCTTGGCAACATCAAAAGCTAAAATGTTATCTCTGTTTACATGATTATGATCTATTCATTTATGCATACATATTTAATTTTTTCAGTTATCATATATATGACCTTAATTTGCATTTAATTTTTTACAAAGCAACTTTATATATATATATATAATGTATAGCTAATTAGTATTATTAATAAACAAAGCAACTTTATATATATATATATAATGTATAGCTAATTAGTATTATTAATAAACAAATATCACAGCAACTTAAGTTTACAATTACTAGTAAACACCACTTCATATTACAGTGCCTAAATTACTAGCAGTAGGAAAAATGGTTCATGGTTCTTTGTCTAAACTTATAAATAGAACAATTAAAATGTTATAACAATAGGGTTAAATATTTAAATAGTATAACTGCAAACTGAATTAATTTTCTAATTTTCATTCCAAGTTATTAATTTCTAATGTTTTTGCTAAACCTCAAAAAACCACCAGCATTTAAATAAATCACAAATTAAATTAGTGCATATAATTTGCTGTTAATTTATAAATTAATCTGTTAAAATGATTGTTTATAATAAATAATTACTTTAACATTAAGCAGTGGTTTAATTTAAGATTTATTAAAAACATTTGTAAGTTATATTACCGCTAATTTAGTATGTTAAGTTGTGCTTTTTGTTTTTAAGATTGTCTTGTATTTTGTTATACATATATACATAGAATAAAAATTCCAAGTTTTAATGTAAAAGATTGATTATTATCATTATAAGTCTGGAAGCACAAATCCACTATCAAAATTTAGTACTTCATACTAAATCTTATTTAATAATTTTACATTTCCAGTCATTCTTATCATTATCCAATTTCAATATAATAGTCAGAATCCCACTTTTTGGATATTAATTTACTCTTTAGTTTTGTTTTTATGCAGTATTTGTATTTTTATTTATGAGTTTTGGCATTTTAATCAAGATATCTAATATTTCATAGATTTTTTTTACATAGTTTACAAATCAAATCTTTTAAGTTTTTATATTTATAAATACATATTTCTGTCACCAGTACTACTATTTGAGCTTTAAAAAATAGACTAATTTTCTTATTATTATTTCTATATTTTCTTCATCTCATTCATTTTTTGTGTTTTTATCAATATTTTTCATACATTCATTCTTCTTTTATATAGATTTGCTGATATATATATATATATATATGTTAAAACGAAGATTTGCACGGGTTAAATATATAAAATACATATTTTGCGGGTTCATCCGTGTTAAAAACTTTTAATATCAATTTACTGACGTTTCGACTTGGTCACACAAGCCATCCACAGAGTTATAAAAAGGTAGAAAGACGGTTGTAGAGGCGCTACAATCACTGGTTTGAATAAAACATTAAAAATCCCACCAATAGCAAAAATGTTAAATTTAAGAATGTTTTTTAAAGAAATCTTTCCAAATAGGAGGAAGTTTGCATGTATCATCTCGCTTATTGATACAATCTGGCCTTTTAAGTATCTCAATGGCTTCTCTGATTTTGCATTGGTAGAGATTATCACATCTGGATTGATCCTGGTACTAGAAAAATCTATTTTATGACCTGAATCTATAGTATGGAGTGAGAGTGCTGATGATGATGAGTGTTGTTTAACTGCATTAGCATGCTCATCTCTCCTAACACTGATGCGACGATTACTCATACCTATGTAAGAAGCTTTACAATTTTTACATGAGATTTGATAGACACCATGAGATTCAAGAGGGATTGAATCCTTAGGCTTGGTTATTATATTGCTGATCTTTTGATGAGCAGAAAATGCTGTATCTATATTATAGCGTTTTAATATACGTCCGATACTGTCTGTAGTTCCTTTTACATATGGAACACAAATCCTAATAGCTGATTTATCATCTTTTTGTTTCCTATTTTGTCTATTTTGGGCTTGAAATAAGGCTTTTTTTATAAATTTGTAATTATAACTATTTGCTAATAAAACACTATTAATATGATTTATTTCTTCTTTCAGATGTGTGTCATCTGAAAGGTTAATTGCTCTATTTAAAAGAGTTTTGGCTACAGAAACTATCTGAGTTGGGTGATGATGAGAATGGAAATGTAAATATCTGTCTGTGTGTGTATCCTTTCTGTAAATAGAAAAAGATAAACTATTTGGTGTTCTGGTGACTAGAACATCAAGAAAAGGGAGTTTTCCATCAGACTCTGTCTCCATTGTAAATTTAATATGAGGATGCATATTATTTAAATGTAAGAAAAATCATCTAATGTATTTTTCCATGTTGCCATATGACAAAAGTGTCATCTATGTATCTGAGCCAAATGAGAGGTTTTAAAGATGATGATTCTAAGCACGAGTTTCTATATATTCCATGAATAAATCAGCTATTACTCCTGAGATAGGTGAGCCCATAGGAGTACCAAAAACTTGTCTGTAATGCTGTCCATTGATTAAACATTGTCTCTTAAATACATATTTTGTATACAATGGACAGCATTACAGACAAGTTTTTGGTACTCCTATGGGCTCACCTATCTCAGGAGTAATAGCTGATTTATTCATGGAATATATAGAAACTCGTGCTTTAGAATCATCATCTTTAAAACCTCTCATTTGGCTCAGATACATAGATGACACTTTTGTCATATGGCAACATGGAAAAAATACATTAGATGATTTTTTCTTACATTTAAATAATATGCATCCTCATATTAAATTTACAATGGAGACAGAGTCTGATGGAAAACTCCTTTTCTTGATGTTCTAGTCACCAGAACACCAAATAGTTTATCTTTTTCTATTTACAGAAAGGATACACACACAGACAGATATTTACATTTCCATTCTCATCATCACCCAACTCAGATAGTTTCTGTAGCCAAAACTCTTTTAAATAGAGCAATTAACCTTTCAGATGACACACATCTGAAAGAAGAAATAAATCATATTAATAGTGTTTTATTAGCAAATAGTTATAATTACAAATTTATAAAAAAGCCTTATTTCAAGCCCAAAATAGACAAAATAGGAAACAAAAAGATGATAAGTCAGCTATTAGGATTTGTGTTCCATATGTAAAAGGAACTACAGACAGTATCGGACGTATATTAAAACGCTATAATATAGATACAGCATTTTCTGCTCATCAAAAGATCAGCAATATAATAACCAAGCCTAAGGATTCAATCCCTCTTGAATCTCATGGTGTCTATCAAATCTCATGTAAAAATTGTAAAGCTTCTTACATAGGTATGAGTAATCGTCGCATCAGTGTTAGGAGAGATGAGCATGCTAATGCAGTTAAACAACACTCATCATCATCAGCACTCTCACTCCATACTATAGATTCAGGTCATAAAATAGATTTTTCTAGTACCAGGATCATATCCAGATGTGATAATCTCTACCAATGCAAAATCAGAGAAGCCATTGAGATACTTAAGGCCAGATTGTATCAATAAGCGAGATGATACATGCAAACTTCCTCCTATTTGGAAAGATTTCTTTAAAAAACATTCTTAAATTTAACATTTTTGCTATTGGTGGGATTTTTAATGTTTTATTCAAACCAGTGATTGTAGCGCCTCTACAACCGTCTTTCTACCTTTTTATAACTCTGTGGATGGCTTGTGTGACCAAGTCGAAACGTCAGTAAATTGATATTAAAAGTTTTTAACACGGATGAACCCGCAAAATATGTATTTTATATATATATATATATGATAAACAAAACAAGTTATAAATTTCATTAACTTGCTTATAGCTTGCATTTTATGATCACTAGATGGAGCTTTACCAATATCTCCATACAAGTTTTGTATACACAAATGCTGAGAGAGACAGAATTCAATATCTCTTTCATTGTCTCCACCTTCAGATCAGCTGATTTCAAGCTAATTGGTTATTATCAGTGAAGGGTAGGGACTAGAAACTAGATCTAAACACTGACGCTAAAACTCAGCATTTATGAAAAAAGTTTCTATCAGCTTGCAAGCATGAATTTTTCAGATATGTAAATATCTTCAAATCCAGTTAAACAAACTAGACAGCTGTATGGGTCTGAAAACAGTTCAGTTTCACCATATAGTAAAAGCCTCTGCAATATATATCATTGCAAAAACCTTCAAGGGTACATTTATGATAAACAAAACAAGTTATAAATTTTGTTAACTTGCTTATAGCTTGCATTTTATGATCACTAGATGGAGCTTTACCAATATCTCTGTACAAGCTTTGTATACATAAAAGCAGAGAGAGACAGAATTCAATATCTCTTTCATTGTCTCCACCTTCAGATCAGCTAATTTCAAGCTAATTGGCTATCATCAGTGAAGGGTAGGGACTTGAAACTAGATCTAAACACTGACTCTAAAACTCAGTATTTATGAAAAAAGTTTTTATCAGCTTGCAAGCATGAATTTTTCAGATACGTAAATATCTTCAAATCACAGTTCAGTTTTACCATATAGTAAAAGCCTCAGCAATATATATCATTGCAAAAATCTTCAAGGGTACATTTATGATAAACAAAACAAGTTATAAATTTTGATAACTTGCTTATAGCTTGCATTTTATGATCACTAGATGGAGTTTTACCAATATCTCCATACAAGCTTGAAGGGTAGGAACTATAAACTAGATCATAAAATGCAAGCTATAAGCAAGTTAATGAAATTTATAACTTGTTTTGTTTATCATCAATGTACCATTGAAGGCTTTTGCAATGATATATATTGCAGAGGCTTTTACTATATGGTGAAACTGAACTGTCTTCAGACCCATATAACTGTCTAGTTTATTTAACTGAATTTGAAGATATTTACGTATCTGAAAAATTCATGCTTGCAAGCTGATAAAAACTTTTTTCATAAATGCTGATTTTTAGAGTCAGTGATTAAATCTAGTTTCTAGTCCCTACCCTTCACTGATGATATCCAATTAGCTTGAAATCAGCTGAACTGAAGGTGGAGACAACGAAATAGATATGAATTCTGTCTCTCTCAGCATTTATGTATACAAAGCTTGTACGGAAATATTGGTAAAGCTCCATCTAATGATCATATATATATATATATATATATATATATATATATATATATATATATATTTGTAAAAGTCTCTTGCATGCACTACTATATTATGCAACTATCTGCTAATTGTCTTTTTTTTTCAAATCCCAGTTAAAAACTATTTTAGCTATTTTGTTGTTATCCATAAACTACAATTTTCTGAGAAATTCAAATTTATTTTGCATCACTCACACAAAAATATGACAATCTCACTTCCCCTTGAATTGCTTTATTTGCTTTCTATACATTAGCATTCAAAGAATTTCTTCATAAGCACAATGGAATTTTCTCTGGGATATTTAATGTTCTTTTGGAATACATAAGGCTTAATTTTCATGTATTAATCTTTCTTCCATAAATTTTTTATCATATCACCCCTATTGCATAAAACAATATAATTTTTATTAACCTCAAGATTTTACATTCTCTGTTAATTTTACTTCCCATCTACCCCAATGAACTTTTTGGTTACTCAAAATTATGTTAAATAATTGTAACTGATAATTTATCATCCATTAAAACTATTTTAACATTTCTTACTAATTCTCTTATTTTCAACTTTATTTTAAATATAATAGAAATAATAAAGGAGACATAACTGATTATATATTTTTTATTGATAAAAACTAATAGTGACTGTTTTCTAAACTGATCCATTAATAAATAGTCAAAATAAGAGTGATAGATCACATGACCCAATTCTCTTAAGCTTGTAAGATATAATCAGTGAGGATTGCCAATTCTTCAACAAGCTTTGTGGTAAATGCTTAGCAAGAGCCAGCATTTAAAATATCTCTATCAGGACCCCTCCAAACTTCTGACTATGCTTCATGCTTTGGCACTCCTCAGAGAGGTGATAGGATAGATTCAGACACTAGATCTAAAAATACTAACCCAAAGCCAGCATTTATCTAGAAGTTATCTATTGAGATGAAAATCTCAGACACCTACATGTCTTCAAACCCAGCTATCCAAATCCAATAGATATATTGAGCTTAGAGACTACTAATATATTGTAGGGATGAAGACCTCTCTGCCCCATATAGCTATTTGAGTGGGATAGCTGAGTTTGAAGACATGTAGCTATCTGAAAATTTCAGATTTTCTTCTCAATAGATAACTTCTAGATAAATGCAGCATTGGGTTGGTATTTTTAGATCTAGTGTCTGAACCTACCCTAGCACCTCTCTGAGTGCCAAAGCACAAAATCATGCTCAGAGATTGGGGAGGGGTCCTGACAGAGATATTTTAAATGCTGGCTCTGGCTAAGCATTTACCATAAAGCTTGTTGAGGAATTGGCAATCCTCATTGATTATATCTTACAAGCTTAAGAGAATTGGGTCATATAATCTATGACTCCTATTTTGACTATTTATAGTCTCTGCCTTAAGTCTTTTGCAATGTTACATTGCTAAGACTACTAATATATGGTATGGCAAAGATCTCTCAGCCCCTTATAGCTATTTGAGTTGGATATCTGGATTTGAAGACATGTAGGTGTCTGAAAATTTCAGATTTTCCTCTCAATAGATAACTTCTAGATAAATGCTGGTTTTGGATTGGTATTTTTATATCTAGTGTCTGAACCTACCCTAGCACCTCTCTTAGAAGTTCCAAAGCACAAAACCATGGTCAGAGGTTTGGGGAGTCCTGACAGAGATATTTAATGCTTTATTTATTTTCATATTTATTGATGTCTGTCCACAATTTATTTCTATGTAATTTGTGATCAACTTCTTTATATCTATAAAAGCCACATAAATGTGTTTTGGGCTTTATATTCCTATCTATGATATCACCCATATGTTATCAAATTGAAATATTCCTACATCAATCTCCGTCCAATGTTTCTTTTTTTTCTTTCAATTATTTGTTTATATACAAGCAAATAATATATCAATCTTTATATTTTCCACAACTATTCTATAATTAATTATTTTTCTACGGTTCTTGCCCTTATTACAATATACCAGTTTTAATCCCAGGTTTCAGATTCATCGATATTTGTACTATATATTTATTCAAATCGTTTGCCTTACCTTGGTGCTCTAGTCAATTCATCTGTATAAATTTAATACTTTACTATATATTATTATTTTTATATCATTTTTTTTTCATATTACAAATGGCTTTTCATTATAACTAAATTCTGCTTTCTTATTATTGAATTAATTCAGTTTATTTTTGCATTATATTTTTATTTTTACAGATTTCTAAAAAGAAATTTCTCCCCTTTTCTATTAATATCTTGTAATTCATTATTCAATTTTATTCTCCTTCTATAATTAACCAACTTAATGAATTATTTTTAAACAAATTGTTCATTTAATTTTAATTTTACTTCTCTTGCATTTTACCACATATTTAAATTCTCTGCATGCTTTCTTTTTTACTTTATTCTTGTAATATATTGTACATTTTCCTTGAAATTTTATGTATCGTCTTATCCATGAGCATATTTGTCTTTTTTTTTTTAAATTCAAAATGATAGTTCTTATAATCATAGCCAACAAAACATTTCACATTTTCTTCTAAAACTATTCAGTATTTATTCAATTTATTTATATCCATATCTTATTTATTTTTGCTATATTTAATATTATTTTCCATTACAATTTAAGCCATCTCTATTATATGAAAAATAACATTACTATTATGCTGTTCTTTATCAAAACCATTCATTTTGTATAGTTTGTTTATTCCATTTTATATCTAAATACATCATATCTGTATTGTATCTTAATCTCTTTTCATTAAGTCACCTATAAATAATAACAAAATATCACAAATATTGTAAATAATATTAGAGCAAGTACACATCTTTACATAATAACACTTTTTTATTTCAAATGTTTCAGATTCTCCACTTGTAATAATAACATTTTATTTCATAGCTTCATGTAGAAGCCATAAAATGGATAACTAAGCAATTTCAAATAATGGTATTTACTTGTCCTTTTAACTAAATCAAATGCCTTGATAAAATCAATTAAAGCAATTTATAAATCACTCTACTGTTCCTGTTACTTTTATTGTATTTGTCTGGCAACAGAAAAAAACATATCTAAAGTGTTTCTTGATTCTCTAAAATTCTGTATCTCTGGGAATGATTCATGTATGATTGAAAGCAATCTATTCAACAACCTCTATGAAAGTTTTTGTTATAATGGATAATAATGATACCAATGATAATTACAGTTAAAACAAGAACTTTATTTTCAGTGGCTCTGGGTTCACAGTACGTTGATGACTGTCCTATTTTGTCAGTTCAAAAGACGATTTACTAAATGTACTTATTACTTTGAATGCAACATATATAAGAATTGGCTTAATAATTAGTAATAAAAAAAATCTTCAGCAAAAAAATATCGATTTAAGAATATAGACCATCTTGATAATTTTATAAGTAGAAAGATAGATCTAGATGTTGAAATGCAATACAGACTCCAAATTTTTGTTGCTATTTTTAACATATTAAAGGATAGATATTTCTCATAGACAAATAACTATTGCAACTATATTAGCAGTATATATAGCTGTTGTTTTACTTAAAATTGTTGTAAGGAAATGAGACTTGGACATTATCAAAACAATATACAGACATTCAAAAATGTTTATTTAAGGATGATCTATAAAATTTTAAAATACAATGGCAAGTTCATATAACCAACCAATGTGCTCTTTAATTTTTTGGATGTATGATATTGGAAAATTCACATTGCAAGATAATAAAACTAACTAATATGTTCTTCAATTTGCTGGATGTGATACAATACAGTTCACTATTGCAAAATCACATTGTAGGATTGATCATGTTCAATGAATGAACAATGCAAGATTTATCTCAAAGACATTTTAAAGAAATACAATGGTGATTGCTTTTAATGGAAATAGTATACATGGAAAGCTACAATAAAACATGGGATTGAAGAATTTTTTATTAAACATATTTCAGCCATATTCATTTTTCAATAGCTGATTTATGTATATACATTACTTATAACAATGATTTGAAATATTTTAAAATCATGATGCATGTTAAGTCTAATTAAATACTTAAGCAGTTCAAGATGGTAGCCTAAAATCTTCTGTCTGATCATAAACACAAGACAAATCACAAAATCTTGAGAAAAAATTATTATATATTTAAAATTTTTAAACATTTTAAATTTGATTATTTTTTTAATTATATATCTTTAACTATAAAATAGGATTCATCATGTCATTGTAACTAAAACTTTAAATCTACTAAACTATCATGTAAAATAATGGTACTCAAGTAGCAGCTAAAATGTAAATCAGAATCAAAGAGGCATTTTATTAAATCCAAAGTATATTCAATGAATACTCTAATAAGCCTTAATTAATTAATCTCTTCTTTTTTGAATGCTTAAATGGTTTTAAATATATATGTAACTTCTATAATATAAATCTTTTTTTAACATTGGGGTAAAATGTATTGAAATTAGGTTTGAAATATATTTAAATGTTGGTAGGAGTATCTCAAGGTAAATTAAGTATCTCATATGACCCAATCTTTTGATAAGTGATATAATTTTATAGACAAAAAAATATGAAATCAAGTTTAATTAATAAATAGATCATATTTTATTTATGTTAAAATAACGATGATAATACGAATAATTTATTGATTTTCTATTTTAAATATATCTTTCTATACTATTTCCAGTTTATTACCGAAAAATAAATAATTAAAAATATTACACGTTTAGAAACAGCATTATTTTGGTCCAATAATTATTTTATATCTCGACTCCTAAAGTATTAATAAAGGTTATCTATTTTATTTAGATGAAAAAATAGTTAAGCATAGAATTTTTTTTAATAATATTACAAATATGTTTCCTTAGGTTAATGGCTTTAATAATTCTTATTTAACTCCTTCAATTATACTACCTCTCTCTAATCTTTCATATATGATTCCTGTGAACACTATTTTAAAACCATTATAACAATAAGTCATTTTATCAAGTGGCTAAAATATAATATATATATAATATTATAAATCGATGATAATTTATCAGCTTCTGTCTTTTATGACCATAATAAATCATGTATATATAGTTTCGATTT
This sequence comes from Epiperipatus broadwayi, assembly GCA_028023455.1. Classification (NCBI taxonomy): domain Eukaryota; kingdom Metazoa; phylum Onychophora; class Udeonychophora; order Euonychophora; family Peripatidae; genus Epiperipatus; species Epiperipatus broadwayi. Next base: position 9,886,551 of record JAQFVV010000001.1, read on the forward strand.
TAATTATAACAATGTAAAAATATTGAAAACTGAAAGAAATAATAATAAAAGGAAAATTAAAGAGGCGATGTTAATATGTAAATACAAGCAACATTTGGTTAATAGGCAAGCAGCAAACTTTAAGGTCACAGAATTATGGAAAAGTTGACATCATTGAATTATGGGAAAGCTAACATTTTAAACGTGATACTTGACAAAGCTACAAGTTAGTTGAAAGCGCTCCTAAGTGACTGTTATACATATACATTTTTATAAGCTTTTAAATACTGTATTTTTAAATATTTATTTATAAATTTGCATATATATATATATATCCTAAAGAAAAAATAAATTCATGCTATAATGCAATTAAGACATAGCCACTATTATTAAAAATATATTAATAACATTTATCTAAGTCTATAGAAACTTTATCTCTAACATTCCAATACAAAAGAATTATTGCAAATTCAATTAAACTAAATTATTATAAGTTAGGCATAAAAAAATAATTTCATAATTTGGGTAACCCTTAATAAACAATTAAATTAGATGCATCTAAAGTTAGTTCATTCATGCTCATAAATAAATACATAGATTATAAATGAAATAAATCATAAATTTATCTCTTCTTCATTTTCATAAGCTTTCAATATAGAATACTAAAAATAAAACATATACATAATAATAATATATTGACCTTTCTCTTTATTTTTCTGTAAAAAGTTCTTAAAAATTCTATATAAACAAAATTCATAGCATTGTTTTCAAATCTTCATCCCCCAACCATTTAAGAAAAGTAAACAGATAGATGTGAAGATTTCAAAAATATAACCATTACTTTGAATGATGAATAGTTTTAAGATTGCATAGTTTATTGTTCGAATGCTTAATTTTTTGAGATAATTACAGTAAGAAAATGCCACTAAATAACAGTTTTTGGAAATGCTCAGAAAATTTAAATCAATTGAGCTGTTGACATCTTTCTGCTAGAGATATTCAAATAGATTTTTATTTTCTTCTAAGCATACAGCATGAAAGGATTTGTCAAGTCTTTTGGAATTGGCATAGCATTAAATAAAAATATAGCAAAACTTCAGACAACTTGTCCTTTTTAGATATGCATATTTATAATTTGTTCACACATTATAATAAATTTAATTATGTAGCATTATAATGGCAAAATAGCAGGAAGAATTATCAATAACAAAAGCAAAAGGGTAAAAGCAATCCTCCTTTTGAATATTTTTTTTATTTCTATCTAACTTTCTTCTTATGTAAGCATTTACATGTCATCCTTTGAACATATATCCTGATCCTCATGTGTTTTGTAATAGTCTATTGTTGTAAACAAAGATTTGTGCACACACTCAATAACAATGTTTTTGACTGCTGTCATATTCAAAATAGAACATTAAAATATTTGTATTTAATAAAATAAATAATTTTAAACAAGTTTTATAAAAATAAATAAAACATTTCTCCATATTTCACTACCTATCAATGCATCAATGCACACACATTTTATTGATATTATTATAACTAAAATGTTTCATTCCAATATCAGCCTTTCAAGCTAATTGAGCATGCGCCTTTTGAGTGTTAAATAAATGAATACTCTCTTCTTCAATCGTAGAAATAAGAGGAATTCTTTTTATTCCTGCATAAATACTATATCTTGGATTGAGAAGAGAGTATTCATTTATTTAACACTCAAAAGGCACGTGCTCAATTAGCTTGAAAGGCTGATATTGGAATGAAATATAATTGCAAGCACGACGCTAGATAAAATATTTGCTTATTTACTTATAACTAAAATGGTTATTAATAGTAATTCAACCTATAATTTGATCACCCTATTATTATATTTATTTATGTTGCATTTAAAAATAATAAATGTAAATAAAATATTTACTTTAGCAAGCAACAACAATTGAAAAAAAAGATTATAAATTTAAAAAACAAACTAATCTAAGCATGAAATTAAATTGTTACACTGGATTTCTTTCAAAACTATATATATATATACAATTGTAAATACATAAGGAAATCATATGACCTTTATTTCTAATTCAAAGAAAATATTTTTCTTCTTTTCTGCTTTTTTTTAAAAAAACACATACTTTAAGGTTTAGATTGGGGCTAATTCTTACAATATATATAATTATAAGGGACTTGAACTCAGATTTTCATGCTCCTTACAGCTATGCACTTTATCTTATACAAATGATACTCACAATCACATACTTGTGAAAAAGAAAAATGATCTCTAGTCTACATATTTTACATTAAACCAGCACTCATCATTTGGCCCAGATCACCATCTCCCATATATATATATATATCAGTGTTCAGTTTTATATTAAGATCTTCAATTTCTAATTTGACAAGCTATAATCTCCACCCTCCATATCATTGAAAATCCAATGATGGGATGCTCAAAGTCCTGTTGATGCCAATATTATTGTTATAACCATGTTGAAATTATATCACTCTGACACTTCATATATATTACAGTGTTTAAAAATAAAGAAGTTTGTTGGTCTTGTTTAATTTTTATTTCACTTGATCTATGGATAATGAAGATGTTGAAGTATTAATATTAACCAGATAACTATGGCTAGTATATTATATGTTGTTCATAAATTAGTTATAAAAAGTTATTATTAAAAGCATATGTAAAAATATTTATCTCCATTAAAATGTATTAGAATTATAATATGAATTCTTTATTTTGGTTTAAAATAAAATATAATTTGTAAAACAGTATTTTATTTTTACTGTATCCAATTATTTTAAAATCTTCATTTCACTTATTAATTGGAAGCAAAATTTTCTTGAACAATTTTTCATCATCGAATCAAATTTGAGAAATATTCAACAGTTGTTGTGACAACAATAAGGTCATCAAGAATGCCTTATAAATAGAAGAGAGACACTGTAATTTGAGTTTTTGTAATTTTATCATTGCCTACAATGGATGTTTTAGATCTGTCTTTAAAAAGTTATTAAATATTATTGTTTAAGTGATTAACTTATAAAACCATGAAAAAATAAAAATTGTAACTATCTGCCTATTGAATGGGACAACTTACTGATGAATTTCCAGGGGAAATGGCAAGAATGTGAAAGAAAACTCCATCAAAATGCATTGTATTGCAGGTCAGCTATATAAAGATATTCCATGGTTAAAATATAGAATTTCACCTACTTATTTGTGATGGATATAAACCCCATTATATGTCTATGGATGTAATATTTCAGATCAAGAAATTTTACAAGTTTGATTAACTCAACTTATGTGTGACATGAGGCAATTTAAATTTCACTTTCTTAATCTGGAAAAAAAAAGTTAGCATTTATTATTCTTCATTGATTATAACTGGATTATGTCATTAAAGGAATTATCTTTGTGCATTATTATTAAGAGAAAAAAAATAAACCCAGTGATATGTGTTTTTGTATTGGATAAGTACCTATCATTTTAAATTCTTGGATACATTTATATGTATAAAAGAAAATATGAGAATTTAAATGCAGAAATAATTGGATTCAAATCCACATTAGTTACTACTCATATTTATCTTGTCTCCTTAAAGGAAGATCATCTCTACACTTAGAATTGGAAATAAAAAATCAGAAGCTATGCTGGATTGATCCATGGAAAGTGAGTGAAAATTGACAGACTTTCACTTATGTGGTATGATATATATATATATATATATATATATATATATATCATACCACATAAGTGAAATCCCCTTTTCTTTTAATTATATATATATATATATATATATAATTAAAAGAAAAGGGGAGTTTACATTTTATTTTAAAAATAGAGGTAAATGATATATTTGTGTATGGGTATGGTAGAATTCATGCAATGAAAAGAAGGTCAGAGACATTCATATTATTTTTATTATTTAAGTTCTTCTCTCATGATATAAGTTAATATGACCTGATGTTTTCAAATATTTAATTTTTGTTTGTATGTTCAAGATTTAACTTGAGATTCAGATAGAAAAGGGTTTAAATATAACATATTTTTTTCATTATGCTTGATTAATTATTTAGAGATTATATTTATGAATAGATAGAGATCAATTTTTATTTGCTTACACTTTTTTATCATTGTATATGATATTTCAAATCTACTCTTCTGTTTCATATAGTATTATTGTCATGCAACATATTTTTTGGAGTTCCATACACACAGATTTTATTATTTTCATTGATTTTAGTCTATTGAAAGCCTTGATTGACTATTATGTTATATTTTTATTATTACTGTTATAAATTTTTATTATAAACCAATAAATTTAGAGTTGATTTAAAATAAAGTGAATCTGTCTCATTACTTTTGTAGAATGTGCAAGATAATTTTGGGACTTAAAGTTTGAGCCAAAATCAAACCCATCTTGGTAAATGAAATAGAATTATATATATGTATATTTTATAAATCATTATTAAATCCAATTAGGTATAAATTTTGTTATTTGGTATTGCTTTTAAATATTATTTTACTTATTTAAGTCAATATTACTAGTAGAAATAATTTCATCAGTTCAGAGTTGATTATTTATTTGCTTATCTTGTCCAATTACAAAAACCTTAATAGATTTTATTTTATCATTAGTCTAAATGATCTGTCTTAATTACTTTCTTAAATGTCTTTGAAGTGGAGATCATAAATTTTATTAACTAGTAGAGAACTGAATATTATCTTTGGTTTGGATAACTGCCAATTATCATCATATATACTGTAATTGTTATAAAATGTAATTTAATAATTGATTGATTGAAGATTTAAGTAAATGAATAATATCAGTGATTATAAGTCAGTAAATATCCAATAGAAACCTAAGACATATTTTATATAATGTGATTGGGTAATGTAAAATGTGAGATTATCTAATGGAATTTATTGATAATAAATTCTTGTGGAGGGTTTTATTTTAGAATATTACTGAAACAATAATTGCATGTCAATCTAATGCAGGGTATGAATGAAATGTTTCTATTACTATTAACATTTTAATATATATATATATTAATTCTAATATTTTCATGGATAAAAGATGTCATATTATTATTACTATTTGCAGGATATTCCACGTAGTTAAAAAAGCTAAATGCTGATGTTTCAGTACAATATCAAGTGCCTTCCTCAGAGCATTCTCTTTCTCAAATTATAATAAGAATGCATGTGAGATTTAAAATCGTTTTTATTGTTTTCTTTCTCCTCATATATTGGTTGAGAAGTTTTAAAATTTATTTTCTCTTCCAATAGCTTCTTCCAAATGTTGTTAATCTTCTTTAATTCGCATCTTTCATTTATGCTCTTGGGCCTTTTAAAAATCTCTATAGTTTTTCTTAGCAATCTCTGGTCATATTGTTCAATTTTTGCTGAAATATTTGTTTTTTTCAAAATTGATATCATGATTTGTTAATTCTATATGAGAATAAATAGCTGGTGAATTGGATTTTTTTCTGACTGCCAGAATGTGTTCTTCCTTAGACTATCCAATATACGTATGTGAACAGATGGAATTTCAAATACACCATGACATTCTAAAGCAATTTTATCTTTAGGAAGTGGAAATATTTCCCTAATTTTTTTATAAGTAGTGTAAACTGTGTGAATATTATTTTTCTTTAAAATGTTACCAATTCTATCAGTTACTCCTTTTATATATGGCAAAATTGTCTTAATTTCTGATGTATCAAAATCTTTTTTTTTTATATGTATAAGCCCTATTAATAATGTTTTAATTAAAACCATTATGAAGAAGCATTTTATTAGTAGTAGAAAGGTCCCGGTGAAAATGACTATCATCAGAGATTCTCTTTGTTCTATCCAATAATGTCTTTGCCACTGAAAATAATTGTGCAGGATGGTGATGAGAAGAAAAATGCAGATACCTCCCAGTGTGTGTTGGTTTTTTATATATACCATGGGATAAAGAACCATCTTCCCTTCTTTCAATCAAAACATCTAAATAAGGTAATTGATTATTATTTTCTATTTCCATAGTAAATTTAATATTGTTGTGAAAAGAGTTTAAAAAATTAAAAAAGTCATCAAGAGCATGTTTACCATGAAGCCAAATAACAAAGGTATCATCATCATCATACCTCAGCCATATAGAAGGTTTTTTAACTGCTGATGTCAAAATTTTATTTTCCAAATCCTCCATAAAAATAGAAGCTAATGCTGGAGAAATTGGTGAACTCATAGCTAGACCTGATGTTTGTTTATACATCTGCCCATCAAAAACAAAAAATGTATTAGATAAGCAGTCTTCAATCAAAATCATAGCAAAATTAGGCAACTGAATATTTTTTAAAACTTGAATAGCTTCATTTACAGGTACATTAGTAAACAGTGAAACAATGTCAAAACTTACCAAAATATCATTCTTATTCAATTTAATATCCTTGGTAAGTTCAAGAAAATAATTCGCATCTTTAACATATGATGACATCGTTGTTAAATGCGGCTGAAAAAAAGAAGTCAAAAACCGAGCTAAAGTCTGTGTAGGTGAACCAACTGCACTTACAATCGGTCTTAATGGAATATCTGGCTTATGAACTTTTGGTAAACCATATAATTTTGGATAAAAAGAAGAGTTTTCCCTGGGAGTAAGTTTGATCTTTGTTTCTAAATCTAGATCAGTAGAATAAATTAATACTTTCATTTTCTTTTCACGATAAGTCATAGGAGCTAAATATTATCATTTAATAAATCATGTATTTTTATAATAATCAGCCTTATTTAAAATTACTGTAGTATTACCCTTAGCTGCTAGAAGAATAGTAATAGATTTGTCATTTTTTAATGCAAACAAAGCTCTTCTTTCATTAATTGATAAATTAGTTTTATTTATTTTTGCTTTATTTAAAATATCGTATATTTTTCCCCTCACTATATCTGCGTTTCGGCAAGGTATTTTTGATAAACTACTTTCCACTCTGCAAATAATATCTTCAAAAGGTAATTTTGTTGATGTTATTGCAAAATTGAAACCTTTATTTAAAACTTTTAGTTCAAAGTCTGATAATTTTCTATCAAATAAATTTTTAACAGCGAGCACACTTCCTCGTTCAGACAAAGACAAAGTTAGCATTTCCTGTTTCTTTTTAAATAGTTTGTTAAATTTATTCATTTGCCTTCGAAATTTAAAATCATTTTCTTTAGTCACTCTATAATCAATGATCTTATCACAAAGTGGCCAAAGTGACCATAATGTTGGATGAAAAGTATTATTTAATAAAAGTCGGAGTTGTAACAATTTTTTATCTAAAAAATCTAACTTTTTTCTTGTATTTCTAATAAAAGCAGTTAAAATATCTAAACTTGCTTTATTCAAAACTGCATCAATTTTTTTCATATGCGTATGGAAGGAAATTTTACAACAGCTAGGATAAAGTCTATTTCTTTTACAATTGAGTAAAATTGAAGATCACAAACGGTTTTAATTTTCTTCACACACATTCTTTCAAAACACCTCCATTCTGTAATCAAATCTTTCCCGTAAAGATTAATAATGTTAATTCTAATATTTTCACGGATAAAAGATGTCATATTATTATTACCATTTGCGGGATATTCCGTGTAGTTAAAAAAGCTAAATGCTGACGTTTCAGTACAATATCAAGTACCTTCCTCAGAGCGTTCTCTTTCTCAAATTATAATAAGAATGTGCGTGAGATTTAAAATTGTTTTTATTGTTTTCTTTCTCCTCATATATTAGTTTAGAAGTTTTAAAATTTATTTTCTTTTCCAATAGCTTCTTCCAAATGTTGTTAATCTTCTTTAATTCACATCTTTCATTTATGCTCTTGGGCCTTTTAAAAATTTCTATAGCTTCTCTTAGCAATCTGTGGTCATATTGTTTAATTTTTGCTAAAATATTTGTTTTTTCAAAATTGATATCATAATTTGTTAATTTTATATGAGAATAAATAGCTAATGGATTGGATTTTTCTCTGACTGCCAGAATGTGTTCTTCCTTTTTAATATTTATTCTAAAATTAGTCTGTCCAATATACGTATGTGAACAGAGCCTACATGGAATTTCATATTCACCATGACACTCCAAAGCAATTTTATCTTTAGGAAGTGGAAATATTTCACTAATTTTTTTATAAGTAGTGTAAACTGTGTGAATATTATTTTTCTTTAAAATGTTACCAATTCTATCAGTTACTCCTTTTATATAAACAAACATCAGGTCTAGCTATGGGATCACCAATTTCTCCAGCTTTAGCTTCTATTTTTATGGAGGATTTGGAAAATAAAATTTTGACTTTAGCAGTTAAAAAACCATCTATATGGCTGAGGTATGATGATGATGATACCTTTGTTATTTGGCTTCATGGTAAACATGCTCTTGATGATTTTTTTAATTTTTTAAACTCTTTTCACAACAATATTAAATTTACTATGGAAATAGAAAATAATAATCAATTACCTTATTTAGATGTTTTGATTGAAAGAAGGGAAGATGGTTCTTTATCCCATGGTATATATAAAAAACCAACACACACTGGGAGGTATCTGCATTTTTCTTCTCATCACCATCCTGCACAATTATTTTCAGTGGCAAAGACATTATTGGATAGAACAAAGAGAATCTCTGATGATAGTCATTTTCACCGGGACCTTTCTACTACTAATAAAATGCTTCTTCATAATGGTTTTAATTACAACATTATTAATAGGGCTTATACATATAAAAAGAAAAAAAGATTTTGATACATCAGAAATTAAGATAATTTTGCCATATATAAAAGGAGTAACTGATAGAATTGGTAACATTTTAAAGAAAAATAATATTCACACAGTTTACACTACTTATAAAAAAATTAGTGAAATATTTCTACTTCCTAAAGATAAAATTGCTTTGGAGTGTCATGGTGTATATGAAATTCCATGTAAGATCTGTTCACATACATATATTGGACAGACTAATCGTAGAATAAATATTAGAAAGGAAGAACACATTCTGGCAGTCAGAGAATAATCCAATTCATCAGCTATTTATTCTCATATAAAATTAACAAATCATGATATCAATTTTGAAAAAACAAATATTTTAGCAAAAATTGAACAATATGACCAGAGATTGCTAAGAGAAGCTATAGAGAGTTTTAAAAGTCCCAAGAGCATAAATGAAAGATGTGAATTAAAGAAGATTAACAACATTTGGAAGAAGCTATTGGAAGAAAAAATAAATTTTAAAACTTCTCAACCAATAAATGAGGAAAAAGAAAACAATAAAAACGATTTTAAATCTCACCGCATTCTTATTATAATTTGAGAAAGAGAATGCTCTGAGGAAGGTACTTGATATTGTACTGAAATGTCAGCATTTAGCTTTTTTAACTACACAGAATATCCCGCAAATAGTAATAATAATATGATATATATATATATATATATATATGATATATATATATATCACTGAACAAAGATTTATTTCATTTAAACATTATAAATATTGTATAGTTTAGAAAATATTCTCAAAATATAATTATAATTATTTAGAAACTATTTTGATTCAAACAGAATGTTATTAAATATTTAAGTAAATTTTGCATTACTATAAGTAATATTAGATTAGCAATGTATGTCAGAGTTTAGGTATTTATTGATTCGAATTTAGTTTTATTCAATTATCAATCATATAGATATCTTAAACATGCATCATTGTTTAGGGCAATTATATATTATTTTACTGCTTATTGCAGCTTACTTTGGAATCATGAATAAATTTGTTGATGTCTGGGCAATGATCTTGTTTGCTTTATTTAGTTGTAAATATAATCTGAATAAACTAGAGTTTAATAGAGATTGTTAGTATTTTATGACAGTGTAGTGGACAACTTAAATAATTATATATGGGAAATTGTTATTGCCTAGTGTGATCAATAACTGAGCTAGATAATTTTATACTAGTTCTAACAGTGTTACTATTTATTAATGCATATTTTGCTACATGATAAATAATATAAATCTTAAAAAAAATTTTTATGGCAAATGTTGACTGAACAAATGTAGAGAGTTAGTGAGATAGAAAATCCATTATTATTGTGACAAAGTAGCTACCCAATGCTAGCTTATAAAGATCATGTACATGTGGTAATTATTATAAAGTGCCAAATCAACTTTAGGGCTTTTATAAAATGACATTCCACATTTAGCTAGGCCTATATTATTGTGGATGATGTCTCAATTCTGAGACATAGTAAAGTTTTTTTATGTTATCATCCCATATTATAATAAATAGTCCATTACAAAATGGCTAACAATGATTGGGCTATGTTTTATTCAGATTAGATTGATTATCTCCCCAACATCATCATTTTTATCACATTACAATATATATTGTAACCATATATATAGCTCATAGGAACTAAATATAATCTATAATCCTTTTTAAAAAAATTTAACATAAATAAATATAACTCTGTAATAAATAAACTTCATTGTTATTAAGATATATAAAGGCTTAAGTAGGTATTTTAATTTATTATTAAAACAGTTTGTTAAACAATTTTTAATATTAACTGCTTAAATAATAGCAATTAACTAATTTAATACTTGTGTAAAAATCCAAATTTTGATAGTTTAAACCTGGATAAAGTGTAAAGTAAAATATACAATGTTTTAAATTTGTTGCAATAAATAAAGATTTTAATGCTATTTGTAAAGTATGGTTATTAATTTATGTTAAAGGTTTTATTGTGCTAATAGATAAAATAAAATACATTTAAAATAATATTTCATAACATATTAGTTAATTATAAATTTTATTAAACGCCCATTATTATATTAAGTAATAATTTACTAAGGCTGTAACCTTAGAAATAAGCGTCTGAAAAATACGAAGGTAGGGACCTCTATAGGTCTTAAAACACAAGCTTATGCTATGAAGAAAAGAGATTCATAGCGTAAGCTTGTGGTTTAAGACCTATAGAGGTCCCTACCTTCGTATTTTTCAGACGCTTATTTCTAAGGTTACAGCCTTAGTAAATTATTACTTAATATAATAATGGGCGTTTAATAAAATTTATAATTACAACTTTAAATTATCGTGACAGATTTCTTACTATAAGATTTTTTCATTGACTCGTAGTAAATTGTAAGATTTCACGAGTATTAATGTATTATAAGAATTGTGGACTTAATTAGTGAAGTATTGAATAGCTTCACACTCTTAGATCAAAACACTTCAGCTTCACCTATTTATATATAAAAGTAGATTGAAGTAAAGAGGGATTCTCTCCTAGAGATTCTCTTTTCTTCATAGCATAAGCTTGTGTTTTAAGACCTATAGAGGTCCCTACCTTCGTATTTTTCAGACGCTTATTTCTAAGGTTACAGCCTTAGTAAATTATTACATATTAGTTAATGTAATATCTGTCTAAAGTTAAAATTTAAAACATTAAGCTTAAAGATAACTAATTTGGAATAGATTTTAACTTAAATAAGGTTTAGTATGTAAAAATTGAGCTTCATTGCTTTTAAAATATTGATTATATTTAGTATATGTGGGTCAAATGCATGTGTATGTATATTGAAAGATTGAGAAGTTTAAAAGGGATTATTAAATGTAATATATTTTATAGAAGGTACTTTAAATAATGACAATCTTAAAGAACTCTTAAATAGAGGGGAAAGTATTTATTCTAAACTGAAGATATTATTTTTATTGAATTTAAATAAATGATTTTTACTAAATAATTAAGATAGAGTTAATAAAAGTTAATTATTTTACTGTCTAGACACCATGTGTTTAGAAAGTTTTAATTAGTAAAGACTTCAGTGTCAGTTCTATAAATATTTGACCTTAAAATTAAAAATATTAAATATATGCTAATGTTAAAATTCCTGCTCTAATACATAAATTTGATTCCTTGAATTGTACCATGTAATAAATTCTGCAGTAAAAATGCACGTGCACACATTTTTAAAAAGGCAAAACAGAGAAAATAAAACAGATTATCTTTATCATTTTTAAATAATCAGTTTAAAAAGTTGTTCTGTTCATCACATTTTAATTACTTATATTTCTATATTTTTAAAATGTTGAGATAAAAAATTAATGTCATCCAGATAAAGCTGCTCTACTGCATATGTCCACCTTTCATAGAATAATAAATTACTGGAAGATGTAAAGACTGAAATTATGAATCATCTTGAAAAGAAAAAAATATTGAAAACTGATAAAATATCAAGATATGCAAATGTTATTTTGCCCTATTTATAGACTCTTAGTTAATTCAAACTATCAATTATTCAACCTTTTAATTAACTTTTTATTGTATAACTTCTAAATGTATTACTTATACTAAATATAATTATTAACAATGTCACCTATTATTATTTAGATAAAGTTTTTAAAAAATAGTTAATGTGGACAATTTAATTAATGAGAGACAGTTTCTATTAATTTATCAGAAATAAGTTTGAAAATCATTTTATCTTTAGTAAACTAAAAAGAATTGCAATAATGAGTTATTTTAAAATTATTGCTAGTTTCAAAAACAAAATGAAATATAATAATTTTAAATTGCTTTATATAATTCTATGTTTAAAAAAATGTCATCTGGATTAACTTTGCTAATGTTTTAGAAAAAAAATGTATACTGGTTTTGTTGCTAATACTAATAAAATAATATTTTAGCATTATTATAGTATTCTTCTATCATTCATCAATCTACATACTCAAAGTATATTTTAATTGCTTTGCAAAAGAGGAAAGAAAGAATTCATATTTGCTCATAGTTTAAAAGTAACAAAATAATGTTTAAACTATATAATGGAACTGTTTATTAATTGTTTATTTCCAACATTACTATATCTGCTGTTAGTTTATTTCTCTAAATTTATATTTCAATTGTGGAAAATACTGTCAAGAAATTCCAATTCTGAAATGTTTGGGTGTATATTTATTTCATCTACATTAGTGAAAAACTATGCTGCATTATATTTCACTAAAGGAAACAATAAAATGACTCCTTAATTAAAAGGGTTAATTTTATTTTAAAATAAAAGAACTTTTAATTCTTAATTTAAAATGGCTAAACAAATAGTGTATATTTGTTTGATTTGCAAATTTGATATATAGTTCTTATTATTGTGTAATTATAGTTTTATGACTTATGCATATTTTTTTATTATTTATTTATGATATTATAAGATATATTTATAATGTTATATGTTTTAAACAGATTTGCTAAGAAAACATCTAAGTAAAAGGTTTTATTTTAAAAGCACAAACTATTAAAAGTTCTCTGAATTATTATTCCAGTATAACAGAATATATTATCATGCCCAGGGTAACATATACATAGATGGAAATGCTTTAGAGTTGGTGTGGAAGTCTTCTAGCGATTTAAAAAAAATTAATATTTCATATTGTTATGCAATCATGTTGTGTCAGTTTATATACAGTGATAGACCAGATAAATGCATTATTATGCTTATAAAGGTATGCACAAGTTAATTATATTTTTACTATTATTATTAATAAATTAATGCTTTGTGTAGTTATGAATTAGCACCCTGCTTGGAGACAGGTATCAATTTTGGCATTTTTATTTGAATGTTTTTTATTGCTTTTGTGTTTGTTAAGTTTTTTCATGAGATAGTGTAGCCTCTTTCTTCAGCACAACCAGGTAAAGTTACTGGGTGCTCATTCATACATTTTTCCATCACCCACTTTATCTCTAATTTGGTATTAATGTGTACTTTTAATACATAACAGCATTCTATGGCATGTCCAAAGTTTGCTGTATTAGCTCTATTATAATTTAATTTTAAGTATGATTGTTTACTTATTAGTCTTGAGCTTTTCTAGTTTCATGTCTCTCATAAGTATTAATAGAAGTCTATTGTTTTAATGGCTTCAGAAAGGAGTTTGCTGTTAACATTCTTGTCATTGACACTGTTATTACTATGTAATTATCCAAATAGTATAAGAACATAAATGGGCTGCTCACCAACACCCATTAGCCAACAGTGTGAGTTTATTGGCTTTTTACCTCCAAGTTTAAGACCTATAAACACCATGATTGTTTTTCTCAGTTGCCTGATAAGGCATAATGAATGTGTGTGCAGTTGAAAAAGTTTTTCTAATGGATATATACAATCCAGACAGACAAAAAGAAATTATGGCTCTGATTTCTAGGAGGCTGTAATGTCAACAGCCAAGACAGCTTTTTTTGCCAAAGGTGAAGGTGCTAAGAATTGCTGATTGTGGACTCAGGCTACCATTTGATAACAATTTTTTATTTAGGTACTTACAACTGCAGATAATTTTCAAGTGAAGGAAGATTGCAGGAACTGAAAGAAGAATTATCTTGTATTAAATGAAAAATTATTAGACTTTGTGAAGTTAGAAAAAAAGGTGAAGAGACAATTGATTTAAAAAGTGGACATATAATCTAATACAAAGGCACAAATAGAAGTACAAGTGAAGTAGGATTCATGATAAATAAAAAGTGGAAGAACAACATTGTGGAGATTGATTGTGTATAGGATAGAGTAACAAGATTAGTTATTCAACTTAATTCCAGATACCAAATGCAAATAATTCAGGTTTGTGCCCCAACAAGTTCTCATTGTGATGAAGTAGTCAAAGATTTTTATATGGATGTACAAAAGACCTTTGGTCAGAGTAAACAACATTTTAAAATTGTTATGAGAGACTTCAATGTGCTAGAATTGGTAACCAAATGAAAGATGAAAGTGTTGTATGTAATTTTGGTTATGGTAATAGAAATGAGAGAGGTCATAGACTTGTGGAGTTTTTAGAAAAAGAAAAACTTTATTTTATGAATTCTTTTTTTGAGAAAAATGTTAAAAAATGGACATGGAAGCATCCACATGAAGATAAAGCAAAATTGGATTATATTTTGACTAACAAAATGTACATATTTCAAGATTGTAATGTTCTTAATAAATTTAACACAGAAAGTGATCATTAATTAGTCAGATCCAAGATACATGTTAATGCAAAATGAGAGAGACAAAAATTATTAAAAAAACAATATTTACAGTAGATATTCCTAATCTTCAGAAACATTTCCATGAATTTAAATGAGAACTTGCAAATCAGTTTCAAGTGTTAGTAGATTTTGAACATGATTCAGATTTGAATAAAATTAATGAGAAAATAACTGATACAGTTTTAAAAACTGCAACAAAGATAGCTGATAGAAAAAAGCAGCAACTGACCAATAAAATTTCTACTGAGACTTGAGAATTTATGAAGAAAGGAATATGAAGATATATAAAAATGATGCATTAAAAAGGATTGAATATCTCAAATTTTGTAAAAAAAAAAAAAAAGTGTAAAAAGGAGTTGATAATGATATAAAAAAGTATAATTGTGAATTAACAAGGAGAGCTGTAGAAGATATAAAAGTATCAAATGTAAAACAACATTTTGGTATTGGTAGGAAACTTATATTTGAAATAAAAAAAGATGGATATATTACTAAAAAGAGAGATGACATTGTGAAATGGATAGATTTATATTAATAGTTATATAGCAATAAAGAACCTCCATCTACTATTCTGAATTGCCCAGAATTTTAAATGAAAAAAATGAGACATGCAATTAAATTTATGAAGAAAGAAAAGGTTCCAAGCAATGACAGAATTATAATTGATATATTAAAAGATACAAGTGAAGAAATAAAGAAAAATTTGGCAAAGTTATATATTGAATGTCTAAATGATGAAGATGCACCAGATGATTGGAAGAATGTAGTATTAATAGTAATATTTTAAAAAGGTGATAAAGAAGATATTAGAAATTACAGACCTATCCATCTTTTATCAATTTTGTACAAAATGTTCACCAGGATAATTAAACTAGTCTATAGAAAATATTAGATTTCAACCAATCAAAAGATCAAGCTGGATTTAAAAGTGGTTTTTGCAGAGTAGATCATATCAAAGTACTGAGAGAAGTTATAGAAAGGACTAATAAATATGAATTGCCATTATACTTAGGATTTGTAGATTATGAAAAGGCATTTGATTATATAAACATTTTTTCAGTGATTAAAGCATTGTATCATCAAGTTATAGACCAAGGATATTGTCATATTTTGAAGAATATTTATAAAAATGCAACAGCAACAATAGATTACATAATGATTCTAGGAAGGTTAGCATTTAGAATGGTGTAAGACAGGGTTACTTCATATCTCCAAAATTTTTTACAGTAATGCTGCAAGAAGTATTTTGTGGATTGAAATGGGAAGCTAAAGGAGTAAAAGTAAATGGAGATTATTTAAATCATTTATGTTTTGCAGATGATGTAGTTGTTTTTGAAAATGATGCTTTAGAACTTCAGAAAATGTTGCAGGAGTTTTCAGATAAATGTAAGAAAGTAGTACTAAAGGTTAAATGTTAAAAAGACTAAAGTAATGTTAAATGGATTTTCTCAAAAGATGGAAATAAAGATTTATTATGATGAGTTAGAAGAAGTTAACAAATACAAATACCTTAGTGAGATTATTACTACATATGGAAACATAATGGATGAAATTAATCATAGAATTAAACTTGGTTAGAGTGCTTTTGGTAGAAATACCTTAATACTGAAATGAAGTATACCTATGTTTTTGGAAAGGAAAGTTTTTAATAAACATGTTTTACCAGTTTTTACTTATGATCTGAGACTTGGACACTTAATAGAAGAATAATATAGAGACTTGAGACCATTCAAAGAAGTATGGAGAGATGCAAGTTAGGACTAACAAGAAAAGATTGAAAACACAATATATGGATAAGAGAACAAACAAGTATTATTGGCATTATTGAAAGAATTAAAAGACTGAAGTGAAGTTGGGATGGGCATATTGCTAAAAGAGATGATAATAGATGGACAATTGAAATTTTAAAGTGGATTCCATGAAATTGTAAAAGACCCAGAAAGAGAACACCTGTGAGATGGATGGATGAAATGAGAAAGTGAGCAGGGATGATGTGGAAAAAAGAGACTAGAAATTGGGATGGATTGAACTTGGAGAGATCTTCATCCTGCAATGGATGGATAATGGTTGACAATGATGATAATGATGACTGTTTTAATTCTTTTTGCATAATATTTTGCTATCTTTACAATTCCATATGAAGTATGTTTCCACATTGATTTTCATACATCATTGGCTTTGTGGTGTATTTAATATCATATCTGTGATATGTGTGTTATTTATTCTGGGTATGTAATTGGTAGAAGGTTTGTATCAAACAATTATGTGAGAACTTTTTAAGTAATATAAATCTATTTTTACTATTTTGTGGGAATGTTTTAGAGGGGGATATTTTACTTCAAATTATACCAATATTTCTGTTAGTTCAATTTGTTATACTAAAATTATTACATATTGTAAATATTTTATTGTATTAAATATTGTTATTACCTTGTAAATAAATATTTTGCTATTTATTTAAAAAATTTCTGTTTGGTTGCCACTGCCACATTTATTTATTCAAAAAATCTAATTTAATAAAGTGATACCATTTATTATTTTATAAAAGAGTAGATTTTAGTGATCACATAATATTTATTTATTTATTTTATTTATCATTTATTTAACATCTGCATTGCAATAAGGTACATATTATATTGAGTTATCTTTATTTCAAGAGGACTTTGTAATGTAGTGAGTGGCAGACAAGTATTCTTTTTACCTGCTGCACTATTTTATCTTTAGTACTTGGTACCAGTTCTTAAATGAAGATCTTAAAATTAGATGTGTTTATAGGTGGTATAAAATAAATATTTATAAGAAGAATTTTAAAATATTTAAAAGTGTTTCATCTGCTAACCCTGTGTTTGTCTAAAGTTTTTAGATATTTAAGTATTTGATAATTGCAATTTTTAATTGCCTAAGGTACAAGATATTAGATAATAGATTCATAAGAAGAAGATAGAATATTTAAAATATAACCTAAATAATTATTGGATTTAAGAGTATTAAGTACTTACTACATTTTTGTACTTTCCTCTATCAAGTACATGAATAAACTCTGAGATATAGATAATGTATAAACCTAAGATAAGATTTAAAATTTAATAAGAGCCTAAGTTTAATAAGAACCTTAGATAAGATTTAAAATTTGATCAGTACCTGAGTTTAAGTAAGAAGCTGTGATAAAATTTAAATATAAGGAATAACCTGATATTTTAGTATTTGCATTTGATATTTTGTTTATGTGCTATGTAAAAATACATAGCTATTATGATACCACAATGTGACCTACCCTGCACCATTTCTTTTGGAAAATTACAATATATGATTTCATTCCAATATCAGCCTTTCAAGATAATTGAGCACGTGCCTTTGATAGTGTTAAATAAATGAATACTCTCTTCTTCATTCAAGATATAGCATTTATGCAGGAATAAAAAGAATCCCTCTTATTCCTATGACTCAAATTCTTTTATATGAGCAAATCTGAAGAACTTCTGAAGAGAGCGTGAGTATATTCTCACTTTAAATTACTATTTACGATATTTTTTGACTGAATGATGCCGGTGTAATTACTTAGAATTTACTAGATGTCATTCTTACTGAAACTTAATTATGAGTAAGTAAGCAAATATTTTATCTAGCGCCATGCTTGCAATTATATTTCATTCCAATATCAGCCTTTCAAGCTAATTGAGCACGTGCCTTTTGAGTGTTAAATAAATGAATACTCTCTTCTTCAATCCAAGTTCTTCAGATTTGCTCATATAAAAGAATTTGAGTTGTAGGAATAAAAGGGATTCTTTTTATTCCTGCATAAATACTATATATTGGATTGAAGAAGAGAGTATTCATTTATTTAACACTCAAAAGGCGTGTGATCAATTAGCTTGAAAGGCTGATATTGGAATGAAATATAATTGCAAGCATGGCGCTAGATAAAATATTTGCTTATTTACTCATAATATATGATTTCATAATATTATTTCTGGAAGCCTGGTGTAATAAAAATAGAATAGCTAAATAGCTGATGTTTCAGGACAATAACCTGTACAACCATAAAAATAAAATTGGAAAATGAAGTATTTTAAAGAAAAAATAATCTTCTGAGCATACAACTTTTTATTTGACTTTTGAAATTTGTACATATGAAATTGTAAATCAGTTTCTACTATAATTAATACACTATAAATAAATAAAAGATTTATTTAATTTTAAATTTCATTTGACGTCCTATTTTTAAAATATTAACAGAAATTCTTATTAATTTTTTCATTATATTTATATAATAATTTTGTGGCAATCTTGTTTAAGAAAATGTAGTTAAAAATAAAAAAACTTTTGTAACTATCTTGAATTAAAGAATTGTAGTGGTATAACCTTATAACTACATTTTTAGAATAAATTCAAGATAAGATTACAAACATAATTTATATATTTACTAAATAGGTATTAGCAAATGTTTTCACTTAGTTGCAAATGAAATTGATTAATAAGTTATAAAAGATAATGATTATGTGAAAAACTATTTTTTTTTTCAATTATTCGGTATTAAAACAATGAATATTTATTTATATTATATATACTTAAAACTTCCATTTCATTACATATTTGTATAATATATGAAAGTTTTATAGTTATAGAAAAAATTGCAATAATTTATACATTAATGGTAAAAATTCTAAAGAGCTATTTTAAAGTATTTTTCATTAGAAATAGAGTATAATAGTATATAGAGGAACTAATAAAAAATAAAACAGTATTAATCATTTTAAAATGTGAGAAAGTATTACTCATGTTTAAAAAATCTTAATATGCATAATAACAATATAAAATATAAATGTTATACATTTTAATTTATGCATTCTATTGGGAAGATTTAATCAAAATTGAATAATATTTAATACTCTCATTTTTATATTTTACCGATTATAAAAATCTTTTTTATTCTATACTTGACCTTTACACGATTTTTAATCTGAAGATTTTTTTTTTCATTCTAAATCTTAAACAGTCAGTTAATTTTCTTTAAAAAAATCTTTCATTTTTCCCCCTGACATAATATAATGTAAAGAAATTATTTCAATATAATTTATTTTATTTATATTTTAAGAATTTAATATTCAGCTATTTTCTAAATCAAATTAAAATACACACACACACACACACACATATATATATATATATGTTGTGTTTTTGTATGTTCATGTCTGAATACATACTATAGATACTTGTATTACTTTTAATTAATTGACTCCTATTTTATCTCTGAAGAATAGAAAAGCAGAAATAAAATTACGATTAAAATAAATATATTTTAAAACGATAAAATTTTATAAAAAACTTATTGATAAATTCAGAATAATTTATGTATGTGTTCAACAAAGCCAGTTTATTGTAATGTATAAATATGAAATAGATTATTGACAACAATTTTAATTAGTATGTAATAATTACTAAAAGCTGAGTTTAGCATTTAGTGCTGTCTTTTTATTATATCAATCAATTATTTTATAGTATATCATCATCTAATCACTTTACCAGAGGAACATATTGTGAGATAGTTGATTGATTTATTAAAAAGATCATACTGAAAGTTAATATCAACTTTTAGGTAATTACGAGATTTATTTATAAATAAATATATAAAGCTAAACTAAACAGTATAATAAATTAAATGACGTCCACTAACATTGAATTCTTTGGTTGCCACATTTAATGTAAAGAAAAATAAATAAATAGAAAAATATTCAACTATGATACATATTTTAACTGAGAAATTCTGTCAGATAATTCTAAAAATAATTTCAAACACTTAACTAGATATAATAAATAATGATTTACTTAGATAAAGAATTTAAAAAATTAAAATTTTTAATAATGCAAATCTAAATTTAATTAATTTATATATATTTTTTTTATAGCAGGTGTGTTATACAATAATGTAGTGTGTGTGCACAAATATATATATAAAGTTGAAAGGAAAAATAGAAATAAACACAGACAAAAATTTTGGTAAATATTTTCTAATAATTTAATATATCACTCACACAGTTCTTCTTTCCAAAATAGTTCATAAATATCCAATATAGAAATAAAAAGGAGTTTGTTTTATTTTTATATTAGATATTTTCTACATTCCTGAATAAAAAATAATAAAGGGTTAAATCACTTTGACTTTAAAACAGAATTTTATTATTAATTAAAACATTTAAAGAGGTCTAAATAAATTACTATTGTAATTCTGATGTTGAATTTAAAAACAAGCATGATTTATTTTTGAAATAATGCTCTGATACATTTCTTTTTCAAAGTTGCTTCCTAAAGTAGTTTGTAATTAAAAGTGATTTGAAAAGATTAAAATTGATTTTAAGCAAGATAAGGATTAGACAGAAAAGCCTCTGTTTTCAATTAAGGTGTTTTATCCTCAGATGATTCTATAAAAAGACTGAAAAAAATAAGTTGTCTGGTTATAATATTTTGAGAAGGAGCTGGCCAAATTGGTCAGCTGCAAACTTGGGATAGTAATTTTTTGATGATAGTTTTTGTCTTAATATTTTAAGAATTGGGTATCTGCAAAGTCTGGTTTAATATTTTGAGAAGCAGTGGCCAAATTGGTGAACTGCAGTGCCTGATTTTTAGTTTTTGGTCAGAGTAGACTAATAATATTTTTGAGAAGCAGTTGGCACTAAGAATAACTAACTGCAGAGATGCTTTCCAGATCTATACAGATAGCTCCCATGAAGATGTAGCTGAAGTCAAAACAGAAGGAGGCAGCTGCTGTTAATTCCCTATGCTGGAATTTGGAACTTAGAAGAAAAAAACCATTTCTCTAACTCTAATGCCATAAATGTGGAAAAAAGCAGTTTTCAGGCCTGAAGCTCATCAAATTATAGACACAAGGGAACTGATTGTATGCCAACATTTCATCTGAATTATACTTTTCTGATTATGACAATCCTGGACTATACCTGTTTTATCAAGACCAACTCACAAAGAGAAGCACAGATAAATGTATGTACAATGGTGGGTAGTGTTATATATAACATGAACAAAATTTTGAATAAGTTTTCTTTAATAATTCATTTTAAAATGACATTCTAAAAGTGAGATATATAATCTATGATTATTTTAAATTATTTATTAAGAAAACAAAAAGACATTTTGAAATGTATATTTTTAATTCTAAAAATTTTATTTTTCATTTATTAAAAAAATATTAAAAGACATTTTAAAGTAAACAAACACAAATAATTATGCATGGATTAAAAATTAAGAGTCAAGATTAATTCTTTGACCATATTATTTTTTAAAAAACAAAAGACTTTAGGGGTGTTTTTAAATTGAATATATATATATATATATATAAATTTTAAAGACAACTATATTATTCTAAAAATGTAATAATTACTTAACATAGGTTGTGAAAGATTGATTTTATTTTTGAAAAAGGGAACAAATCTAAAAACATTATAATTAATTAAAACCTCATTTTATTTTCAATAAGAAAAAAAAACTTATATACACTTTCAAAAAAAATGAAAAAAGAAAGCTGTAATAAAATATATGTCAATGCTTGTCAAATAGGACATATATGTATATTTTAATCATTTTTGTCATTATTGAATATCAATTAAAATATATTAATTGTATATTACAAATCACACATCTGTGCACAAATATATGTAAACCACCATATAATAACTTGAATTTTGTTTTAATCACATATATGTAAATCACAATATGATAATTTGTTATTATTGTATGTTAATGAAAATCAGAAGGCTTAATTGAAATGCATTGCCTTATTCTAGATCTTATCATTTTTTTATTATTAATCTTTTATTCAATTGTTAAAAATTGTTATGCATCATCTCTTGGTCATCATAACAGTTATAGAGCTTGTGATTTTCTAAACTAGATTGAATAAAACTGACTGATATATTAAAAGGGGATGTTTATTAGTGTTTATTGGCATTCAGATGATTGATGATTATGAGTGATTGATATATCCTGAAATGGTACTAAGATTATATTCTTTGAAACCTTTGCACTGCATTTTTATTTAGTTTAGTCATATTAGAAATTAAGTTTATAGTTGGCCAGTACATAAATAGTACTAAGTGGCCAGAGCATTGATGATGATCAGCATGTTTTAATATCCCAGAATTATTGTTTTGATTCTTATGAATTCTGATGGATAAACTTAAAGTGGCACATCCAAATTATGTTTAAATAATTGCCCAAGCTGGCAAGGGATTCCAATCTGGTAACCAGGTTGATTGCTGATGTAGTTTGATTTTGATCATTCGTGATGATGAATGGTTCTTTTGAGTATTATGTTTACTTATGATAATGCTGGTGGATTTATAATTAATCATAGTTGCTCCAAAGTGTTAACTGGGCTGATCTCAGTGATTTCTCTCTCATACTCATCTCTCTAATGTCTCATTTGAATATGTAAAATTGCTTATATATTTTATGATATTAAATATTACTTTAACATTTTTAATATGATATATCTTAAATATAATACTTTTTGAAAATTTTACATTTTGTTTACTTGGGAATGATGATGACTTTCCATTACCCCAGGTATGATATCATTTCCAGATTGATTTCCATTCCTATACCCTATCCCATTACAATAGATTGTACCATCCACCTTCTTTCTTTATAAAAAAAATTAAAAAAATCTAATTTTTTTAGATTTATTTATTTCTATCCCTTTCATTTAGTCTCTATCACTATCTTTGAAGGCTTCCAGTCCTTTAGATAGAGATAATAATATCATTGGTACCAAGCTATCAATAATACCAACTCTGCTACTAATTATAACATTGGCCATCCAAGCACTTTATTTACTTTAAGAAAAAAACCTTTAGGCACCAGTTAATTACTAGGTACTAACATGCTTGCTCAACCAGCTATGAATTTAGTACCTGACTTCCCCCAGCTAGCTCATCAGACTCTAACTATTCCCAATTCTCTTCTTACATGATGAATCTCTATTTCCCAACATTTATATCACAATATTTGATTAAAAAAATACTTATGTGTTATTTTCTTCTACTGCATAAATCTCTCCCTTACTTTTAACATTACCTCAAATTATCTACCTAATGATAAATAAAATATTTTACATCCAGTTTTCTTTCTTAAAATGCTCATTTTTACCTTATAATCTAAATGCATACATACATATTCTATTAAATAATACATTTTAGTATATTTTAAATCACCCACATATATATTTAAATAATTAATAAAATAAGCACATATTTAATCATATGACACCCACATATAACTAATGAAATATTTGATTTCAAAGTCTTATTACAAAAGCTAATGCATGTAGTTAGGAAAATTAATAGTTCTATACTTGATTAAATCTAACTTATAGTTTTTGAAATGTTAAAAAGTTTTCTTTTCACTTATTTATGGCTATGAATTAAGATTTTGAAGACAAAAAATGAATGATTTACCTAGGATTTGAACATTTTCATATGCGAATAGAGCAATGTAGCTTTCTGCTGATTCACCTGATTCCAACCAGTTAGTGTTGATTGCTCATAGGCCTCCTTTATTTATTTTATGATGTGCATATGAATTAATTGTGGATCTTGGCATGGACACTCCGATGATTCACAGTTTTCACACAAACATGATTTCTCCCTCAAACTAACTGCTGATTACTGCAGAGAAGGTTCAGGCCATCCACATGGTCCAATGGGTTCAGCAATGCATTCTATATGACAGCACATTCCTTCTTAGTTATTTCAATATTTTTAGATCAAATTTTGATGAATTTTGATTATTTCTGATTAATTAATTATTAACCCTTTAATTGATTCTTTTAACTTATTTAAAAGAGTTAATCTTTGTCTAATTTTTGTATTGGTCCACTACTTAAATCTGAAAACAATATTATTTGCCAGTTTCATTTCCATTTGGCTTCTATTGTTAAAATATTAATTTAAAATACACAGAATTTTTTTAATTCAGCTTCTAAAAATTGAATAATTTTAGATTCAAATTGGTTAAATGTAATGAAAAATTAAAAATAATTTTAATAATTGAAGAAAAATATAAGAAAAAAACATTTAAAAAATAGCCAGTGGTAAAACAAAAGAATTATATTTGAACAAATCACTGGTGTCATTATTCAATTTCTACCTGTCAAAATAATTTACTTTTCTGAAGAGTTATCATTCCCAACTTATTTTTCTTGTAAAAATGATTATATTCTCAACCTTATTTTTCTTGTAATATTAAAATTTTTCTGAATCAAACTTTATATTTCGATAGAGTAATGCAAAATATTATTTATGAACGAAAAAATTACAATAAATATAATTATTTACTTCAAAATACGAATGCGTAAAAGATTTTATTTTGATTTATTTAGAACCGCCTACTATTCAAATTAGAGTTGCTATGTTATAAACAATTGTTTTCAAAAATGATTATATTCACGAGCTTATTTTTCTTGTAATATTAAAAATTATCCAAATCAAACTTTATATTTCGATGGAGTAATGTAAAATCTTATTTATGAACGTAAAAAATTACAATATATATAATTATTTACATCAAAATCAATTACAAATGTGTAGAACATCTTCATTTAGTTTCTGAATTTGTCATTTAGAAATATGCCTAGAAGACAATTTCCAGATTTGGTAGGTATCCAATCAGAGAAAAGGACAGACCTATGCACCAATAGGCAGCAAAGCAAATTAATTTTTTTAAAAAAAATATAATGCTATATGCGGTTTTAGAAATACAATTTTAAATTTTGAATTTCCTATAAAATAAGCCTAAAATGAAGCAATTGTGACCAAAATTGACAAGAGATGGTGCATGCTATGTCCAAAAACTGTATTTTGTATTTTTGTGGCCATTAAATTTGCTATGGGCATCTCCTTGAAATAAACAATTTAAAAGTTAATGATTTTTATTTGATTGATTGATTAATTTTTTTAGCAATATGAAATCTCCCTTATGTAGACAGTGTTTCTTATCTTAGGATTTATCAAGCAGTCTGCTGCAATCCTATTGGATTTCTATTTCTTTTATTTAAGAGTTTAAGATTCGTTCTAGTCTTTCCATTGGCTTCTATTTTAACCAAACAGTAGTACTTAGTCCCTTTTTTTGCTAATTATATTTCCTTTGTTTTGGTTTTAAGTTTTCAATTCTTTTATTTGCATTGCATTAACTTTCAATTTTATCATTTTAAGAAACTTACTTTCTTTTAAATTTTATTTATAAACGCATACATTCCACTACTTCCAAATTATAAAACAAAAATAAAATATTTATGTTATACATTAATTTAAAAATACTAATGTTAATCACTTTTCCCTTTAAGTATTATTCATTACTGAAATCTTTTCCCCTCTCCTTTCTTTTGTTCTTTTCTTTTTCTCAAACTTTCATGAAAATCTTTTTTTTTTCAAACTTTAAAAAATAATATTTTCTTAATATTTCTTTCAATAAATTTCACTCTTGATAAATGCTAGAAATATTATATAAAGACCTACATCGATACAATATATATAAGTTGATTGTTAATACAGTTGTCTTAAGTAATTTTTTCCCTAGTTTTCTATTTATGAATTTTAAAATTTAAATGTATTATTTCTAAAACGTTAATGTTTTTTTTTTTTTACTTTTGAAATTTAAACTAATAACTTTCTAATTTCAATACTTATCATCATATCTGTGTAAATGCTTGAGATAAATATTTTATTACCAGATACCATTGTACCAAAAAATTTGTGAATCAAACTAAATATGTTGTAATGAGATATTTGTTTCTTTTTTTGCATTAGTAAGCTGTCTTCATATGTCATATCATGACTGCATGCAATATATAAATATGAGCCTATCACAAATCCTGGGAAGCTCTCTCTTGAATATAATGTAGAATTCACACCAATTAAAATAAATAATCCATCTAAATAAATCCTGGGTCCATTCAAGTATTATTAACTTGAATTTGAGTACTCTTTATAATGTTGTGAATTTGCAATTTGATATACATAGTACTAAAGATAATTTAGTAAATTGAAATTCATCAGTATTTGCAACAGAGGACTAAATGCATTTCTTAAAACTTTATATCCTATCACTGATAATGTGTTATTATGTAAAATCTTTATTTTAATACATTATTATCATATCTATTACTGTAGTCATTTTATATATTTTATTAACTAAATCTTAAATTTACCCAAACTGCTTAACCTGACAAATTAATCACAAGTAAACTACTCACAAAAAAATGTTAGCAGTGTAATACTGAAACAAATTATAATTTTCAATATGATCTCTATAAATCAACAAAAATGCCCATGTTTATTTAGAATGTATAGTCCCACAAACATCTCCCTACCACTCAACAATATATATATTGTAACGAGACAGCGTTACATCAGTATTAGGTGCCCGGTTACAATATATATATATATATATATATATATATATATTCATAAAATATAGGAGATAAATTAAGAACATATTTTATCACTAATTATAAGAGCAGAAATTGCATGCGCAATATAATATTTTAAAAAATATGTAATCATAATGAAGTACATACCAAATTAGTACAGATAAAATATCTACCTAAGTTACTGAAATAATGTCATTAGTATATAGTGACATTTCAAAATCATCAATCACTTAAGTGCAGGAAAAATCCAAGAATTTAAACACAGCTATGGTGATTAGTAGGTTACATAACAGCTACTCTAGAGATTATTCTTTATTTCAGACTTCCTTCAATATTGTTTTTCCATTTTTTTTTTACAGCCAGAGTTTTCAGTTCC
Organism: Epiperipatus broadwayi; assembly: GCA_028023455.1. Lineage (NCBI taxonomy): Eukaryota > Metazoa > Onychophora > Udeonychophora > Euonychophora > Peripatidae > Epiperipatus > Epiperipatus broadwayi. Next base: position 9,914,363 of record JAQFVV010000001.1, read on the forward strand.
AGAACATCCTAATTCACAGAGCATTTTTAATTCACTTGTCAGAGTACTTTTGAATTGATTCATTTTGCAGGTGATACTTTTTAGTTTATGGAATAGTTGACATTTATTTATTAATTTAGTTAATAATAGAGCAACTCAAGCTGTAGCAAAAATATTTCTTTATCACAATATTTTTTTGTGGACCCATAGGTAAAAGTTACTAAAGTAGTTGACATGTTTCTTTGTACATTGCTAGAGTAGTTATTTTTAAGACAACAAGTAATTGACTGAATTTTTACTAATGATGAGTGGATGGATATTATGCTGGAATACTTTCACACACATAGAAAAACAACCAATTGGAGGGATCTTCCATTTTACCCCACTGTTATATGCATTATTTTTTCTGGCTTTATTGACATAGCTTTCAGTGGCAACTGATTGGAAAACTTAAAACATGTTTTACTAGATTTTTTATATAAAATCAAAACAAAAGTTCTCTAGAATATTTTTTAATTAAAATTTTCTACAAGATTATCTAATTCAAGTATTAATAGAATTTTGTTGTTGTCGATAATGACATTTAATTAAGTTTATTTTATCTTTGCTAAAATTTCTTATTTTTATTAATATTTTTATTCCATCTAATGAATTTATCCTTCTGGACATCTGTTGTTTACTGTTACTTCAATAACTATACGTGAGTAGTTTTTTTCTCATGTGTCATAGTATTGGCAGGAAGCGAACCCGCTATGGGACAACAGCTTGTTAGGCTACTGCGCTGATCTCTCGATCACCAACTCTTGACTACATGAGTAGTTTTGTACAAGTTTTTTTTACAAAATGAAAACTTTTACTCTAATGATAACAAAATTAAAACAAAAGAAAATATTCTACTTTTAAAATTAAATGCTTTTAGGTTAAAATGAAACAAAAGAGGTTATTTTAAACTAAAATAGATAATATAAACTGATTTCCATTCTTTTAATTTAAGTTTTAATAAATTAACACAAAAATTTTTGGCTAACTAGTTATGTACCTGAATTAAAATATAACTATTTTTTTAAAGAAAATATTTTTAAACAAATCTGATTTTAATTTTTATTATCTGTTGCTCACTAAATATATACTTAATACTTAAATAATGTAGATTAAAATGATACAACTAACACTAAAGTGAATTTAATATTTATGTTTAAATGTATTTTATTGGCTTCATTTATGCCCACATACACACATAGGCAGTTTTAGTTGAATCTTACTTAAAAATGAAGCAAATATATAGAGACCCATATCTTCAACATCAATATAAATATAAGGTAATGCAATTTATCATTAAAAATTTTACACAAACTTTTAACGTAGAAATTATTTCTTTATTTTAAATAAATAAAAAGTGATTAAAGTTCTCTGAAAAAATATTTGAATAACTTTTAGAACAGAAAAATAAGAAGCAAAAGTTAATTTTAAATTTTGTTCTAAAATCTCCATGGTTTGATTACTTTGTGATCTGAAATAACTGATATAATCAGAAGTTGTTCATTTCAGTTAATTTTCTTGCAAGAAGTCTTTTCTTTTGACAATTTTTTTATTCAGTGATATCTGGTAAACAAAATGACATTCAGCTAGATAAAAAGGGTTAACATAAGCCCATGAGCCCCTAATAACCATGATTCTATCACCATCAAACTATTATCTAAGAATTATTATGATTCATAGAGACCAACACAAGTTTGACCATACATCTGAACCGAAGAAAAGGTTTTATGATTCAATTTTGTATTTCAACATATAAGAGCTCTAAATGATATTAATGGCAGTTATTGTTGACCATATTTAAGTTATTTGCCATATCCTGAATTCACTGTTTTATTTATTAATATATTTCACTAAATTATTAAGCAATCTTATCTCAACAGTTACTAAGGAAACTTAATGCTATGACAGTTAACTTCATTATTCATATGTTTACATGTCCTACATGCAAGACATTAAAGGAAAAGTAACATCAGGAATCAACTATCAATTGAGAAGGAAGAAAGAAATGTATTACTTTTTTTTTTTTGGAAAAAAGATATATTTATTATAGTTCTCAAAGTTTGAAGTCAACAACTTGCAAATCAAACCAATATATATTGTTTTTATAACCATTAGTGTGTATGATATATTTTTGTGTGTGAAAATACAAACTAAGAAAGCTAAAACATAAAATGATTTGTCTTATAATTGTTTAAATTTAAATAAATAATACAATATAAAGGATGTTCTTTCCATTTTTGATAATTATTTTAATATGTGAATTTTTAAAATAGACTCTAAGAAAGGAGGAATCTTATAGGTCCCTCTGTGATATTTTGTTGTTGAAGTAGTTTTTAAATAAAAAATTGTGATCATAGATTTATTTATGCAGAAAGTTTTTATGCACTAATAATTGACTTAAATAGTCAAACTTATATTTAAAAAACCAATAATTCGTTATCCCTATCAGAAATTTTTAAACATACCATTGACTTCTTGTATTAGTAAAAGTAAAGTTAAGTGATATGTGCAACCAAACTTAAGCAAATTTATTGTTTATGTAAGATAATATGATTTAATGATATTTATTCATCACACATCCACACTATTTTATACAACTTGTTTCACTTCATATGCATATGCTTGCTTTTTGCACTTTATCTTTTAGGAGTTTGATGATAAAATGTTACCAAGTAAGCATTGATTCATTTGTAATTATTTATGTATCATGCCAAGCAAAAAAGTAATCAAAATAAATTGGACCAGAGAACCATATTTTCTTATCATAAATGATAATATATATATATATATAATTTTTTTGAATTTTCTAATAAATATATTTAATTTCATTTATAAATCTCACTTTGTATTTTTTAATTAATATAATAAAATTTATTTGTTGGATAGAAATAAGAATCTAAATTAATTTACCTCATATACAGAGATTATATCCCCAAAACATTAATCCACTGTGAATAAAAGGTAAAAAAGGGGTAATATAATTTTTGCAGAGTATTTAGTTTAACTAGGCACCCAACTGATTATTTCATGGTAATATTAAAATATTCATACACTACATGTACATATATGGTAGATATATGTTTATAAAATGTTTATTTAAATTGCAACAGATATTTCTTATATATATTTAGGTAGATTTAATTATAGTTATTTTGGAGCTAGAATCAAATATAAACAATATTTTACTGGATTAAATGCAGTCTGGATTCAATAGAAGTTCCGTTTGCTTCCACTCCATATCAATGTTTGTGTTTGTTTCGTATCTCACACAATGGGGCTTCTCATTTTCTACTCTTATTCATTGTTATGATATATGTATCTATGTGGGCATGCAAAACTAACACTGAAATAAGTTTGCAATTTTTAATACATGATCAAATAAGTAAATAAATAACAGCAACACTAATTTATAGTATTATTATTATTGTGGATGATGTTTTTGTTTGTGCAAATAATACTACTATAAATTTGCTTGTAGATGAATTAAATAAGTTAAATGGCTTGAAATGGACTATTGAAAAGGAACAGGACAAAAATATTAAATATTTAGATTTAATTATTACAAGAGATAACACTATATTAAATTATAAATTAATAATTAAGCCACTGCAAAAAAGGAGATACATAAATTGTAAATCAAAAGTACCAATGATGCATAAGATGGCAAGTTATAGATCTTTTTTGTTTCGGAATGAAAAATTATGTCATTACCAAAATGATAAACTGAAAAATATTGAGATATTTGCCAAGGAATTTCTTGATGTTGGTTATAAAATGGAACAAATAAGTAATACTTTATGTCAATTTTAAAAAAAGTATAATAATTTAAAGGAAATGAAGATTAATAATAAACAATGGATATCTATTCCATTTATTTCAAATTCACAAGTGAAATTTTTTAGGGATATATATATATATAAGAATATGTGTAATGTTTCATTCTATGTTCCAAACAAGATTAATAAATTAGTCAATAATTCTAAGGAAGTCATACCTATCAAGCAGAAAAATAATGTCATATATCATTTTTTTTGTGATTGTATGCTATCATATATAGGTGAATCTAGGTGCACTATTGAGAAGAGATTGAGGGAGCATGAATTGTTATATAAACGTGCAAAAAGTAAAAATAATGGTGATTTAATTTCTCCTTTTGATCATGAAAAAACATGTAAATATAAATTTAAATTTGATTTTGAAAATGTGAAAATTCTTCATGAGGAGAGAAACGATAATAAAAGAAAAATTAAAGAGGCAATTTTTTATAAATAGGAATTAAATGCATTTAATAAATAGGCAATCTGCTAACATTAGAATACAAGATTCCTGGAATTTGAATTGATGACGTTTGCTTCCACTTTGTTTTCTTTTTGAATTTTAATGGCAGTTGAGGCAGGTTCAAAAAATTAACCGAAAGTACTTTTGTGAATTTAAGGATTGTTTATAATAGTTTGTTACTGTTATTAGTATTATTTTTATTGTAATATATATATATTGTAATAATATTTCAGTGCCTGAATTAATTGTCACAATCATAAATTAAAAAAGATTTTTTATTGGATTATTAATAAAGCAAATACTATTGATTATTACTGTTATCATTATTTTTCAATAAAATTACTGGAAGTGATGTTAATATTATTGATATGTCTACCTAGTGAGGCAAATTATTAAATTTATCAATATATCTTCTTGTACAGATTTTATAAATAGACAATATCTTAAAAATTATTTCAAATTTTGTTTTATCACAATTAAAATTTCATTGAAAAGCTACACACACATGTAAAGTTAATTTTGAAAGAATAATAGACAGAATAAAAAGATACATCATTAACTACAACAGAAATAAAATATTTAAAAATATTTTTGGTATAGTAGTTCTTTATTATATCAACTAGATGATTTAAACTACACTTAATAATAATATAAGGTTTTAGCATAATATTCGAACAAATGTGTGACTATGCATGCATGTTTTATGTGGTTGAATGTATTTAAAATTAAAAATATAATCATAAAATGTTTTAATAAATTTATTATTAAAGTAATAATTAAGATTTATTATTAATTATGATATAAATTTTAAAGGAAACAAAAATTTAAAAGTAAAGAAAAAAAATTTAATTTAATATTTTAATTGTATAAGTAATTTATTCATAAAACGATAATATGTATTCATTTTATTTTAATCATTAAGTAGTGCAATCTGATATTTTAATATTTTAAAATAATATTTATCTAATATTGGCATTATTCAAATATTATCTGCTTCCTATCATTGCTAAGCAACAATGGTAGAATATTTCTAGAAATATTCAAAAAAGTGAAAGATTTTGGATTAAAATTATGACCTTCCTAGACATATAATAGGTACCTATAAATAAACCTATGAGTTAAAAAAATTGTTTAGACTTTTAAAAATTGTATGCAGCAGCAGGACTGCATAGGATTTAAATGCAAAATTAGCCATGATATTTGAATAGACAACCAACTAAACATTTGCCTCTTTAATGGAAAATGCTCCTCTATATTGTCCTGAATGGAGAAACTAAATATCTAACAATGTATATTATTTAATAATGAATTTAAAGGAATGAATATCAAATATTTAACTATTAACTATAAAAACTTTTAAGAGTATTGCATAGAATGCTACCTTTTTTATTTGAACTGCATTATTTAATCATCTCTTCTCCAAATGAAAAAATACTTATTTAGAATTTATATTTGCTATATCACCATAAAGCTTCCAAAGAGTATTATAAAATTAATGCGGGTTAGTATATTAACAAATTGATTTATATTATATTTACAAAAAATGCCTAAAACTTTGGACATTAATTTACAAACTAATGCATCTGATGGATTAAATACTACTTAATACCACAACAATCATAGCAATCTAAAGTTATGGATAATTATTATGAAAATGACTTTTAATAGTTTGTATTTATCAATACTTTATCTTCAAAAATATGCTTAGAGGTGTTATGATTGATAAATACTATGTTTTAAAGGATTAATTATGGGTTTTCATCCCTAGGGAGCAGAACACAAGTGACTATAAGCATGTCAAATATTGTTTGGAAGCTGACCATTAGTGGATTTATAATTACAAATTCAATTTTTATTATTAATGTTGTTAAACCTATCCATTATGATACCCTCAACCTTTTAAAGATTAATAATTACAATTTTAAGGACATAATATAATAATAATAATAATAATAATAATAATAATAATAATAATAATAATAATAATAATAATAATAATAATAATAATAATAATAATTTGCTTAACTTTATAATATTTAAAGTTTCATTGTTTTAGAAAAGTTCTCAAAGAATAAAGGTATGATAAAGAAGATACAAGTAACATTATATTTATGAGTGTTATTTGGTATAAATGTAATGTTAGTAATTTGTTGTAAGGCTAGAAGATAGTTTCAGCTAGACTTTCAATTAATTTTTTAAAAAATCATGTATTGCTGAGATAATATTTAATGTTTTATATGTTTTATGATCTCTTAATTTAACCTCATGTTTTTATATAATAAAAGTATCTAGAGTATACACTTGAATATTTATTAAGTTTAATCTTCTTTTTATTTTATTTAAAAACGTACTTACATGAATTTGTAAAGATTAGATAATATATTTGAATATACTTGTGGCATTGATATCCATATAAATATTATTGTTTAGGTGAGGAAAATTCCTAATGATACCTTATCAAAATTTTAATTGTAATATAAGTTTAAGAAGCATATTATGTAATGTCTTAGTTATCTGAAATAAACAGGTCAAGTTAAAATAATACTTTTATAACATTAAGCTATATAAATTGGATTAATGCTCTTCTCTTTTATATAAGGATTTAGTTTATAAGTCTGATACTTATAAGAAAAACTTGCTCTTATTTTAATAAGGCATGCAATGAAACATTCTCAAACTTTTATTACGTTTTTAAGTTAAATGCTATACAATCTTCTTCTGTGAAATGTTCTTGTTATCACATCATATTTCTATATATTACACAAGGTATTTATCACTAACTTATCAAATATTTATTAAGTATAGTATTACAATATTATTTATCACCTTTTAAAGAACTTATCAGTATTGTTTTTACATTTGTATTTTTTAAAAAATATTTATATCATTTTATTGTTAATAAAATTAATTTTATAATTGTCAATTATCCAGGTTTTTTATCATTACTTAGATAAGCCTCATCATCTATATGTTTTCTAAATAAACAAAGTATGATAGCACAATATTATAATTGATTACACATTACTTAAAAGAAATATTGTTTTTAATTACATTATTTGCCCCATTTCCATTGTAAGGATTTTATTAACTTGAGATATTAGTAGATACAATAAAATCCTTTGCTATTTAATCATATCAATAATAAATAATTTCATAGTTTTTTAGGTTAATAATTTTTATGAATAGTAATTTAGTCTATATTGTTAAAACCTTGAGATAATTGGTCACTGTAATTAATCCAGCATAAGAATTCAGAATCTATTTGTTAGCTTTTTTAAAAACATGTAAAATGTAGAGAATTTATTCATTAATGTTTAATATACTCTTTAGATGCAGAGAAAGAGAATCATCATTGAGATATTAATAATGGTAATCCTAGATATATGTCTGCATATCAAAATATATTTCTTTAATTATTGTTAAAAAGTCTCATATAGTAATCAATTCAGAGAGGTGTTTCACATTATTTTCCTTCTTTTAAAAAATGAATCTTATTTTGGATAATAAAGAGTTTTCAGTTTTTCTGGCAACACCCTTTATTATAATTATAATTATGATATTATTAATGGTTACAATATATATTATTCAGGATAATGTTAATATATAGAGAGAATCAGTTTGAAAATGGCTGCCACTTTCTTATTATTGTATTGTTGGATTGCTAGAGGGAATTTATCTCATTTACGTCAAAAACATTTACTGTTTATATGATTAATTTAACATTATACATTTTTACTTAGAGATTGTTTTTATTATATATTTATCATTTAAAAGTTTATTATAAAGTTTAACAAATAAAAAATATTTTTTTGTTTTGTTATATAAAAAGTCAATATATTAAAAAATAATTCACAATAAATAATTAGATTAATTTAGTCTTGCACCTCCTTTAGTAATTGTTTAGAATAATCTTCATAATATATAAAGAGAACCAATTCAAAGTGGCTGCCACTTTCTTATTGCTATATTGTTGAATGATTAGAGGGAGTGTGTTTCATTTCTATAATTGCATTTATTGTTTAGATGATATATTAAGTGTATGTGCATGGCCTATGTTTGTAAATAAAAAATGTTTAGTTTAAAAGAAATAAGAATTGTAAATGTGAATTCTCACTTTAGAAACAACTTATTGTAATTATTATAAAATACTTTCATTCAGAGAGTAATTTATATCAGTATAATAACATCAGTCGATTTTCATTTTAAACTAAGTATCAATATTTTTTCTTTGTATTAAAAATAAAAAATCTAAGAGCAATAACATTTTATTTTAAGTACATTTTACTTTAATATATATATATGCATGTGTGTGTGAATAAGAAGTATATGCAAGCAATTAATTTATATTTGTACATATTTAGCAATAATGAATTTAAGTAAAATAGTAAAAGTGATGCGCATGCATTATTGTTACATTATCAAAGAAATGACTTTTTTTAAAATAAATAAATAAATAAATAATAATAATAATAATAATAATAATAATAATAATAATAATAATAATAATAATAATAATAATAATAATAATTTAATGTATTTACAGTACAAAAGTACAGCATTAAGCCAATTACAGAATTGCACCATGACAAATATACAAAATATACATAAACGAGTATAAATGATTATATGCCACATTTCTTTATAAGATAAATAATAATTTTTTTTAAAATCTAAAGTAAAAATATTTTTATTAGTAAAATCATGATTATAGGTATTAGGCAAATGAAATAAAGGTGAAAATTTTAATATGTTAGAGTGTCAAACCTTAATATAAAATTTAAAAAAAATATATGTTTTATGTAAACAATTAATAATAGTAACATTTGAAATTTTGTTAGCTAATATAATTTTCTGATTGACAAGGTTATATAAATTTTAAGATCTCTCATTTTTCATCTAATGGATAGGGATAGATAATGATCATTTAGCTTAATATACTTGGAAAATTTATCATAAACCAATTGATTTTTTATAATATCTCATTTGGAAATAGGATTCCAAACAACAGGTCTGTATTTTAATTTAGGCAAAACCAAAGAGAAAAATAATTGACATTATGTAGAACTGGTAAATTGTCTACCATGCCTTAAATTTGCATCCATAATTTTAAAAGCTTTATTTACAACATTTTCAATATGATGATGAAATAATCCATTGCTTGCAAAATAATACCGAGGTCTTTCTGAATATCAACAAATCTATATTATGAGCTTCAATATAATAAGGACAAATTACCATTTCAGATTTTTTGGAATAAGAAACTGTTGAACATTTATCCATATTAATATCCATTTTATTATCTCTACACCATTTCACAAATGAATTAATATCTTTTTGTAATAATATGCAATCTTTAATTGAGTTGATATTCCTAAAAATTTTACAATCATCTGCATAGCATAAATTTGTAAAAATTCTAAACTCTCTCCTAAATCATCAATATAAATTTTAAACAATAATGGTGCGAGGATACTGCCCTGAGGTACTCCTATATTACAATAATATGGATTAAAAGAATTATTATTGAATTTAACATAAGCTGTTATTTTTTAATAAAAGATTCGAACCATACAACCAAATTATAGGGAAAACCTAATTTGTATATTTTGTAAAGGAAATTGAAATAATCCACTTCATCAAATGCCTTGGATAAATCAAAATAAATAAAATCTAAGTGACATTGATTCTCAAAGGCATTAGCAATGTGATCAATTATTGTTAAAAGATTAGTTTCAGTTGATTTTCCAGATAAAAAAATCACATTGCATAGGAACCAAAATGTTATTTATGTCATTAACAATTTTCTTATAAATACATGTTTCATATATGCATGCAACTGTATGAAGCACAGAAATTGATCTATAATTATTAACATTATCTCATTTTTAAAAATATGTATAACTTTAGCAAGTTTAAGAGAGTTAGGAAAAATACAATTTTTAATGGAACAATTAAGAATATAACATAAAATAGCAGCAATATATTTTGCACAACATTTATAAATGAAAGAAGGTATATTGTCATAGCCTATACTTGAATGTATTTTGAGATCTTTAATAGCAGATATAAAGTCATTATTGTTGAAACAATCAATAGAAATTCTATCATTAAAACATTCATTAGTCAATTTAAACCCAGACATTTAAGAATTTCCAAATAATTCAGAAAAGTGAATTGAAAAGTCATTAGCACTTAAAGATAAATTATTATACCTAAGAGACTTTCTTTTAGTAATGCCAAAACTTTTAATAAAAGACCAAAATTCTTTAAGATTATCTGATAAATTGAGCTCCATATTTTAAATATATTTTTGTTAATCAATTTTCTGAATAGCTTTAAACAATCTTCTATAATTAACACAATTATTGTAAAAAAGTAGTACTTTTTGTTTTAATGTATTGTTTATGTGATACAATTTCCTTCTAATAATTTTTTTATGTTTATCTGAGATCCAAAAAGAAAAATAATAGTTGTGAGAGTCACGTATTTTGGTACACAAAAATCAATCAAATTATTAAATACTTTCATATTATAATTAACATTTGTTGAGAAATATAAGAGACTGCAATCAAAATTATAAATTGTCTTACACAGACTAATATAATCCTCTTTTTATAATATCTTTTAATATTTAAAAGAACATGTCACTTAAAATAATTTATCTCAACAAAAAATTAAAGAAGTAGGTGATATAAATCAGTAGAAAAATTAAGAGATGAAACAGAAAAACATTTAATGTCCAATAAGTTACTTGGAATTAGAACATAATCGAGTACAACAATAACAACAGTAATAATAATAATAATAATAATAATAATAATAATAATAATAATAATAATAATAATAATAATAATAATAACAATAATAACAAACAACAACAATAATAATAATAATAATAATAATAATAATAATTATAATAATAATAACAACAACAATAACAATACCTAGTTCAGCAGCGAAGGTCCATTTGTTCACAACTAAGTCAGTGTGCTCTAGTTTTTCATGCTCCAAAGATAGTCAAAGTTTAAACCTGGCAAGGTACCCAACAATAAATTTGGAAAACAATATGGTGATAAAGTAATCACATGACCATATGCTTACCACCAGCATTACCAGCACAGAATTTCAAAATACAAAGTTCAGTCAAACATAAGCTAATTTGTAATTTTATTATTGCAAAATCCGATTTTTGTTTGGAAAAAAAAAATTCAGTTACAAATTTCCCAGCAAGCAATTCACTTATTAAATGAACAAGTTAACTAGCCTTGGTTTTTTTAATACTTAAAAAGAATTCAAAATCTTAGTCTAATGTAAGATAATATACCTTCAATCAGTTGATTACTTTCTTCCAACTTTGGGTTACATTTTTCATTCAAACTTCCAATTGAAATCAAGTTACCTAATGGCATGACCAGTGTTTTCCCTCAGTAATACCAGCATAGAGTTTCAAAGTCCAAAGGTCAGTCAGGTATACACTTATTTTTAATGTTATTGTAGCAAACTCTAATCTTTGTTTGGTAATAAAAATTCGATTTCAAATTCCCAGCAATTAGTTCATTTGCTCACAACTGAGTTAACAAGTCTGGCTATTTATGCTTATAAAGTTGTAAAAACTTTAGGCTAGCAAAAAAAACAACTTAACTTTATATACATTTTTCAATTTCCAATCAGTTGATAACTGATATCTATTTTTGTGTTAAATTTTTTATTCAAATCTTCAACTATCATCAAATTACTAGATAATTTTAATAAACATAAGTCACTTCTAATAGCAATGCTGAGCCTATCCACCTACCTAGGTTTTGTCTGGACATTAGCCATGAGTCTTACACTAAACTCCAACTCAACAATTGCAACCAGTTTGAATATAGTTATACCAGCAGCTCCCTCTGGATATAAGGACACTCTACACATGGATCTGATTCTTAAACTTAATCAAAAGCCTTACTCTGCTTCCACTTCTAGCACACAGCTAGACCCATAGTCTTACCAGCTTACTACAAAGTCCAACTTAACAATTGCAACCAATTCTAACATAACTACATTACCTACTCTCTACAACACTCATATATTTAAATGCACCAAAATAGGCATGGTAATCCCATTAGGCCACCCATCCACACCAACACAAGAGAAATCCTGATCATCCAAAAAAGATATCCTAAAAAATAAAAATACTGACATTGATCTCACACCAGGCCAGACTTCATAGGTAATTGCCACACTACTATGGAAATTTCTAATTCCTCACTTATGTTATCAAGGTAACTCAACCACATTGCATCTGTAGATACAGCAGTCCAGATCATGTAAAATTTATGTAATCTTGTGTAAATCAATAAAACAACTTTTACATATGTAAAACTACAACTACAGATTACCCATGTAACCACAGCTATGTCAAACCTTTTTAACTAATCCATAGCATAAATAAATAAACCAACTTTTACATACATAAACCTACATCTATGGATTGCTTATGAAACCACAGCAATTCAAGCCATGTTAAACGTTTGTAACTAATTCACAGCATGAATTTTATTTTTTTGTAATCTCATGTAAATCAACTTTTATATATTTAAACCTATATCTATAGATTCTCCATGTAAACCACAGCAATCAAAGCTATGTAAAACCATGTAACTAATCCACAGAATGTAAAAAATTTCTGTAATCCTGTGTAAAACAATAAATCAACTTTTATAAACCTACAACTATAGATTGTCCATGTAAACATAGTAATCCAATCTATGTAAAGTCTTGTACCTTTTAAGACAAATAAAGCTTATCATTAAAATGTAGTAGTAGTAGTAGTAGTAGTAGTAGTAGTAGTTGTAGTAGTGATAGTAGTAGTAGTAATAGTAGTAGTAGTAGTAGGGTAGTAATAGTAGTAGTAGTGGTGGTAGTGGTGGTGGTGATGGTGGTGGTGGTAGCAGTGGCAGCAGCAGTAGAAGCAGTAGTAGTAGTAGCAGCAGCAGTAGTAGTAGTAGTAGTAATGTATAAAAGAAAGGAAGAAAAATGTGTTTATTTATACTGTAATATAATTTATTTTTAAATAATTATTATTTAGGGCTATTGCATCTGAAAAGTTACTTCAAAAAAAGCATTCTAGTACATCAAAAAGTATAGAAATTTTTATAGAACACTAATTCAAACTCTAACACATAACTTCAAGATAACCATAGTTTGTTTTGTTTGTATCAATTACCTGGAAGGAATAATATAAAACGAAAGTTATAAATTTATTTAAAATTCTTACAAATGAATTTTTTCTGCATTATTCTTGCTTTAATTGATATCTACAAACAAAAAAAAAATAAATGGAGTAAAAATTTTTGGAGTGGAGATCAGATGGACTTCAGAAATTATATACTTTGCCAACAACATCTGGGCAAAATAGTTATCTAAGAGACTATCATGCTCCATAGGATTTAAAACAACATTAATTACCAACATCTCAACAGGATATTCTATGATTTGAACAATACATAAGTGGCAACAATTTCTATTCGTTTATTTATTTAACTTTTGATATTTAACTTTAGAAAAATTATAGTTCTATCTACTTAAGTAATTAAAAATATATTACCATTAAAATTAATTCATTTTGTTGTGACAACGTCTTAACAGGGTATTGTATGATTTGAACAATATGTAAGTGACAACAATTGCTATTTGCTCTTTTTAACTTTTGATATTTAGAAAATTATAGTTCTATTTGCTTAAGTGATTAAAAATATATTACCATTAATTCATTTTATTATGATTAATTTATCTATTTTTTAAGAAATCCCATTCATATATATATATTATCAAGGCATTAATATATTAGATGTTACATCGTTCTATCTATTTTTAATATATATTAACCAAAAAGAAGAAATGAAATAGCTGTTTATTATGTATATAAAATGTGGATTGTTTTTTTTTTTTTTAAAAAAAAAAAAAACAAAAAAAAAAAAAACTTATTTCTATGTTTTGATTTTTTTTTTCAAAATAAAACAACAAACAGACAAAGATTTTTCTTTAGATTTCAAGTTAAGAATTAAGTTACCAAGAATATATAAAGGTAGTAATGTGATTTTTTTGTTATAATTTTTACATCCTGCATACATAATTTTTAGAATAGATATATCTGTGCTTATATTATATTTTGCATGAAAGTGTCATTTGGAAATTCTAATTATTTCTTTTAAATGTAAATAGATACTTATGTTAATATATTGTTAAACTTTATAAACAGTATTTAGTGAGACAGTGATTTTTTAAGATTATATTGATTATATTTATTTATTGAAAAATTAAAGATATGAAATCTTATAAATGCATAGCTTTTCTTTATGCAGATCCAATAAAAGAGAATCGTCAAAAGGACAAAACAGAGTCTTCTTCCATGTACAGAGGTGTTTGAGTAGTTGTATTAGATATTTTTTTCGATTTTATTCCATGAAAGAATATGAATAGTAGAAAAAAAGCTATCTTTCATAATGTTTTGAGATATACTATCTTGCTTATTTATATTTATTTATTTATTATATGTTCCAAAGACTGATAGTTAGTTAATCTAACCAGAACTTATCAAGAAAGATTGTAATATTTTATTAATAAAAATAGCACAATACTTTTAGGCCATCTACAGACATAAATTCAATGAATTACCAAGATAATCAGATTTGTTAATATTAATACTTAAACTATCCATATATAATTTTATAAAACTTGTAGCACGGTGTTCAAAAAATATTTTATTACATGAAATACTGCACATTAAATTCAGAAGTAATAAAGAAAGATAAAAATATATATCCTTTTAGCACAAACTAAAGAAATTTTAATAATGAACATAATTATGTATGGTGCTCTGAGATAAGAAACATGCTGCTGGCATAATTTAAAATTTATTTATAAATTTTATTTTATTTTTTTAAATGTGATAATGCACTAAACTCGGAGATAGAAAATTGCTGCTCAAGTGTCATAAAATGTATTAAATTTGTGAATTTTAATGCATTTTTTGTTGTTGTTAATTTACATTATTTATTGTTTTTCATTTTTGGGGGATAGGATGTAATTGAATTCTTGTATACTGGTGCAGCTAGATCATGGCTTCACTGTATGTATCTTTCAATATAAATGGAATTTATAGCAAAAAAAAATTATTATTCAGTATAATTATTGCTGTAATTATTTTTAAAAATAATACAAAGAATGAAAGTATGTTAAAGAATAAAGAAAAATACTTGCCCCTGCACCTTTACTAAAGTGAAAATATTTTTTTCTTTTGTCTTAAAATTGTTCGATTAAGTCAAATAATTTTACTTTTGGGAAATGTATGTATTCAAGCACGAGTGCGTGTGCTATTTGTATTTGTATTACAGCTTTTGGGAGCAGTTGCACTGCACACGCACTCATGCTTAAAATTGTTAGTAATTGTAAATAGATAGATAGATAGATAGATAGATAGATAGATAGATAGATAGATAGATAGATAGATAGATAGATAGATAGATAGATAGATAGATAGATGGATGGATGGATGGATGGATGGATAGATAGATAGATAGATAGATAGATAGATAGATAGATAGATAGATAGATAGATAGATAGACAGACAGATAGATAGATAGATAGATAGATAGATAGATAGATAGATAGATAGATAGATAGATAGATAGATAGATAGATAGGTAGGTAGGTAGGTAGGTAGGTTGGTAGATAGATAGATAGATAGATAGATAGATAGATAGATAGATAGATAGATAGATAGATAGATAGATAGATAGATAGATAGATAGATAGATAGATAGATAGATAGATAGATAGATAGATAGATAGATAGATAGATAGGTAGGTAGGTAGGTAGGTAGGTAGGTAGGTAGGTAGGTAGACAGACAGACAGACAGACAGACAGACAGACAGACAGACAGATAGATAGATAGACAGATAGATAGATAGATAGATAGATAGATAGATAGATAGATAGATAGATAGATAGATAGATAGATAGATAGATAGATAGATAGATAGATAGATAGATAGATAGATAGATAGATAGATAGATAGATAGATAGATAGATAGATAGATAGATATTTTTTGGAGTGAAGAGAAGCAAGATAGTATTTGTCATCAAGTTTTTCAGAAAAGGTTTTTATAAAATCTAACACATTTTTTTCACTGCCAACAACTCAGAACCATTATATCATACACATTATCTAAAGGTTAAATTATAAGAAACTTCAGACACAATCTACCTCAATGGGGTCATCTTTTTTTTTTTACTTCTGATAGAGTCACTATTGAAGTTGTAGCTGAATTATTAAACAACATTGATATAGAAGGATTGCAGCAAGAGATTAAGAAAAGAAACAACAGGGATGAACATTTTAAAATACATAGTTCTAAATTCGAAACTTCAAGCACATGTGTAGAACCACAAAGCCATAATTAACCACAGCAACCTAGGAGACATAATAATAATTGTTTATACCAAGAAGCTACAAATTTATATGATGGATGTTACTTAAGCACCCAAAGTTTTGCTAATGCCTCACCTTCAAGGAATATAGCCTAAATAACAATTCCAAAATGGGGTACCATCTACAACTTCAGAATACTAATTAATATCTCAATGAGATATTCCTTACTACAGGGTCTACAATTAAGGACTATGAGTTTAATATAATATTGTAAATACCTTAAACAATATAATTCTTGATGAGAATCAAGAAATAATTATATTCAAAATTACCTTTAACTGCAATTATTTTAAAACGGATTCATACTAAAGTTTTGATAGATACAGGAAGCCAGATTTCATTATTAGTCAGGGATTCTTTCAAAAGATTTTTAAAATATCAATCCTCATATTTCCACACCATCCTTGAAACAAACTCTAGTTATTTTAGATAATGGAAAAGAAATCAAATCTTTTGATGACTAAACAGATTAGGGATAATTTACAAATTAGCCACAGGATATAAAATATATATTTTAGTGATGCATGGATTTTTTCAAGATGTGCTTTTGGATTCTGATTTTCTATACTATTATAGCTTCATCTTAGATTATGAGAAGAATATTATCATTTACAACCAAGAGGAGATTAACATTGTTGGTGTTGAACAATTTTTATCACTGAAAATTGTATATATAGAAGAAATAATTGAAACTCATGAAATTAAAGCTAAACCTTAAACCATGAAAGGCTAACAACATGTTATTTTTAAAACTTAGAGAATATCCTGATTCAATATTAGAATGTATTTTCCAATAAACCTGATATCAAACCTAGATGTGTATACTGTATCAAGATAAAAGACAAAATGAATTATCAATGTAGATCTTATCCAATATCCAACTAGCATAAAGAGGAAATAAAGAAACAAAGTAATAAAATGCTAGAGTAAATTATTATAGAAAAAGATTCTTCTTCATATAACAATTCCTTAGTGGTAGTAAAAAAGTATGAATCCTTATACTTGGATGCCAGGTAATTGAATAACATCAATATACCTGAGTGAGATGTGCCATCCTCAATACATGACTTTTTGATTAACTTAAGGGCCCATATTTACTATAGTTGACCTAACAGCTAGTTACTGGCAAATATCCCTTCATTCTAAAAATAGAAATTGTTTCAAAAGACTATCAAACTTATGTAATAGGATAATATTATTGTACCCTGTAACACTGAAGAGCAGCATCTTTTCCATTTAAAATCTTCTCTTCAATAATGTTATGACAAGAACATTAAGATCAATTTGTATTACAGTATGTTTATCACTGAGAAGATAAAATTTTTGGGTCATGTAGTAAACAAGACAGAAATTCAACCTCAACCAGATAAAATTCAAGTAAATTAAAAATGTTCTACTCTAAATAATAGGAAGAAGTTAAAATATTTTTAAGACTATGCAACTTCTATCACAGGTTCTATAAAAATTTTGCTAAAGATACTGAAACATTAGTTAAATTATTGTGAAAAGATAAAAAATAAGAATGAATTGCTCAACAGCAAAAATATAAATACTCAAAAATAATTTTTTATTACTGTTATATTGTATATCCAGATTTTGATTGACATTTCTATGTTCAAGCAGACAATAGTGAATACAGTTTGGTGTTATACTTTTTCAAATTAATTACCTTCAACAATCCAATATATTATATTTTATGAGCAGAGCATTAAGGTGTGCTAAATTAAATTATAGCATAATGGAAAAAGAAGCTTTTTTTCTGTTGTTTGGAATTTTTAATAAATTTAAACATTTTATTGGGATCAGAAGTTATTGTTAATACTGATCACAAAATTTGCAATTTTTAAACAGGAGTTATTTAAACAATGATTCACTCATTCACTGGAGTTTTTTTGCAAATATTCGAATAAAGTGACATTTATTGTCTAGGTTTAGAAAATATAATGGCTGGCATTCTTAATCATAATCCTATCAAGGATACTTTAGTAAAATGTGCTCTTGTTCCCATTCTATCTTTGGCAATGGGCTCAGTGGAAGATGATCTGAAAACGTTCAATGGTATACAAAAAAAAATGGTCCATGTTAAATTAATATTATTTTATATTTAGAAGAAAAACTTTTAATCACTCACCCAGAATATAATAAAATTCAAGGAGTACATGAAAGGTACATATTAATTAATAATATTTTTTATGTTATGGATGTACTTCAAAGAAAAACTACTGGTGGATACTTGTTCCCAACCCCTACACAAGAAATCTATAAACACATACACATCCTTTTTATAGTCACTATGGCTCATGCAAAGTAGAATACATTCTTTATTAGATATTCTATTAGTCATGATCATATTCTAGCATTATAATGGCACTAAAACCTTGTCAAATATATCAGAAAGTCCAAATCTCTTAATAGAATATATACCCAAATAATAGAATTTTTCAGACCAGAAAAACTGAATGAAATAATAGCTACTGACTTTTATGGACTATTACTATCTATAGATGATTAAAATATCTACTTGTTGCATATGATATATTTTCTAACTATGTTGCCACATATTTTAATAGGAGAGCAGATTTCAAAACTACAATTGATAAATTACAAACTCATTAATTTTTTTGTCAGAAACTGACAGATCATGGCATTTCATTTATTTTATAAAAATGGAAACAGTGAATTGATAAACAAGGACTCAAACATGTTTTAACTTCAATTTAAAATCCACAAATGAATCCCTGTAAAAGAATCATAAGGGAACGAAACAGGCTTTTTTGTGTTTATGTGATGATAACTATAAAGATTGGGCTAATAAAATTCAACAAGTTGTAAATTATATTAATTTGACCTCCACTGACTCTACTGACTACCCACCTATTCATCTACATTTTGGAAAACATAAACCTTTTCTTATAAAAACTACTTTGCCTATTATTAGAAAAGAGATTGACCATGAAATAGGTATACAAACAGCAAGAAAAAATTTACTAAAAAGGGGTAGTCAAAGAAAAGTAAAGATAATGATGAGCCATGTCAACTTAATGAAGGTGATATTGTGATAGTAAAAGAAATTGTAGAAATGAATTAAATAAATATAAAAAAATTTTCGTTGTATGAACGTCCATATAAAATAATTAAGAAGTTTGGGGAAAATGCATTTTTTTTTTTTTTTTTGGAAAATGAGAGAGATATTAAAGGGACATATAATGCTTATAGTTTAAAGTGATATCATAAAACAATGTCTTAGAAATGTCTAATTATTTTTTTATAAAAAAATAAAGATCTATAATTGTATATAGTCATTGATTTTATTGTTGGTGGTGATAGAAATTTAGTTAATTTTAAATTATCAATGAAAGATTTGATTAGAAGTTAATAATGATTTTAAATTATTGTTTGCAATTGTCTTCTTTATTTTTATTAAGAATAGGAAGGAATACATAATATGCAGAATGTCTATCATGTATCATATATCTATAGATTCAAATCATAAATAAAGAAGACAATTAGACATCATTTATATTTATCCAATGTTAAATAGAATTCATGTTTCATAGTTAAATAAATTCAAATTCAGAAATGAGTAATTTATTTAAATCAAAATAAAATATTAAATGAATTGTATTCAATAGTAATAAACTTTGTTATAATTATAAAGAAAGAAATTCACAAGACAATTTTACAAGAATGCATTGTTGCCTGGTAATGAAAAAAAACTAACACACAAAGAAGAAGAACAGAAAATTTTGCTTCAGAGAGATTTTTTTTTGTTTACTGCTCTTTAATATTTTGTGGATTTAAAATATAAGCCATAATTTACTTTTTAAAAAAATATGAAAAAGAGGGTGTGAGCCCATCTCAATTGGTATCCATAAGCATAAATGAAGTGTATAACAACAATAAAAGAAAAATCATTTTATAACATGAAGAATACTATGCTAAATTGTATGAAATAGTTGAATGATAATATGAACAGTAACATGTAATAAAAAGAAATAGCTGGATATTATATAGAAATAATGCCCATAAAGACATGCCATCATCTAACATCATGGGAATGTTATAGAAAATATTATGGAAAAATGGAATTATAATTAGATAATATTAAAAATTTTGACCATGGTAATAGATGCTATTACTGAGATTTTCTCATTAAATTATTCTTTATCTTATTTCCAATATTTTTTTAAAAAGAATATATTAATAGATATCTATTCAAATTTTTTTCTTTTAAAATCTAAAGTAATAATACAGTTTATTATATTATTCAATATGAGCTTAATAAATAAATCAAGTAAATAAGACTTGAATTGATCAACATTAATACTCTTAATAAAATAATTTAAAATTAAAAGCAATTAAAAAATCTAAGGGTCCAGGTTCAATTTCCATGCTAGTACTGTCACTAGTCACATCAGCAACAGCTGAAGAAGAGGGGAGAATAATGCCTCTTGAAACATTGCCCATATACTAACCTGTTTGATGTGCTATTACTAACACTGTATTTGGAATATTTAAATAAGGTTGAATTTTGCTAAAGTATTTGATACTCATATTAGATGGTGGAAATAGTCCAAGCAATAAATACAACTAAAACACCATTATTATAAACCTTCAGAAAAACATAATTAACATCTACATTGTTATTTTGAATATATATAAGAAGTTTTTAAGAGAGTTTTACTTAATTTAGAAGATATTTAAAAAAGTATTTTTTGTATGAAAGATTTATGAACTAGCCATTTATTTTAATCATGAAATGTATATGTTTAAATAGTATTTAAAGTATAGATAACAACTTAGTGATTGCAGCATATCCAGAGTAGATTATAATGATACAATGAACTATTTTAAATTTATAATTGTTAAACTTAATATCTGTGCTATTCCCTTAATAAACTTATATATTATTATTAATCAATGCACACCATTTGATTTACCTTTTCTACAAGTTATATTCTTTATGACATATTGATTCACATATTCCAAACTATCTACTCATCAGATAATTCATGATTCACTTATTGAATTATCTATCTACCAAATAAAATACTTACTAATGTGTAAGCTCATTGTCACCTTATAAATATATGAATCTATTATAATCTAAGTTATTATTATTATAAATTTATTTGTGGACAAGATTACAGTTATAGTAGTATGTCTTAAACTTATATTAGAATAGACATATAAGTTAAACTATACATTCAGTAATTAAATATAATTGCTTTTGATTCTCTTGTCTTAAATTAATATACATAGTATTTGGGTTATCACCACATTAGCTAATTTTGGATAGTGATTTATGATAATAATATTTATTGTTTAACTGAATGATACATGTTATTAGAGCCATGCTGCCTGAGCTATATATATATATATATATATATATATATATATATATATATATATATATATATATATATTTAGTATACACATTTTCACTGCCCAAATTTTAGTATCATACATTAATATTCTGTTACATTTTGGCTTCCAAAGTGTGGGCATGTAAAATAAAATGTTTTTTTTCTTACAACACACATATATTTTCTGTTACAATATACTGTTGCTGAAAAATTTTTTTGTTGATTTGGTTTATCATAAATCCCAAATATTGATATGTTTGCTTTTGTTTATATAATTTGATTGATTAAAATGATATAATACTTAGGATTACCTTCAAGCAGCAAAATGAAAGTCAAATAAATTTAAGATATCAAAATTCATTTCTCAGATATCAGATTTATTTCTTTAAAAAATAATATTTTTATAGATTCTAATAAAATGCATTTGTAGAATGATTGAATTCATTCATAAATTCGCCACTACATTTTTTTAAAAAAAGATTTTGATCGCTTTAAGTTAAATTTAGTTGTCAGCTCTCTATACTTAGAAGTAAATATATAAGTTTGCTTTTTTAAAGTTGGTAATCAAATTAAAATTTGATTTCAATAAAATGTTTAATATATTTGTTAATAATTTGTAGATAAATCATGAGTTCTTCAATGAAATAAACTTTCAGGGGAATGGAAAATTGATTATTTTTTAATAGTGATAGAAAACGTGAAATTGTTGCTGCTAAGATGAAGAAACAGACGAATAAAGTAGATATTTATATTAATTTCACAAAGAAATATAACATTGATGCTTAAGCCATGGATGATGATAATAGAAATGTTGATAACTTTAGTATGGATGATTATTTTAATAAAAATACTAATGAAGAAATATATAAAAAGCAAAAATTGAAAATTAATGTAAAAAGTAATGCTGAAGATAAAGTGAATGGATGTTTCAATGAGAAACATTAACTAAATGTGTCCAAAAGTAAAAAATAAATAAATTTAATATGAATTTTGTTATCAGAATTCTAATGAAATAGTTGATATTAAAATGCAAAAAAAAATGTTGTATTCAGTGTGAGTAAGAGAAAAAGAGAGGAATCATAATAAAAAATAAATAAAAAGACATATTTTTATTAGCAGAAGACATTTTTTTTAACTGATAAGAACCTAACAAGAAAATTTGCAAATCATGGATTGTACTGTGAAATAGGGCATTGTGCAAATAAATTGATTTATTTTAATATTGAATGTAGTTGAGAACTATTATCTTGAAATAATTAAGAGCATGTTTCTGCAATTTACTTATTATTTGAAGTTTTAAATATAAGGTTTTTTATGGATGAAAAAGTTAAAGATAGAAATGTTATGCTTATAAAGTCTACAAAAAAAGTACAAGTAATATAAAAAGATCATATTGTAAAATGAGCCAATAGCAATATTATAGATAAAAAGAAAGTAAACATTAATGTTTTTATCACAAAGGAATATTTGAATGAAGACACAAATGCCAGAATAGGAGAGAAAGTGGTAAAGGCAAATAAGATAAAGTGTAAAATTCATTTCAAAAGTTGAAAAGAGTGACATTTTTTCTATATCATCTCAAAACATCAGCTACATTAAAGAAATTTCTGAGAGAAGGTAAAGATTGATTTTTATGCAGTTGAAAATAGCATATCCTCTTGATGATGCTGAATCTGCTGAAAGAACAAATGTTTTTATGAAAAAGTAAATTATAAAATTAAAAATATATAACAGACTGCAATAGTGACTACTAAAAAAAAATTCAAGCAAATTCACTGAAAAATGAGATAACATTAATTTATTAAAAAGCAAGAGTAAAATAAATTATGACATTGCAAAAGAGCAAAGCAAAAATGTTTTGCTGTTACAGAAAGGCAATAATATTAAAGGGCATGTAATACTTGGATATTGAAGAAATGTAGGTCAGTGAAGGATTGATCATTTAAATGATAATATTGATAAAAAGATATCAAAATGATTATTGGAATTATGAAATATATAATCAAAGTATATGTAATGACATTAACTGTTTATACTTCTATACAAAATTTAATAAATATAATAAGCACATTTATTACATTTAATCAAAGTATACATAATATACTATTTCACTACTTCATAAGTGAAAAATAAAAATAAATAAGTATATTGGTTCTGCAAAGATTAAAAGAAATTTTGGCTGTTCAAGTTCATTTGGTTGTATTTTCAATTTCTGGTGATGGATGGAGGATTTGGTCATGGGCTTGAGAACATTTTGATAGTTAATGAATCTTAGGAGTTTAAATTATCTTGTGTACTCCTCCAGCACAATTTTCAATTAGTATATTTACCTACCTGTAAGGATCAGTAGGAACAAAATGTAATCCTGAAAGTTTCTATTATTTATCAGTCTCAAAAAAGATCAAGCTTAACTTACAAGTTTTAAATATATAGGTCTCTAAAATTCACAATTTTTTATAAACAAAACTTTATGTACTGATATTTGATTATTTGTGAGTTGTTTGGTAGTTGAATAGGGTTGAAATTAAAGTAATCTTTCTGATGTTTATGCTGCATTGTCTTAGTGTTCAGTAGTTGGTATTTTTATGTATTCTAGAATTGAGGTGTCTTATTCATTCTTTTGAAGATTAAAGGTCATCCAAACCTCTGAACTTGGAAATAATTGCGATATGTACTTTATTCATTAATGTATTGGCATGAATATTATTTTGGTAAAATGCCTTTTAGTAAATTTAGTAAAAGGAATGATTTCAATCACATTAAAGAAAAAAAATAAGTACTTAAAATGTAATAGTAGTTAGAGAAATAAACTATATTTAATGGTCAGTAACTGATTATGAATAGGACTTTGAATTAGATAGCCAAATGAGATATACAAAGTTATGTTATTTTGTTGTCTCATTTTTTAAAGAGATAAGTGTTTGACACAGTACAAATCCATTGTAAGCTGCATCACATTACAAGGCTGCCTTTAAAATGAGATTAATAAAATAATATAAAAAAACTTATTTGTAAATTTTACAGTCACAATATATGTACATATATATTAGACATATGTTATGTAGTTACATCAGTTTTTTTAAAAAAAAGTGATTTATATATTTAATACATCTATAATAAAAGAATTGTATTATATAAAAAAAACTTATGTAAAATGAAAAGAGATAGAATTATAATTTATGTAATAAAGAGACAGAAAAAGAAAATTTACTATCTTGACGTGCATTTGAATACCAATAAATAATTAAAAAGAGATGTACTGTATTTTATGATCTTGCAGATTTACTTTCTGGAAGAGTCTTAACAAAATAAGTTGATTTTTTCTTGTGGTAAATTTGTTGGCAAATTCTGATATTTTATTAAAAATTATATAGAATTAAAATTAAATAGGCTAAAGAAAAAATTTTGCAGTCATAATTTTTTCTTTTTCTATTTTTTTCCCACTCTCCATAAATGAAAGATATTTTATAATTATTAAGAAAAGAACTATTATTTAAATCTGAATGCGAAAAAACCATGTTTGTTTTTTTGTATTTAAAATATTGTATTTAAATTCGAGATAAAAATGTTTTGGAAATCTTTCCAATGTAAATTAATCAAAAGTTAATTAATTTGTTCAGCGTGATAAATATGTTTAACAAGATAACAAAAATAAATACCATTAAAGTCTTAGAATGATGAGATATGAAGTCCCAATGATAGAACAATAACTATAAATGTCTGAAAACCCAGTTTTTAGTCTTGTATCAGAGAAAATAACAGTACAGACTGATTCCAGAAAGAGAGAAGAGAAAATTCAGGAAAAAAATAGAGATTGTTACCAGAAAGAAAGCATAATAAAAAACTATAATCAGCCAAAAAATGAGACTAATAAGGCAGTTGTAATTTAACATCTAATAGAAAATGGTAACTGCTAGTAAAAATACTTTCCATATAGATTCTTATGGTAGAATAGTTATACATTACTGATTAATGTCTAACAAAAAGTAATTTCATACCGCATCTAACTCAGCAATTAGACAACATTTGATAATAGAAAACTATTTGCTGTGCATAACTAAGTAACCAGATTTACTTTGAATAAACGTTTAGTTCTTTCGACCTAAACGTTAAAACAAGAAAAATGAAAACTTTAAATCCTTACCGCTTACTGGAAAGCTTATTCAGATTTTTTTTTTTTCTGACATCCTTTGAAAGAGAGTTTTTTGCAAAGCTTTGGGATACTGGAAGACTTTTAATTCTTTATTTACATTTACATATAGCATAACATAAACACATCAAAAGTTGTTACATGTTAAATAATGTTATAATAAGTGATTTTATTATATTAATAAAAATAAAACGGAAAAATGATCCATATAATATAGAAACAGTTTTTTTTTCTGATATGTTAAGATAAAGGTCATCAGAAAAATAAAAAGAGTTTTAAGCATTTATATGATATTGATTTTATTCTATCAACGCTAATATTAAATGACATTGTTGACCTTCACAATAAATGGTATTCATTTTACTTTTTGAAAAAAAAAAAAAAACCAGAATAATTTTCATGTTTATTAATACTACAACATCTTGCAGATTTTTATTTTTAAATAATTACAACAATTACGATAAAATATCGAAGCATAATTAGATGATCGAAATATTCCAAATCATTCAATAGTGCGTTTATAAATACATATATTGTTTAAAGACGCAACCATAAATGATATTAAAAAAATATATTGTTACATTTTTGTCAAACTTCCTCCACTCACAACTTTGACGCCATCCATTTTAGATAAATACAATAATGATTATTACTAATCATTTTCGAAACTAGAGAGAGATTTTTTTATAGCACAGATATAAACTTTAAACCTCAGTTATAGATTAATATATCTGATTTTTTTTTTTTACTCTAGATAAATATTTTTCATATAACAAAGATATATATGAGAGATAGGGACCTGGGCCAATTGATGAGTGTTGGTTCAGCACGAAATGCATCTTGGGTGTCATTTGTCTTTTATTATACCTTTAGTTAAGTGAATTTAAAAAGAATGGGGAAGTATGGATGTGTAATATATTTATAAAAAATATACTGAATAAAAATTTACTAATTTGGAGCGAAATCAACAAAAGTTTTATCTTTTTTTATAATTTTTGGCAGCTTATGTAATGATTTATATGAGACTATTGTAATAAAGAAGAAGAATAGGATGTAATTAAAGTAATGAATAATATTTACAACTTGTGTTTTAATTACTTGCAATGAAGTAATATTTTTGTTTGAAGATTTTAATAAATAATACAAATTGATATTTTAATGATTTATATATCTTATACCATGAGGAATGTATTCATTTTATGATCCAATTAGAGCTGTGATTGATTGTTCAATTTGTTTTTAATATTAAAAACCTTTATATTTTATTTTACCAGTAAGCAAGCATTGGTAATTTCTGCTTGCCACAAACCTTTTTAGTGATACAAAATTGAAGGCTTTCATAACATTAGTAATATTACTGGTAACATTATGAACAGTGCTTTTTGTTACTTTATTGAACAAAACATTATTTATTTACTTGTTTTAAGCCAATAAACATCACATGATCACTATTTCTTATGCTTTCTTTTAACTGTTATTAAAACAGGCAAAACTCTCTTTACATATTGCCACTCAGTGCAAGCCAGAGTAATCAATGGATGCCAGAAGGCTTGTGCAGAAAATCCCCATTTAGTGCCTACTCAAACCAACCCTGCCTAATAGGATAGTGGTGGCTATGGTTATTAAAGAACCAAAGATAGCAAAATGTATAGGTACTGACTGAGTTTAGACCTATATGACTAAATATGCTGGTGAACTTGGATTGAAAATATCATAGTGTTTTCAAATTAAGTTTCATTGTTTTGTAAAGTAGAGATAAAAGGTGGTTCCTAAGATCTAATTTCAGTGCTCTCAGATCCAAGGCTCCTCACTGATGAAGACCACAAGACAGAAAAAGTCTGGGCATATTGGATGAGTAGGCACTAGATGGGGATTTTATGCACAAGCCTTTTGGCATCCATTGATTACTCTGATTTACATTGAGTGGCAATATGTATAGAGAGTTTTTTCTGTTTTAATATTTTACTTGTTGTTGTTATTGCTGATTCATTTAGTTTATCATTTTGGGAAGACAATGTAATTGAGTTTTTTTTAACTAAATGGTTGTTTTAGTGACTATGATACATTTTAATAGTATTTTGTTTTTAATTTTTTTTTGTACATCAATCATAGATTACAATTATAAACTCAATGTTTAGATTTATAAATAAGTAATAGTTTTACTTGTTCACTGTTTATTTATGTGTCTATTAAAAATAATGCAAAAGATTTAACGTATAAAAACATTTAACTGTAAATGTTCATCCAGGTGAAGATTCTCATGGTAAAAGATATGGAAATATTGAGAGGGAGCTTTGCTATCTCAATATATATATATATATATATATATATATATATATATAGCATAGCTATATATATATATTGATCATATATATATATATATATATATATGCAAATATTTTATGTTGACAAAACACAAGTGTAATTTTAGTTTCAAGTTTTGCTTTCTGTAGATGCTGTATTATAGATACACACCCACACATTAATAAATTTGTGCATTATGTTAGTTCAGTTTATTTAGTTGTAAAAAAATATTCTAAAAATGTGTACATTATATCTGGAATTTGTTATCAATTTGTAAAAGATTTTTTTCATTACTTAATCCTAGAATTTTTTCAATTAGTTTGTTTCATTAATTAAAACTTTTAAGAAAATCTATTTGTTTTTTTCATTAAGTATTTTTTCTGATTTTATATTTGTTATCTCTAAAATTTCAGACTGATCTACTTAAAAAATGTAATTACTGGGTTGCTAATTGGGAAAATTCTTGAAATTATTGAGTGGCCTAATCAATTAACTTGTGGTTTATAAAATGGCCAGCTGAAAATTATATTATTACTCTCCACTTACTCTCATTCTGTGTTTATACTGGGCATTCTGAATTTTTTTTCCAGTCTGGTCTATAGTCTAATTTCAACAGTGATTCTACTTGCCTTGCCATATAATGGATTTAAGAACTTTTTTCTGTGACTATCCAGCATGAATCTGTAGCCATTTGATGTGTAGCCTTTCTTGCTAACTGACCAATGGCATAAGGCAACTACTACTACCATCAAAGAGATTGTAGATAAATGCACTTCTTTTTGCTTAATGAAACAATTCTCAGATCAACTCTAATACTCTATCTTTGAAACCAAAAAAAGGTGTGGTAACTAATATTTACATGTCTGCATATATACACATTTATATAAATCAACCTAATTTTATTTTTCCTGAAAGTAATAGCTCTTTACCAATTCAGATCTGGATTTAAAGTAAAACTTTTTTCATGAACTGCTTTGTTAAAACATTACCAGTATATATATATATATATATATATATCATGTATTATTATATTTTGTGATTATATTAGTAATATTTTTATTTTCAAACCCCATTATAGTTGACAGTTGATAATTTTAGTTTTGATAATAGGAACTAGTTGTTCATAAAATTATATATTTTTTTCTTTTCCTTGTAGTTTAAAAGAAAGGGAAAGTAATTGAAAATATCTTAAAGTTAGTTTTTTCCTATCTACTTTCATGATTGTTATTTACAATCTAAGTTACTTCTAAAAAGAAGTTATAAAAAAAGAAATAATAAGTTTAAAAAATCTAGATTGATTGTTTTCTTGTCTAGTTTTATTGATAATTAGTATTGCCATGAAGATTTGAAAATCATCGCTACACATTTTTACTTGACCATGATAATATATGTTCATATCTTTTTATATGTAATTTTTGAGATATTTAGATCGCTAAAAGTTTCTTGAAAACTCAGTTATATACATCTGAATGTAAAAAAAATAGATATGCATGTGTGTAAGTATGTATAAAATGATCTCATTTATGCCATGCGAAGTTTTATTATATATTCATCCCTGTGATTATTCTTCCGATCACTGCTATAGTTAGTCAGGTTTTTTTAAATTTTTGCATCAGGTAAAGTGATTTTTCTTTCCCATGCTTATTTATATAAGTTATTATTATGTGATTGAACCCATGATTTAATTATCTGATTAACTGTTTTAAATATTATCAAATAATAAGATTAATTTATATTTGCTGTTAATAACTGGAGACTTATTCCATTTAATACAAACATTTAAATTTCTCACAATCATAACAGGGAGGAGAGAAAATATATTAATCTGTGAATGTCAATTAAATCATTCTAAATTGGAGGGTTTTATGTTTAACTGTCAAAACCTTTAAAAGAAAATGTAATTTATTCATGTACTCTTAAAACATAATAAATATCAGAAATTCAATAAGTACTCATAAAACATAATAAATAAAATAAAATTAACACATCCATCAAAGAATGAAATAATGCTACTAATACCAAAATTATGTACCCACAAAAGTAAATAACAGGTACTCTGAATATACACATAATTATTCTAACACATACCTAAAGATAAATAAATATGAATAATTTTAACATGCATCTTCAGTAAGTGTCATTTACTATTGTAGGGTCTCAATGGAAACATGAACAAACGTCCACTTCAGTTACTGTATTTGAAGATGTGTGTGGCTAGACATTTTCAAAACATGGACTTCTCATTCCAAGTACTAGCATCATTATCTATCATGATTTAAATTTACTAGCAAAGATGACATCATAAAATTGCTGATTGCTAACCTCAACACTAAAGTATCTATCAACAAATCTTTATCTGGAACAAAACCATGGAAAGGCAAGGACAAGAAAGTATGTACTCCTGCCAAATAATCCACTGAAAACTAAAGTATATGCCACCCACAGACCTTATAGCACAATATAAACTCTATTATGTGCTTTAACCAACCATGAGCAGGTTTTTTTTTTTGCTATGACAATCAAAATTGATCTTAATAATCAGTGAAATGAATTAGCAAGATATTAAAGAATTATAGATATGCTTTTTATTAAACTATATATATATGAATTTAATCTACCTGTGGTTTGCTTTAATTAATTTTACTTTAAAGTTTGTGTTTCTCTCTATCTATTGTACTGCTATCTGATGACTCAAGGTCACACACACCATTCCTTTTTGAAATTCATGCGTACATGTAATTAAATTAAATGCTAGGGTTAAATATTAGAAATAGTTGTGGCTCATGTTCTTTTGCTGGTGCTGCTGGATAGCATTAGAAAAGATTGATTGCTTGCCTCAATAATGTTGTTAATTGGTTGTTAGATTTAGAGGGTGGGTAAACAGGTTAGAATCCATAAATATTCTTGATCGTTGATCTCACTTATGGTTGGATTCAAGGTACTTTTTCTCATACTATGAATCATGTTGAATTAACATACAATTTAGACCAGTACAATATATATATATATATATATATATATATTGGCCTGCAATTGAAAATCAAAGCTGTTCCTTCATACACACACACACATATATATATATATATATATATATATTGTAAATATCGATAAATCTACCTATATTTTAAAAATCATTTGTTGTTATTAAAAAAAAATCCCTTTGATTTGATGTTTATATATGGAGTATTATTATTATTGTTTATAATTATTAGTTATAGTTGTTTGAATTTATTATTTTATTTATATGTTGATAGTACATCGCTGTGAATATTTAATTATTATAGATAAATAAAGACATATAAATTGTTGATTATAAAAAAGATTATTTTATTTGTAGTGGATATTAAGAAAAATGCAATATTATTATTTATATATATATATATCTAATTAAAGCTGTCAAATAAATTTTCAATTTAATATTTTTTTTTAATATATGATTGATATTTTTATATATTGAATGTTAATTGTTTAAAAAAAATATATGTAACAATGGTTTTCAAAACTGCATTTGTTGGCACACGTGGAACAACAGCAACAACAACAAAAAAAGGAGCCATGATTATTAAGATAAGGATTAAACAAACTGAAGGATAAAAATTTGTTGTACTTTGTTTCTTTGAAATTGCCATTCTTAAGAATAGTGGAATAAGATAAATTTCTGTAATAAATACATAAACCATGACTGGCTAATATATATATATATCGCAGCCAGGGAGCTGTTCCGTTTTATTTCATTTATTCGAAGGCAGTTTAAAAAAAAAAATTAAGCAAATTTCAACACATGAATTTCAACGCGTCTGAAGCTGAAATTTGATATAGCTATCTATAATGGTCAATCTAATAATAATCTGGAGGTAACTAAAATTAATTAATATATTGGATTCAACATGTCAATTTTTTTTTTCAAGGAGAGAAATTTAAAAAGAGAAATGAAATATATATGTGCATTTGGAAACCGATAATTTTTTCTAACGTGGTATTTCTTCAATTTAACTTTAGATAGAATGCATTCTAATACTAAACAAATGTAAAGGAATAAAAAACAATGGAACAAGTGGACTTTTGAAAGAAAAATGAATAAGTTAAACTTTAAAACAAGAGATAGTAAATAATTTTATTAATATAATTGATATATATATTTTTGAGATCTATATTCATTTTTTTTTACTTTTATTTTTAATTAGAAAGCATTTTGTTTTAAAAAAAGCAAATGTTTATCAAGTGTCAAAATTAACACTTAAGTAATTTAAAATCTTAAAGTATGGTATATAAGTTCGGGTTGCATATGGGTTGTTATATGTATATTTTAATAAGTAAAATTTATATTCGCAAATTTTATTATAAAAATTTTTTTATTATTTATTTATCTATTTTTTTTTTAACTTCATATAATAATTCTTATGCATACCTAAACAATAATTTATATAGTTGCTGTATATTATATATATATATATATATATATATATATATATATATATATATATATATATTAGTTTTGAATATTTGAAAAATATAAATATGGATTTGTGTTTATAATAATGCATATTTGTTGAGCACAAATATGTCTTTATCTATTTAATATATATATATATATATATATATATATATTGTAAGTATATATATATATATTTGTATTTGGGTTTGTATTTAAAATTTATTTAAAACACTGATATTACCTAAAATCAAATCATAATATAGAAATAAAAGATGTACTATTTATTTTATAAGTAATGCCTTTGTATTTTATTTGGAAAAATATTACTATTTTATTCTTATTTTCTTTTTAGTGCCAGAGTTATTATGAAATTAATTGAATTCACAATTTAATAAAGGATAATTTCATATTTCACTTATTATTTAGTCTTCAGGTCACTTACACATATTATTGTTCATTGATATGTTTAAATATACATAAGTTTACTTATTGGATATGTATATTGGATTCAATAGAATTCCCTTTGTTTATAATATATATATATATATATATATATATATATATATATTAGTTAGTCGTGTCAATCTTGAGAATAAATTATAATGATAGATCTCATTGCTCTGTATGATTTTAGATTTATTTCATGTATAGCTAGTTGGAATGGCATATAAACAATTTATTTAAATATAACTGGGATGATTTTATCTTTTTTCATTTAAATTATAAATCTATTATATTAGGCTTTGTCAACAATTGGATTCATTTAGATTGTTGAAATCTTTCTTTATGTGTAAGATATGCTAAATTTCTATTATTTAAATTGGATGATAAAAACGTTCCATTACATTTGGCACAACAACTAGGGCATGAAATAAGCTAATTAGGGCTTGAAATACACCACATACCTGGGGAGATGTATAGTTTAAAGAAAGAGAAGCATTTTTGTGTATGTAATTTTTTTTATATATATAGAAATATTTTGGCCTTATGTTTAGATGGTGATGGTTACTGTTATTGTAGTGTTTTTTATGATGAGAGATAAATACAGTTATGAATTAGCTTAATTTCAATTTAAAAATTATATTGGTGTCATTAAATTATAGGGTAATAATTTTGTCCATATTTGGAAAATTTGTGTTGTAGAAAATCTATAATTTTGAAGATTGGATTGGATATTTGATTGTTGGAGTTTGGTTGGTTCTGTTGCAAGTATTGATGTTAGATGGGGAATTTTTGTCATTGTCTTGAGGGTGTGATGTATTCATGTCACTTGTGACTGATTGATCTCATTCCCTGCTCCAACCCAAATTGTGATGTTAGTTATTATTTATCATGAAGCAGTTAACAGTAGTCCTGTCATGATTTTACCTCTAAGACTCCAGAGAGAGTAAGGTATAGTTCTTTTTGATATATGTATAATATTTGCCTCTAAGACTCACAAAGATGAGCAGGGCCATATTTTATAAATAATAGCACCTAAGACTTACATGTAAGCAGGGCAGTGTAATAGTGTTTGTAGAAAACTATTATGGGTTGTAGTAGCTTAGAGAGACTGAAATGTGATGATCATCTGAGTGTTCCTGGAGCATTGTATACTTTAAGAGCAGTGATTGAATTTTTTTATCTATCTTAAAATTGTGAAATGCTAATCAACTTTTTGGCTGTCAGTATCTGTCAGATCTTTAGAGGAATGGATGAGTATATAACATAAAAATATAGCACCAAACTTAGGAGCTTGGTTAATAGATTATTATTGGTGACAAATAATCTATTACATTGGTTATCAACTAAGGCTTAAAAAACAAACATATTAATGTTTTATTTTTCATTATAGGTGACTTTCAAACATGAAGTTCAATTGGTGAATGTTTGTTGATAATAAATTGCACTGGAACAATTTTGAGTAAAATAATGTTTTGGGCACTAGAGTAAATAGTTAGTGGAGTTGATTTTTTTTATGTATATGAAATGGTATTAAGTTTTAAGTTCCAGAATATTTATAGGTATCAATTTAATAATTTTATGCTTAACTGCCATTATCTTGAGTGAGAAAGTTGTCTCACAATATTATTGAATTTTAATTATTTTTAAGACATGTGAACATTTTATTATATTTTAAATATTACGAGGTTATATGGAATTTGATATGAAATTTCCACATTTCAATATTGTATAAGTGTAGAATATTTATTATCATTACATATAAATAAA
Source organism: Epiperipatus broadwayi (assembly GCA_028023455.1). Classification (NCBI taxonomy): domain Eukaryota; kingdom Metazoa; phylum Onychophora; class Udeonychophora; order Euonychophora; family Peripatidae; genus Epiperipatus; species Epiperipatus broadwayi. The sequence continues at coordinate 9,949,603 of JAQFVV010000001.1, forward strand.
TGGTAGTTAGTGATCTCAGTTGTTACTTTCTCTCTCTCTCTCTCTCTCTCTCTCTCTCTCTCTCTCTATATATATATATATATATATATATATATATATATATATAATATATTAGAGGAATTTATTAATGTTATAGTGATAGATGAGACTTTTTATAAGCCATTAAGTTCATGAGTTCAAACAACTGAAATTTAGATTGTCGGATAGCTACTATGAATAATAAAATTAAAAGGCTTGTACATTGCTTAGTTGATTAATTGCTTTGTGGGATAATGATTGGAGATGGTGAGCCCTTCATCTGTGATAATTACTATATATATATAAATAAAAATATCCGTTAATTAAAAATAATATCGTAATTATAATTGATGACGTTTGCTTCCGCTTTTAGTTTTTGAATTTAATAGCAGTTGAGGCAGGTTTGAAAGTAACCGAAAGTACTTCTGCGGATTTAAAGATTGTTTGAATTGTTTATAAACCGTTTAAAAATATTATTTCAATTATAATTATATATATATAATATACAAATCAATATATATATCAAAATACAGTACAATTTATATAAATTATATTCTTTTAGAAGTACTTTCGACTATACACTTTGTAGTCTTTATCAACTATATAACGTCATATATAGTTGATAAAAACTACAAAGTGTATAGTTGAAAGTACTTCTAAAAGAATATAATTTATATAAATTGTACTGTATTTTGATATATATATATATTGATTTGTATATTACATATATTGTGAAATGAATACAGATATCAAACTTTATTTATTATATATATATATTCTGACCTTGCTCTCGTGCATCTTCACTTCCAGATAATATATGATATAAAATAAAGTAGGTACTATCTCAGTTAATAATTAATAACTAAAATATTCAGCATTAAAATCAAAATGTTTCACTAGCTCAAATTTATAATATGAATAAGGTTCAGTTTATAAAAATGAATTAAATAAATATTTAATATTTTCATGAGACTTGAAGTAAAAATACAGGTGACAAGATAGATTACATTGAGCCAATATCCTACAGGATACTACCTCAATGGCATAAGAACACTATCTTCCCCTTATTACTATTTCAAATAACAAATTCATAGTATTCTTACGACTTTAATAACTTCTACTCACTAAGATTAAACTAATAATTAAATCTTAATCTTCTATTTAATAATAATCTAGCTCAATAAAATAATCTCAGGTTCATAAAGTTTATTTTAAGTTAATAAAATACGGTAGTAAAATATGAGAAGGGATTTTATATCATAATCTACTACACTTAAACTAATAATAATAAATAACAATAATAATATTCTTCATTGTTTAACTAATTCTGTGTATCTTTTCTTTTTACTATAATTTTATTACCATAATAAAATAATGAAATAATATAATATGATCTTATATCTTCATGTAATGATATAATACATACATGGTAGCATTTTAATAATCTGACAAACAAAATATGTGTGGCAACTGATAGCATATAATTTAATATAATATTGTGATAACTGATTTATGACCAATAAAATAATGTAAGATTATGATTATTTAATTATAATGAATACCAATAAAATATTTAAAATTCTTAAAATAATTCTCTATTTATCTTTTATGCAAAATTATATATTTGTTTCGATTATTATGCATATATCGTGATTTCATGCAGTGATGTGGAGAAATAAATAACTCGGACACAAAATTTTTGAAATAACAAAATTTAACAAAGTTTATTACTAACAACAAATAAATAAACAATTTATTTACATTATTTACAGTGGATATCCTTAACCTTTTTACTTTACAGTTTGATCTACCGGGTTATAAAAAAATAATTTATATTTCAATTATACATTTATTTAGATTTAGGACAAAATTTTTTAAAAAAAATGTTTCTATTTGGTTTCTCATTATGGTTAACTTATTACAAGTATATTTATCTACTTTATTAGCAACAGCATTTTATCCTTAATATTATTAAACTATCTTATTTTAAAAATTCATACTTAGAAAAACATTATATAGAAAACAAAATTTTATAATGAGTATGGATTTCTCAAAAATATTAAAAAAAAAATTTCATCTTGCAAAGTCAAAGATGTTACACAAAATATTATCCAAAAATTCAGTACTAGATTTTAGTATTTATCACACAATGTTTACTAATCATAATATATTCTTCTTTAAACCCTACTTTAGTATGATATAAGTGTAATCATCAATACATGTCTGTTAATCAATAAACAAAAAATATACTATGCATATTGTTTACATAATTTACTTTGTACTATTGTATTTTTAAAAAAATATGCAATACCTATTTTTCTCTTAAAAAAAATAATACTAAAGCATTTAAAATTATTATCACTTTAAAGAAAATATCTTTGTTTAGATACTCTATTTTAAAAAAAGTTTATATTTCATTTCCGAAATAAAATTCAAAATAAATTTTATGCTTCTTTTCTTTCCTTAAGATACTTTGGATCTTCAATTTTAAGTTATAATATTCTGCTCCTTATAAGCAAATAAACTAATCTTATACAAAAACAATAGCATAACCTTAGTTCTAAATTATTCATCATTTCTTTTAAAATATCTGACTAAACGATGCAGTTACATTAAATAAAGATAGCGAAAACAGATGCATAGGATTAAGGAAGAAAGCTGGAGTATTACTCTTAACATATCTCAAAATCATGGCACAGTGCGAAGAGGTATGGCATTTACTTGCCTAATATCCTCTAGTACAGGGACGATGTTAAAGCTATTTCTTCAGCTTTATTAGAACATCAAATATTTAAAGAAATATAAACACTGTCCAAATAAAATGTGTATCAGTCATAGGGCTATGTTAACTATGCTGATATTCACATAAAGACTAAATATTATTTCCAATCCTTATAACATCCTATTTCTTAAAACATCATCTTGGTTTCCTGCTAACTATAGTACTTCCAAGCCACTATCTCAACATTATTTCTCAAGATTTCTACATCTTACATCGATAAAATAACTATCTGCATTTACAAAACAATAAATAAAATTCATTAATAGTTAAACAATCTTACTGTTCCACAAGAAAAGTCTGTCCACTTCATCATTCTATATGTCTAATCATATACAATCTACTTAGACAATATTTGAATATCCAATGACATAAAAATTTTAAAAGAATCACATAATTATTTGTTATGTTAGATTATATCACTAAATAAAAAAAAATAATAATAATTGTCGTATGCATATTTTCAAATCAATCCTATCTCATAATGTTTTTTTAAAATGTTGTGTGAAATGCGTTACATATAATTAAAAAACTCTTACACTTCATTCTTCCAATTTATGGATGATCTAAAGAAAACAAAAAAAAATACATTATAAATTATCAATAGTTATAATTATTACCAATAACCTTTATCTAGTCATCGTGTTCAGTAGGCTTCCTTTGTCCACTTGAGCATTGCAGATATAAAAAAAAAAAAATCACACCCATACACTTTATATTAAAATATTTTTAGCTAAATTATTAGATTGTTATATTATAAAATTTTAATATTAATAAATTAATGTTTTTATGTTTTTCCTAATCTTATATAAAAATTTAGATTTAAACTAGGTTAACAAAATAAAAGAAATCAAAACTATAGTTACATATTTTCTTGACGATAGTTCCTGATAAGTCCAAAATGTTTATTATTTTCTCTAGAGTTTTTAAAAATGTTCTCCAAGCGCGTTAAAGTTTAAAATAAAAATAATTATTAATCCATTTATTAAAATTTAGAAAATAATTCTTGGTTTTAATTTAAGATGATAATTATTAAATCATAATATTAATTAATCCCGTGAAGCTTCTTTTTAAGTATTTTCTCTACCAATATTCTCTGCATATCCGATGCATCAATCCATCTTATTTAACTTTAAAAATATTCGATGAACTTTTAAGTACTATTTGTATTTCCATGGATCCATCTCTTATTCAACTATATGTTCACTTTTTTATATAAGTTTCCTTCTTGATACATTTAAACTTTCGTTTGGTATTTTTTTATAAATCTCTTTTAAAATAAAACTTCAAGTACTTTTGAACAATTCTTTTCCAAATACATTTTAAATAATTCTAATAACGGATATTTTAATATCAAAAACACTTCTATAACATCATCTCCTGGGTTCTTTCTTAAATTTTGCACTCGAAAATATTTTTTAAAAAATGTTACCTTTAGAAAGGATATAACATTTTACTCCTTTGAATATCATATTATATAAAATAATTCATGTAATACATGATTATCTTATTACCATTTAAAAAATAAATCTTGAATAAGCTTATAAATAATAATGCGTCTCCAATTTTTTCATTAGACTCCGTATGATGTCCGAGCTGTGGTTTTTTAGGCACCAAAACAGTTCTTCGGTGAAATATTAATAAAGCTGTATCAATAAATATTTCAAATATTTTTACAGTATTACAATTTCTATCCATTTTATTTCGTAGTATATCCATTTTTTATTGCGTAGTTTAGGTTAAACTTTTAGATAAAATACGACTGGTAAGTACTTAAAAAATTAGAAAATCATCTCCACGAAGTTTCTAAATATATAATTTTTTAGTTTTTGCAAAATAAACGATAAGAAAGTACCAAAAAAAAAATTGACTTTCTCCGGTTTCAATACATTATTAATCTCCCCTGATAACTTAGTTACGACAATATTTTATAGTCTGTAAGAATACTTATTCCTATTGGTTAATTCCCACTTTAGCTTGAGAACAAATTTACATATTTTCAATTTATAGCAGAATTATATTTGAAAATAAAAAATTATGACGTAATGAACTTAAAATATTATTTAAAATATTACTTTTAAATAAATTATTATTTTATTTAAACTATTTAAATATTTAAAATAACTTTTAAAATAACTTTAATAACCTATTCCATTTATCTATTCAATTTATCTATTTTTATTTAAATAAAATATTTAATTTTTATTATATTATGAATGTATTCGTCTTTAGTACATTATTTAAACATTACATACGATAGTTAACTTAATGGTTAATACTATTTACTTTTATGATAGGCAATAATTCTATCCAACTCTATAATATAACTTTTAAAATATTTTAAACTTTGTTATTAATTCAAACAAGCAGTGTGTGTGATAGTATACATTAAAAATCACGTGATTAATAACTTTGACAGACGATTTTCAATCTATTTCTCTGCCTAGACTAATAAAATTGATACACTTATTATATTATATAAAATAATTATAAAAAATTTGGAAGAATAATTTAGAAAATATAGAACTAGATATAATTTTCACCATCATAAAGTTTATTTTAAAATATACTATATTAATTTTTGCTTATTAAATATGATTATAAATTTAAACATAGCATTTATTAACTATAAGTTTTAAACTATTAAAATCGAATTTATTAAATATACTTTTAATTATTTATAGCTGTGTTATTTAATATGGCCAGCTTTTACAACCATATGCAACAATATTTAAAGCTTTATATAACTATTTTTAAATGATTTTATATACTACATATTCTCTTTAGCTTCAAATTGTACTTTAAAGATATAATTGACAAACTATAATTAATGTATTAAAAGAACATATTCTAAATTTAAATTTTTTTAGTAATTGACTGTTATGAATTATTACTGACCTATAGAAAAGGGCACAATATATATATATATATATATATATATATATATAAGATATATATATATATATATATATATATATATATATATCTTAGATTTTTTTGTATAAGTATATAATATTGCAGTACTAGTAATAATGGATACCAGTAATGAAATGCCAGTTAGTGGTGATTTTGATTTAAGAGATTTTATGGAAAAGTTTAGAGCAGAATTAAAAGCAGATCTTAGAGCTGAGATGAAAACTAACTTAAAAACAAATTCTGATGAACTTTCCCAGAAACTAGAGTCTAGATTAAAAACAAATTCTGATGAATTTTCCGAGAAACTAGAATCTGGTTTAAAAACCAACTCTGATGAACTTAAAGCTGAGATGAAAACCAACTCTGAGAAACTAGAATCTAGATTAAATACCAACACTAATGAACTTAGAGCTGAGATAAAAACCAATTCTGATTAACTTTCTAGTGAATTAAAAGTTGAATTAAAAGTGCTGATAGATGATAGTGTTAGGAGATTAGAGATAAAATTTGAGGAAAAATTGGAAGAATATAAAAAACCCCTAGATGTGACTAGTGAAAATATTAATAAAAATAAAGAGTATGTTAAAATAGTTGATATATCCTTAGAAATAAGATTAAATTCACAAAAGCAATCAGAAAAAGTAGAATTAAGTTGTGAAAGATTAAAGGACTGTTCAGAATTTAGAAATTGGACAGTTAGGTTTTCAATGGATAGACAATAATACTCTAGAGTTAGGAGAAATAAAAATGCATTATAATAAAATGAATGAAGGTGTTCAAACTTTAGAAGTTGAATTAAGTTCTCCAGAAAAGATTAAAATTAACTTTCAAAAATCACTAGAAAGAAAATCAATGTAAAGAAAGTCTCATGATAGATGAAAAATATTCTGATGTTCTTTTTGTATAACAATTTTAAAAATAACAATCAGAGTTTTGATCATCAGTTGTTTAGTATGAATCTTCATAGGTGGTTTATGGATCATGTGTATGCATATAACTTGGATGCAAGGGATTATTATTATTGTAATAAACCACTTGAAAGGTGAAACTTAATATATAAATGTAATTCTTCTCAATCTATAGCCAATGATGGTAAAGTGCATGCAAAGTGTTTAGTATATAGTAACATGAGTGTTGAATTCAAGAAATTTTGTCTGGATATGACAAATTATATTAGTCATAAGACATTATCCTATAAAGAACAGTATCATGGTAATTTTATGTGGTACAAAGAAAGCGTATTTTTAGATATATTAGAATATAAATATCTGAGTGGTAATTTGTACCATTGTTGCAATAGAAATGACTTATTTTACAAATATCCCAATAGGACAAAGTTGGTAAGATATATCTTATTGAAATTTGAGAGAAATAAGAAGGTAAAGAAACCTAAAGAGAATTTTCTTTATGAAAATTGTAATAGAAGGATGAAAGTAGGCAAAGCAAAAGTTAAACTGAAAGTTGTAGAAGGAATGATAAATAATATTGATTTTCTTAGAGAGAATATTGACAAGGAAAGAGATCTAGGGAAAGCAAAGGTAAAATTTAAAAAAAAATGAGTAAAAAGATATTTGATCTGAATCTTGGTAGAAGGATGATTGATGAGGAAAAAGAAATTGGCAAAGCTAAAATTAAACTTAAAATAAGAAGTGATGATGTGATTAGTAAAGATTTTTTTTTGAGAAAATATAGCTAAGGAAAGAGATTTAAATAAACCTAAAGTCAAACTGAAAAGAATTCATATAGAACAGGATAATATTAATGTTGTAAAACAAAATGATTTTCAGAAGTTCTTTAATGTTGAAGTTGTATCACATCAATCTGATTTGCGATTTTTTAAGGATTATTTAGAAAGTTTGAATGAATACTATTCAAAATTGCCCAGAGAATTGTTTTCAATTGAACATAGAACAGGTGAATTAAAACAAAGACTTACTCAAGTCGATGATGTTTATCAAGATAGTCAAATGAAAGATAATAGATTATCTGATAAAATAACAACTGTTATTGATAAAACTAAGAATTATGTTAGTGCTTATGATCAAGTTAGTATTTATGTAAAGGATATAGAGGCAGAATTGAAGGAGTTCATAGCAAAATCTTTAGATACTTATCCTAAAATTATTCAAAAGCAATTGAATTATACCAAAATGTTATATAAAAAAACAAAGCAAACTTCTTCACAGAGTTCAACAAACTGGAAATTCTTTCCAAGAAGAATTAAAAGGCAGTTTTGATTATTATTTTTTTTAAAGAAAATTTGGACAAAGGTCTAGATGATCTGAAAGACAGATATGAACAAATGAATATGGTTATTAGTAAGAAAAGTAATATTTTTCAAACCATGTTAGTCCTCAGAAAGATTACAAATTTGAGAAGTTTTTCAATATCTCATAATTAATTAGTTATTTGGTAAGACATTTTTAGGTGGATTAGGGGTATTGTAAATATCAATAAATCTACCTACATTTTAAAAATCATTTGTTATTATTAAAAAAAATCTCTTTGATTTGATGTTTATGTAAGGAGTATTATTATTATTGTTTATGGTTATTAGTTATAGTTGTTTGAATTTATTATTTTATTTATATGTTGATAGTACATCACTGTGAATATTTAATTATTATAGATAAATAAAGACATATAAATTGTTGATTATAAAAAAGATTATTTTATTTGTAGTGAATATTAAAAAAATGCAATATTATTATTTATATATATATTTAAAGCTGTCAAATAAATTTTCAATTTAATATTTTTTTTTAATATGATTGATATTTTTATATATTGAATGTTAATTGTTTAAAAAAAATATATGTAACAATGGTTTTCAAAACTGCATTTGCTGGCACACGTGGAACAACAGCAACAACAACAAAAAAAGGAGCCATGATTATTAAGATAAGGATTAAATAAACTGAAGGATAAAAATTTGTTGTACTTTGTTTCTTTGAAATTGCCATTCTTAAGAATAGTGGAATAAGATAAATTTCTGTAATAAATACATAAACCATGACTGGCTAATATATATATATATATCGCAGCCAGGGAGCTGTTCCGTTTTATTTCATTTAATCGAAGGCAGTTTAAAAAAAAAATTAAGCAAATTTCAACACATGAATTTCAATGTGTCTGAAGCTGAAATTTGATATAGCTATCTGGAATCTATAATGGTCAAACTAAAATTAATTAATATACTGGATTCAACATGTCAATTATTTTTTTTCAAGGAGAGAAATTTAAAAAGAGAAATGAAATATATATGTGCATTTGGAAACCGATAATTTTTCTAACGTGGTATTTCTTCAATTTAACTTTAGATAGAATGCATTCTAATACTAAACAAATATAAAGGAATAAAAAACAACGGAACAAGTGGACTTTTGAAAGAAAAATGAATAAGTTAAACTTTAAAACAAAAGGTAGTAAATAATTTTATTAATATAAATATATATATTTTTGAGATCAATATTAATTTTTTTTTACTTTTATTTTTAATTAGAAAGCATTTTGTTTTAAAAAAAGCAAACATTTATCAAGTGTCAAAATTAACACTTAAGTAATTTAAAATCTTAAAGTATGGTGTATAAGTTCGGGTTGCATATGGGTTGTTATATGTATATTTTAATAAGTAAAATTTATATTCGCAAATTTTATTATAAAAATTTTTTTATTATTTATTTATCTATTTTTTTTTTAACTTCATATAATAATTCTTATGCATACCTAAACAATAATTTATATAGTTGCTGTATATATATATATATATATATATATATATATATATATATATATATATATATATATATATATATATATATATGTTTTGAATATTTGAAAAATATAAATATGGATTTGTGTTTATAATAATGCATATTTGTTGAGCACAAATATGCCTTTATCTATTTAATATATATATATATATATATATAACTTATTGCAAGTATATATATATATATATTTTTGTATTTGGGTTTGTATTTAAAATTTATTTAAAACACTGATATTATCTAAAATCAAATCATAATATAGAAATAAAAGATGTACTATTTATTTTATAAGTAATGCCTTTGTATTTTATTTGGAAAAATATTACTATTTTATTCTTATTTTCTTTTTAGTACCAGAGTTATTAAGAAATTAATTGAATTCACAATTTAATAGAGGATAACTTCGTATTTCACTTATTATTTAGTCTTTAAGTCACTTACACATATTATTGTTCATTGATATGTTTAAATATACATAAGTTTACTTATTGGATGTGTATATTAGATTCAATAGAATTCCCTTTGTTTCTAATATATATATATATATATTAGTTAGTCGTATCAATCTTGAGAATAAATTATAATGATAGATCTCATTACTCTGTATGATTTTAGATTTATTTCATGTATAGCTAGTTGGAAGGGCATATAAACAATTTATTTAAATATAACTGGGATAATTTTATCTTTCTTCATTTAAATTATACAATCTATTATATTAGGCTTTGTCAACAATTGGATTCATTTAGATTGTTGAAATCTTTCTTTATGTGTAAGATATGCTATATTTCTATTATTTAAATTGGATGATAAATACATTCCATTACAATATATATATATATATATATATATATATATATATATATATATATATATATATATATATATATATATATATATATATATATATATATTATATCTCATATATATATATCCAAAATTACCACTAGATCATGGAAAATAAAGATTCTTGGAGAAATAATCATTGACAGGATACAACAGTAAACAAAACTCTGCCAAATCCAACAATTAACAAAACAATATTTATTAAAAATTTAACAATAAGTAGTCATTGATTGTAGGGTTTAAATACTGAAGTTATCTTAAATGTAACATTTAACTATTACTTAATTCCTTTACATAAGTATGCAATCTATCGGACAGCTGATAGTTTATATTATCATTCCTCTCAATATTACCATTTTCATTATTAATAGTCTTTTAATTTTACAAATACTTGACCATTTGTAGATATACACACATATATATTTGCAATATATTAATACACAATCAATAGTTAGCAGATTTTAATCATTATACAAGTTCATGCATGCTCACAATTATAAAACAAAGTTAACATTTGGTGCATTGGATCTCACTACAAAAAGCAAAAAATAAGGAGTGATAATAATTAGGCCCACAAATCACCCATGCTAGATAGGAACATATGAAATCATGGGGAAGAAAGAGCACTTTACCCCAATTTGAAAATTAATAAGGACCACAAATTTCCAGAAGTAATTATCACTTTATCAAGGCAAATTTGACATAGCCTTTAATCAGAAACATTTCTTCCAGGCTCAGGTTCATATATTCTCATTTAATCCAAAGTCTACTACTTTAATTGTGATCTTAGCTATGTTTATATGGATCAACCTTTGGAACTTCCCATGTCTCATATAATTATCACTATATATATTGGTGATTCTACTTGGCCACATTTCTACAGGCTCATTCATATATTTTCTCTTGTAACCTAGATTAATAATCACTCAAAATGCAGTCTTATGTTTTTATAAAAAGCTTAGAAGCAGCTTAGCATGTCTTTTACATAATTATATAATAATTTTAAGCAGTAATACCCTTTTATTGTTTAGTTACTCTTTTCTCATGGCATGAGTCTGATCACACACAGGATCCTTAGTAGAAAATATACACATATGACTTGAAAGTTTAATGATAATATAAAATCAAAGTTTATGCACACATCTATCATAAAACTGTTTCTTAAAGACTAGTTCAGTATTGTATGTAAGTTAAAAGAGGAAAGAATAATAAATTAACTGAAAAAGCTTTCTAATTAAGTTGTATTATACTCAATCTAAACCATTCATAAATAAGGTTTATTTATTCTCATTTGTTTTTTGTTCTTTATTTTAGTCTTTAATAAACATTGTTATGAAGGGTTTGATTTGCCTGGCATTTGCTTACTGTTGTCTGTCTATCAATTGTTTAATTGGATAAAAATCTCTTTTTCTCCCTGACTTAGAACCACTAATTTGATCTTATATTAAGAAATAGCTATATAATCACTGTTAATTAATGTCTGGCACCTAAAATAAATGTTTTAAGAAACAAAAACCTAGTGGCATTCTCTTGTGGCAAATATTTGGTGTAGGATCTCTGATATTATATATATATATATATATATATATATATATATCTATATATATATATATATATATATATATATATATATATATATAGATAGAGAGATAGAGAGAGAGAGAGAGAGATAGATAGAGAGATAGATAGATAGATAGATAGATAGATAGATAGATAGATAGATAGATAGATAGATAGATAGATAGATAGATAGATAGATAGATAGATAGATAGATAGATAGATAGATAGATAGATAGATAGATAGATAGATAGATAGATAGATAGATAGATAGATAGATAGATAGATAGATAGATAGATAGATAGATAGATAGATAGATAGATAGATAGATAGATAGATAGATAGATAGATAGATAGATAGATAGATAGATAGAGGAGGTACTTGTTCTTTATTACTATATAATTCTTGATAAAAATCTTCTACCAATTTCATGATGTCATCTCTCCTTTTAGTAATAATTCCATCTTTTTTTCTTATTGCAGATATAAATTTACTACCAATACCAAAATGTTGTTTTACATTCTTAAGACTTTTATTTTCTTCTACAGCTTTCCTTGCTAGTTCACAGTTATACTTTCTTATATCATTTTCAACTCTTTTCTGCACCATTTTACAAAATTCGAGATATTCAATTCTTTTTAATGCATCATTTTTGTATATCTTCATATTCCTTCTTTTCTTCATAAATTCTCTAGTGTCAGTAGAAATTTTATTGGTCAATTGCTGTTTCTTTCTGCCAGCTATCTTTGTTGCAGTTTTCAAAAGTGTATCAGTTATTTTCATATTAATTTCATTCAAATCTGAATCATGTTCAAAATCTACTAATACTTGAAACCGATTTGTAAGTTCTAATTTAAATTCATTAGAATGTTTCTGAAGATTAGGAATATCAACTGTAAATATTGTTTTTCTTAATAATTTTTGTTTCTCTAGTTTTACATTAACACGTATCTTACACCTTACTAATCGAGGAAGCAGGTGAAGAAATAGAAAAATTTTAGCAAAGTTATATACCAAATGTCTAAATGATAAAGATGTACCTGATGATTGGAAGAATGCAGTAATAATATTAATATTTAAAAAAGGTGATAAAGAAGATATTAGAAATTACAGACCTATCAGCCTTTTATCAGTTTTATATAAAATTTTTACCAAGATAATTACTACTCGTCTACAGAGAACATTGGATTTCCACCAACCAAGAGAACAAGCTGGATTTAAAAGTGGTTTTAGTACAGTAGATCATATCCAGGTATTGAAAGAAGTTATAGAAAGGACAAATGAATATGAGTTGCCATTATGCTTAGGATTTGTAGATTATGAAAAGGCATTTGATTCTATAAACATTTCTTCAGTCATTAAAGCATTAGATCATCAAGGTATAGATCCAGGATATTGTCATATTTTAAAGAATATTTATAAAAATGCAACAGCAACAATTAGATTACATAATGACACTGGGAAAGTCAACATTGAGAAAGGTGTAAGACAAGGTGACTCCATATCTCCAAAACTTTTTACAGCAGTGCTGCATGAAGTATTTTGTGGATTAAAATGGGAAACTAAAGGAGTGAAAGTAAATGGTGATTATTTAAGTCATTTTAGATTTCGCAGGTGATGTAGTTGTTTTTGCCAATAATGCTTCAGATCTGCAGGAAATGTTGCAGGAATTATCAGATGAAAGTAGGAAAGTAGGACTAAAGATAAATGTTAAAAAGACTAAAGTAATGTTTAATCGATTTGCTCAAAATATGAAAATAAAGATTGATTATGATGAATTAGAAGAAGTTAACAGTTACAAATACCTTGGTCAGATTATTAATACAGATGGAAACATAAAGGAGGAAATTAATCATAGAATTAAACTTGGTTGGAGTGCTTTTGGTAGAAATAACTTGATACTAAAAGGCAATATGCCTATGTGTTTGAAAAGGAAGGTTTTTAACAAATGTGTTTTACCAGTTCTTACTTATGGATCTGAGACTTGGACACTTAATAGAAGAGCAATTCAGAGACTTCAGACCACTCAAAGAAGTATGGAGAGATGTATGTTGGGAGTAACAAGAAAAGATCGTAAATGCAATGTATGGGTAAGAGAACAAACAGGTGTTACTGACCTCATTGAAAAAATTAAAAGATTGAAGTGGAGTTGGGCTGGACATATTGTTAGAAGAGATGATAATAGATGGACAATCGAAATTTTAAACTGGATTCCAAGAGATGGTAAAAGACCCAGAAAGAGACCACATGTGAGATGGATGGATGAAATAAGAAAGTGTGCAGGGGTGATGTGGAGAAGAGAAGCTAAAGATCGGAGAAGATGGATTAAACTTGGAGAGACCTTCATCCTGCAGTGGATTGATAATGGTTGATAATGATGATGATGATATATATATATATATATATATATATATCCTTTAACTTTCCTTATATATATATATATATATATAAGGAAAGTTAATCAGACAATGAAAATTATTAGATCAAATATCCAGAAATCAAACATATAATGTATACCATCATATTTAAAATGACCTTATAATTATATTTATAAGCCAAAATATATTAAGCATTCTATGTTAATAACCTTGAAAAATCAGTGAAATTATAAAACATTCAAATTTAATTTAATGTAGATTGTCATGGAGAGATTATTGCTTTAAAATTCTAGCACTACAATATCAAAAACACTATTAATAATCAAAATTAATAATAATTTACCAAAATCCAAAAATGTAATGTCTTCTGAGACACATGATAGCTATGAAATCTTTTGTTTTGTAAGTCTTATTCTGTAATCATGAGTATCATCACATCAGTGGTGAAAAATATCAAATGCATAGAAAAAACATTGATCGTCATCAGCAGTACGGTATTTGTTTTTAATATAGCTACAATATAGTATTTTTCAATACAAAAGTATATCCATATTTAACAGGTATTGCAAAAAGCCACAGAGAGAAATTTTCAAGATTCTATAAAGTCTTTTTGCATTAATAAACATTATTTTACAGAAGAAAAAAAAGGATCGTCAATTAAAAACCAGAGTCATTAAATTTACTATTCTACATTTTTTTTTTTATTATAATGTAATTTTTTCTAAATATTGTATTAAATAAAGTGATCAATATTTAATTGATATATAATATGGAGTATATTTTTTTTATTATAAACATTTTTAGCGATAGCTTCTTCAATTCTCATTCTATTTAGATAATGGTGTGTAAAGTTCTATTGAGATATCAGTGTTATAACAGAAATAAAAAGCATTAAAGTGCAATTAAATCAAAAATTGTATTTACATAACATCATATAACATATTAAAATTCACCAGCTATTAATATCTTGACATATAATAACAGATAATTATATATGTTGCTATATATATATATATATATGTGTGTGTGTGTGTGTGTTTGTTTATTTTTTGATAATTGCTTAAATAAAACTAAAAAATTGACGTTTATTAATATATTTAAACAAATGGGTTTTAATTTTGAAAATAACAATATTTTAGATGTAAGCAATCTAAAACAAAATGCCAAAATAAAATTTAAAACTCAAATAACAAAATGCCAAAATTATTTTGTAGAATTACTAAAGAATTATTTTATAATACATATAAATCTTTTTATAATTTGTTTTCTCTAGTTCTATTTTCTTTGTTTTATTTCTTTTAAAAGTTTTCATATTTTTACTACATAATATTTACACATATATAAAATAATATTAAACTATCTTGTCTGTTGTATTTAAATTTTGACATTTAAAAATGTTTTATTTTACAAATTTGTAAAATTTAGCTTACGGGTAAATACATTTGTATAAAGTAAATAGACATTAAAAATATTTTCTTAGAATTTGGTAAAATTTTATAATAATACGAAAAGTGTATGAAATCTATTTGTGGTTTTAAAACATTTTATATTATAATGCAAACTTTTGCTGAAGACTTGAAGTCAATAGATGCAGAAGACAGCACTAAATATGCTACAAGTATATATAATCTGCTAAACATCAGAAAAAAATGTTAGTATTGTAATATTTTTAAAATGCATCCTATAAATTGTTTGTCTATATATTTCCAAATATAGTGCTAACTGGGTTAATGCGGAAGCCGAAGTAACTTCTATTCTAGAGCATTACTGACTTCACTGACTAATTTATTTATTTTAAACAAAAATTATTTGAACTTAATTATTAAAACAGTTTTAGCTTATCTACTTTTAGTAACAAAATTTTAAAGCTATGGGATAATTAAGTCATATACATATTTAACATTTTCACTTTTCTACGAATAACTATAAATATCAAATAATTCATATAAATTGCATGTAATCTTTTAATACAGACTTATAAATAAAATATGAATTATTTTTAATATCATGAATGTTTTTTATTCTAATTTTTTTTTAACGTTTAAAATATTAAATGTTTGACAATTTGATCTAGTTGTATGTTTTATTTGAAATGTTGAATTAAAATTTTTAAAAAGTATTTAAAATAATAATGCTATGCATTTTATTATCATGAATTATATACCATTTATTTTGCAATTACTGATTTCTTTGTAGGCGAGCAATTCAGTAATTCTATGTTCTTACATTCTTTGAAAGCAATGCTGAAGGCAATTTGCCAATTGTTTTCTATTTCTTAATCCATATTATCATATTATTTAGTTTTTAATATTATTACAAAATATATCATTATTACTTAAATGTAATAAATGCTTTTATAATAATGAAACTTTTTTTAGTAAGATGTTATTTTAGTTGTTTCAAATATCTTTTTATTAATTAAGCTATCTGTATAACTAAATGTATATATTCTTTTGAGTTTCAAAAACAAATTAATTTTTTTTTTACTAATGTAAAAAAAATGTAATTGTTTTTTTTTTTTTTTCAAAGTATGTGTTATAAATAAATGGTAAGAAGATATGTAAATAAATCTATGAGTGAATATAAATAAAATAGACATGATAAAAAGATTAATATATAAATAAATGAATTGACAATTAGATGAAATACAGTTGGATATAGTTATATAAATAGATAAATAGTTGAAATAAAAATGAATGGATAAATAAATAGATAAATGAACGAATTGTTAGAAAGATGAATAAACAAATAAGAGAAAAACAAAAATAGATAGATAGATAGATAGATAGATAGATAGATAGATAGATAGATAGATAGATAGATAGATAGATAGATAGATAGATAGATAGATAGATAGATAGATAGATAGATAGATAGATAGATAGATAGATAGATAGATAGATAGATAGATAGATAGATAGATAGATAGATAGATAGATAGATAGATAGATAGATAGATAGATAGATAGATAGATAGATATTGTAAATATCTACCAAGTCTATCTGAATGAATTAATTAATCAAATGCAAAATGTTAGCTGATAGAATTTTTTCGGATACCTTTCGCGACGTTTCCTTCTGAAAGTAAAAGTTTATTCAGATTTTAATTTAAATTCATTTGTTTAATAGTAAGCACGAGTAAAAAAATTATAAGTTTGTGCCTTACGTAGTAGTAAATATCTAATATAATTAAATTTTAAAATTAATTTTAAAAGTTTATAAATTAAAAAAATAAGAATTTAATATTTGAAAAATAATTGTTCAGTATATATCTATTAATCCAAAATTGGTATCAATTTATTTACATATTTAAAAACAAAGTATTAAATATTGTGTTAAATATAAAATCCAAGGACCCTTACATGAGACTGGTTTAGCAAATTGCAACAAAGGAAATTGTATACATTTTTCTAATGTCCTTTGCTATGTGTTTCTTAAAATAAATATACATTTATTAACATCATAATTAAAATGTTTATTTTTGTCACTGCAACGAATAACTGTTTATACATTGAAAGTACTATGCTGTCAAATTTATGATCATGTAACATTTCATTCTACAATATTTAATTGACTTAACTAATTATGGCTTACTTAATATTTACATATAAAAAGCTAAGAAGAATTTATTTGCTAAACAACTCAATACCTATGTAGTAATTATGTAATTAATATAATGGCAATATGCTGCTGTGTCTACATATGCGAAGAGAAGCACAGATAAACTTGCATACAAAAGTGAGTTGTTTTTCAATAATTTATTTGATGAACATTTTTAAATCCATATTTTTAAATTTAAAGACATTGATAATTCGTTAAGAGATAATCTAATAAAAGCTTTCTAACCTCTGGAAAATTGACTATATATTTTTTGTAAAAGAATAAAAGAAAGCTATAATAGAATTTGTTAAACTGATTTTTTTTAAATATTGATACACACGTATAAGTGTGAAATTTATGTGTTTTCCAAATGAGTTAATTATGAAAAAATATAATATTATTGTAACGATAAACAGAGCAAAACTCTCCATACAGTATTGCCACCTGTGCTAAACAGAGTAATCAATGGATGCCAGAAGGCTTGTGCATAAAATCCCTATGTAATGCCTACTCATCCAATATCCCCAGACTAGTTTCTGGCTTGTGGCCTTCATCAGTGAGGAGCTTTGGATCTGAGAGCACTGCATCTACATCTTAGGATCGAATGCAACCCTCTAGCAACCACCTTTTATCTCTACTTAACTACAAAACTATGAGAATGAAATTGAAAACACAGAAAATATTTTCAATCTAAGCTCAATAGCTTATATAGTCATATGGGTCTGAACTCAGTTCAGCACCCATACATTTTGGTGTCTTTGGCTCTTTTACAACCATAGCCACCACTATCCTATTAGGCAGGATTGGTGTTAAACCATTAAGCATCACATGATCACATGTCCTATACTAGCACATTAATTGTTGATAAACAGAGCAAAACTCTCCATACAGTATTGCCACCTGTGCTAAACAGAGTAATCAATGGATGCCAGAAGGCTTGTGCATAAAATCCCTATCTAATGCCTACTCATCCAATATCCCCAGACTAGTTTCTGGCTTGTGGCCTTCGTCAGTGAGGAGCTTTGTGATGCTTAATGGTTTAACACCAATCCTGCCTAATAGGATAGTGGTGGCTATGGTTGTTAAAGAGCCAAAGACACCAAAATGTATGGGTGCTGAGCTGAGTTCAGACCCATAAGACTATATAAGCTATTGAGCTTAGATTGAAAATATTTTCTGTGTTTTCAATTTCATTCTCATAGTTTTGTAGTTAAGTAGAGATAAAAGGTGGTTGCTAGAGGGTTGCATTCGATCCTAAGATCTAGATGCAGTGCTCCCAGATCCAAAGCTCCTCACTGATGAAGGCCATAAGCCAGAAACTAGTCTGGGGATATTGGAAGAGTAGGCATTAGATAGGTATTTTATGCACAAGCCTTCTGGCATCCATTGATTACTCTGTTTAGCACAGGTGGCAATACTGTATGGAGAGTTTTGCTCTGTTTATCAACAATTAATGTGCTAGTATAGGAAATGCGATCATGTGATTATTGTAACGAGTTGAAATAGATAAGAGTCAGTATGTGTATACACATGCACACTTATATATGTAAATTTTTAATATTTTTCTTGATTAAATGTCAATTCTTTTTTTTAAATATTAATTGCATATTATAAATCGCGCGTTTGTGTGCACATCAATGTAACAATTTAAATGTTGAATAGTAATTATTTAAATCTCAATGTGATCATTTGAAATTTTGTATTATAGCCAAAAAATCAGAAAATTCATGCACATATGTGTGCATATATATGTCAATTGTATTGTAAATAACCATGCGTGTCAGATAGACACTTATATGTAAAATTTTGATCATTTTCTAAATTAAATGTTAATTCAAACATGTTAATTCTGTATCAAGCCACATGCCTCTGTGCTGAATGGGTTTTAAGTAAACCCTAATTTATTTTTATTTTTCGCATGTCTGTGCACACACACACACACACACACATATATATATATATATATATATATGTAAACTATAGTAATAACTTGAATTGTAACATGTAATTTTGTAAATTAATGTAACAATTTGAATTTTGAATGGTAAATATTGTCAATTAATGTAATAACTTGAATTTTGTAGCAATATTGTAAAGTGAAGTATAATGACTTTTATTATTGTATATTATTCAAAATCAGACCTTAAATATAATTTTTTTATATTGTTATTAATAAATGTATTTAATTGTTAAAAATTGTATTACATCATCTCTTGTTCACCTACAGTAATAGAGCCCATGTTCTCTGAGCTAGATTTCAGACATGGATAAATGGGGATGTGTTAGTGCTTTGGGCATCCAGAGATGATCAATCATCATCCTGGTCGGTGCAAAAGAGGATACTCTTTAAAGCCCATGCACTATTATTTTTTATTTTACTTTAGTCTTTATTAAACATTTAAGTTTATAGTTGGCCAGTACAAGTGGCCCAAGCATTGATGATGATCAGCATGTTTTAATGTCCCAGCATTATAGTTTTGATTTCTGATTCTTATGTATTTTAATGGATGGGCACTAAGCTGGTGCATCCATGTTATGTTTAAATAATTGCCCAAGCTGGCAAATGCTCAATAGTTAGCCTGGTCTACAGAAGACCCATTTCCAATCCAGTCATGATATTGACAGTTGATTTATTGTACTGATTTGTTTATCCCATCAATGATGATGATGGATGGTTATTTCTCTCAAACATTTACTTGTATTTATTTTTTAAATGATAGTGCTGGTGGATTTTAGTGACTAGCTTTTGATCTCTCAATGTTCTCAGGGATTTTTTAATATCATTTTATGATTAAATATTTTATACTTATATATACTTCTGTAAACTATTGATATTTCATTTTGTATTTACTTGGACTGGGGGTGATGATGATGTTTCCATCACCCTAGTTCAATTCTACTTACCACCAATATCCCACCTACCCACCATCTCGTTACAAATGGCGCTCAACGTGGGGCTGATGATGATCACATACTGGTGATTATCACTTCAAAATTATTGACTTGATCTCAAACCATGAGTGAGGAAAAAATATGCATTTTATGCAGAATTAATTTTAAAAATTACTGTGAAAGATGTGACAAGAGTATTGATGATGATTATAAATTATAAAATAGAAATTTTCATGTATGTTTGAGGAGGTTCATGATTAGAGTTAAATAGAAAATCAATGAATTTGAAGATTGGATTTGGTGTTTGATTGTTGAAGTTTGTTTAGCTGTATTTTTAGTTTTGATGATGGTTGAAGATTTTTGTCATTGGCTTGAGAGTGCAGTGTTTTCATGCAACTCTGAGGGTTTTGTATCTCCACTATTTGCTCCAATATATTTTTTATATTTTATATTGTTTTTGATAGGGCAGTTAACATAGTTCTGCCATGATTTCAGCCTCTAAGTCTCCAAAGAAAGGGAGCAAGGCATAGCTTATATTTCCTAGCCCATAAGACTCAAAAGAAGCAGGGTATGGTTTTGTATTTCCCAGACCCTCCATGAAGGAGGGATTTGCAATTAATTTGCATTATCTTTATCATAGGTTGTAGTAGCTTATAGTGTCTCATTTGAGGTAGCACTCTTGGTGTTCATGGTGCATTGTGTACATACATTCCAGTGGTTGAATTATTTATTTATCTCAAAACTACAGATCACTATTCATTCTGTTAACTGTCAGATGTCTGTCAGATCTCTAAAAAAAATTGATGAGTACATAGTTTTAGATATGAACTTTGTTTTCATTATATATGTAGATTATGTAAATATTGTTAGATAGGTGTTTCATTTTTATTTTCTTTTTTCTCAGACCAGGGCAATGTAACTAGTTGGGTTACATCACACACACTAATATAGGGTATATATATATATATATGTAAAATAAAGGAAAAGTAAAAATAAACACAGAATAAATTTTTGTAGATATTTTTTTATATTTCCTAAAATAAAATAATAATAATTAAAGGGTTAAATAACTCTGGATTTAAAGTAAAATTTCATTATGAAATTAATATTTTAAAAAGGTCTGATAAATATTATTTGCAATTCTGATTTTGAAATTTAAATAGCTTGTTTTTTTGATAATTTTGAAAACAATGTCTATTTTTAAAATCTTTTAATTAATACTTGCATAAAATATCTTTTTTAATTAATGCTTGTTTTCATTTCTCCTATGTAGTTAAAAATTGTTGTATATTAAAAATTCAAAGGATTATCACACCTTTGGTCAAATTCCAAAGATTAATGTAAAAACTTGAAAATCACACTTTGATAGAAATTTCCAGCTTGTTTTCAAATGGATTAAAGTTAATTGAAAACAGCCATTGTGTTTTTGTCACCTGACCTACCCAAAGTTATAAAAGACTGATAAAAAATATCAGTTAGTTTTTTGCTTATAGTTTGTAAGAGTTGACCAGAGGAGTCTGGTTGTAGTATTTTAAGCAGTGGCCAACTGGGCCACTGCGAAGTCTGGAGAGTGATTTTTGAAAAGAACAGTTCTGCTTGCAGTTTTGTGAAGAGTTGTTAGCTGTAGCAGATAGTTGGAAAAATAGCTACCATGAATTGATACAGCTGAAGGCAGGACATTAGATATAGAAGCTACTACTATTTCCTTCTCAGGAGTTTGAATTCACTTGGAAAAAAAATACCCTCTTCTTTGTGCTGTAATTCACAGCCTTAAACAGAGAGGATAGTTGCTTGTCTAAAATTTATTAAGTCAAAACAGCTGCTTGCCTGGAATCCATACTTTTACATGATAATGACAACAAACCTGGATTGACCAAAAAACAACTTGCCCAAGAAAAACACCAGCTGAATAAAAAAGTAGTTATACTATGCTGATGTGTCTACATATGCAAAGAGAAGCATAGATAAACCTGCATACAAAAGTGAGTTGTTTTTCAATAATTCCTTTGATGGGCATTTTAAATCTATATGTTTACAATTAAAGACATTTATAATTAGTTAAGGGATAACCTGATAAAAAGCTTTCTAATCTCTCAAAAAAATTAACTATAATTTTTGTTTTTGAAAAAAAAATAAAGAAAGCTGTAATAGAATTTGATAAAGTGATTTTTTTTAATATTGATTAAATATGTAAATTTTATGTAAAAATTATTTATTGTTGGACAAGATTAAATTTATAAATTATCTGTGCAATTCTATGTAATCGTTTTAGTAAACCTAGCTTAATGATCTGTTTTCTTTAAAATATAACTTAAAAGTTTAATCATGTATTATTGTAGGTTAAGTCAAATATGTTTAAAAATTACTCGCGCACGCATGTATGTGTGCTTGTATAGATGAATGCTTGTCAATTATAACACATGTAAAATTTAATTTTTTTTATATAATTATTTGGTGGTATGTTAATTGTATAATAAAAATCACGTGTCTGTGTGCACATATATGTAAATCATTGTAACAATTTAAATGTTGAATAGTAATTATGTAAATCTCAATGTGATCATTTGAAATTCTGTATTATAATCAAAATCAGAAAATTCATGCACATGTGTGCGTATATATGTCAATTGTATTGTAAATAAAAATGTGTGTCAGATAGACACTTATGTGTAAAATTTTGATCATTTTTCTAATTAAATGTTAATTCAAACATGTTTAGCCTGTGTGCTGAATGGGTTTGAATAAACCTAATTTATTAATCATGTAACTCAATAAATACTTTTCAAAATCAGAACCCTTATAAGACCTTAATCATTTATTTTTTTGTTGTTATTAATAAACTTGTATTTAATTGTTAAAATTGTATTCCATCATCTCTTGTTCACATACAGTGATAGAGCCCATGTTCTCTGAGCTAGATTTTGGACATGGATAAATGGGGATGTGTTTAGTGCTTTGGGCATCCAGTCATGATCAATCATTATCCTGGTTGGCACAAAAGAGGATACTCTTTAAAGCCGATGCACTATATTTAATTTTAGTTCAGTCTTGTTTAAAATTTAAGTTTATAGTTGGCCAGTACAAGTGGCCTGAGCATTGATGATGATCAGCATGTTTTAATGTCCTAGCATTATTGTTTAGATTTTCTACTTGAGTATTTTAATGGATGGGCACTAAGCTGGTGCACCCAAGTCATGTTTATATAATTGCCCAAGCTAGCAAAAGGCTCAGTAGTTAGCCTGGTCTACAGAACACCCATTTCCAATCCAGTCACAAGGTTCACTGTTGATTTACTGTACTGATGTATTATATTGTGGATCATTCATGATGAGTGATTATTTCTCTTGAGTACTCATACTTACTTTTATTTGTAATGCTGGTTGATGATTAATTATTATAGTTGCTCTTCTGAGTTAGCTGGCTGATCTCATTGATCTCTCAATGTTCAAAGATTCTATAATCTCATACTCTTATAATTTAATTTTACTGGAGTGATGATGATTTTTCCATCACCCCAGTTCAATTCTACTTTCCTTCTAACTATCCACCCACCCCATCCTGTTACAATATATATATAAATGAGATAAAATAATATATAATAAACAAAACACAGGAATAAATTTTGTAATATTCAAAAATATCAATGTATCTGCCATCCTGAATAACAATTTACAATTAAAATCTCATTTCCATAACTTTAATATCTTCATATATATATATGCTCACTTAACAAGATTCAAATCCATAGCTTTAATATATTGTACCAGTCATATATATATATGCTCACTTAACAAGATTCAAATCCAAAGCAAAATTACCTCGAATCCAATCATTCTCGAGATACACAGGTCTGGAGCAGTCCTGACCTATTTGCCTATTCTTCGAATCTCGAGATACACAGGTCTGGAGCAGTCCTGACCTATTTGCCTATTCTTCGAATCATATGCTCACTTAACAAGATTCAAATCCAAAGCAAAATTACCTCGAATCCAATCATTCTCGAGATACACAGGTCTGGAAAAGTCCTGACCTATTTGCCTATTCTTCGAATCTCTGACCCAATGAACAACAATTCTCAGGACACAGTAAAATTATTTTAAATCCATGACCAGAAGCAAAGCGGTAGAGCATAAGATCAGACTGATGATGATGATCGAGATTGTAGTAGCCCAGGAATTACATTTATTATAGTTATTTATTAATGCTAAGCTCTCAGCTAAAGAAAATAGCTCTAAATATTAACTAGAAGATAATAATTCAAAACAAACCAGGATTTACATGAAATAGATATATTTAATAAATATTAAATGAACGCATATATATATATATATACAAAATATTATTCGAAAACATATATGTATATATTACAAAAGATTAAGAAAACATATGTATATTTTACCAACTAGTTTCACGCTTGGGACAATATTGTTTATTTACAAGACTTGGGAATTTGTTGTATAAAATCCTCTCTATCACTCATTTAATAAATATAATTTTACAGATACAATTTTATAGTGTTTTATAACTTGTGCGGAGTTAATAAGTTAATACAAGAAAACTTTTGCTACGGAATGTTGTGGATGCTGAAAATAAATATAAAAGATTGTGACAGTTTTAACAGTAAATGATTTGGTGATAACGGGCAAAATATATGATTTCAATCATGCATTTCTTAGGAGAATCATTATTTATACTTTTCTTCGTATTGCTTGGCAAAGATGTCTTTTAGAAATAATAAACAAACAATGTGCTTCATTTATGAGAGTAAATTATGCAAACATTAATATAAATTAGATTTATGTCTATCGGAATCAATAATGGTTTTTAAAAGAAAGCAGCTTAACTCAATGAACTAAATGTATTTTTACAAAATAAATCATTATCTTTAACACATCATTGCGACTTACTAAAGTTAGGCAGATGGCGATCAAATTAAAGACAAGAGTAACGGTACTAGCATACATTAAAGAAATCTGGTCTTCATGGCATTTGGATATTTTATCATTTAAAAAGAATACTTGAGACGAACTTAGATCTGATATGTCCGTGCATTCTGGTGGAGAGATATCAGAGGAGAGGCTGAGTTTGAAAGCCCAGATCTGGATCTGGATGTGCTGTGATTCACAGCACATAAACCTCATATTTTACATTCCACAGGAAGTATTGTCCCTGATCATGAACGATTTTAAAAAGTAGGATAGGAGCTTCAGGCTCATCCCTAATGACAAAACAATCGAAAAGTGGAGAAGATAAAATATCAGAATAAAGGAAAATGTATGCCAGCAACGTTTATATAATTTTATATTATTACTTAAAGTTTGGAAAGGGTCTAACCTCTTGCGCAATAATCTGTTTTCAATTCTGAGTCATTTAACAAATCATAATGAATAATAACTTTTATTTATATTATTAAGTTAATAAAATTTATATTGAAATTCAATTCCCATATACATATTAATTAAAGAATTAGCCCTTTGGGCGATGGTAAGTAAAGGTAGAATTTTATATTAGGTGTTGCAATCTTTTATAAAGGCAACTAAACAACAAAATAAAATAAGCATCCACAATAAAATACTTTTAGGTATATAACCAACCTAGCAAACGATTTCTATTTTAAATAAACAAATGAATATAATTTTACTAATGAATTTAATTAAAGTCGCGAGATTGATTGATACTGACATATTGGAGAAAATAATATATATATATATATATTAAAAAAAATAAGTTGTATAATATATTATTGAGCCACATAAAGTTATATAAACATAAAATAAGTGTGAAAGCAACCTATATTTAGAATTACATAAGTATTAATAAAGGATTATAGAGAGAGAGAGTTTATGAGCAAAACTAGCAAAACATCATAAATGGATCTATGAATTAATTTAGCTACAAATTAAAAATCACCCATGAATGTTCATATTAAAGGCAGCTCTAAATTACATAATTTTACCTAAGATATCAGCATAGCGGCGGGCAGGCAGGTTGGCAATTCTACATCATCTCATATGGCCGGTAAGATGGAATTTTACGGTTGGTAGACAGTCATCCGAGAGGATAAAGAAAGGCAGATGGCTCCACTACTCACACTCCATTGCACTAAACTTCTCTTGACTTCTTAAATGATGGTCTGGCAACACTTTTTGAATCAGGAACGTAAAAGTAACCAACTGATCAAGCGAAAGTAACTAACTGATTTATCAAGTAACTAACTTATCAAGTGAAAATCACCGACTGCCTTTAAAAGATCTTATGGGCTCTTTTTATACACTATCTCTATAATCCCCTTACAAAGAACATTTAATTAACAACATGTTTTTATACAGATAAGGCTCGAAATACCATTTTTAGCTATTTTAAATCATTCGACAACTAATAAACGATTTGTTTTCGATCTTAATTGTGATTAACAATTTTAATTAAAGGCAGCAAGCTGAATTTAAACAATGATTATTTTAGCATTTCAAGCCTCCCCCATTCTTCTTTGTTGTCACATTAAATACACACACATATATAAAAATAATCACAAATATATAAGCAAATGTATTTTCCAGCAGTAAACATAGCAATAAAATTATTGCTTTAGTCATAATATATATATATATATATATATATTGAAGCAGTCGATGTCTAATCATCATCGAGCTTCATGCTTCACCATGTACACTAACCTCCTGTGGGGCATGCAATTCAGACCTCATCATAAATATATGCCATTCACCCACACACTATGCATAATGATTAGAGAAATTAGTAAAAATTAATTATGTTTAGTAAAGTAAAACAGTAGTGTGCATGATGCATATATATATATATATATATATGAATGAAGCAATAATTTTATTAATATTTATTGCTGAAAAATTAAATGTTGTCTTTATACAATTGTAAATCTTTTTATATGTGTGTGTATTTCAAGCATTGGAATGTAGAAACAATGTAAAATGGGGAAGGCTCAAAATACCGAAATTATCCTTATCGATAATCAGATTTTCGTTAATTAAAATTATAAATCTTAAAATTCTTTTGTTAGTTTGTTTTCAAATCTTTAAAAATCTATCAAATGGTATTTCGAGCCTTATCTGTTTTAAAAATATTTTACTAACTAAATGTTTTTTTAAGAGATTACAGAGATAGCTGTGGGCAACTGAGATTGCATTCTTGGAGGGAAAAAAATGTAACTTTTTGGACCATGAAATAAGAGTCAGGTGAGTTTGGTTGTTTTTCGGTCAGTTTAGTTTTGAAGCGTTTTAGGACCTTAAAAAAATTTTAAGAAGTCAACTGAGGTTCAGTGCTATGAACTGTGAGTAGAAAAGAAGTACCTTTCTCTCTTTTTCTCAGAAAACTGTCTATCCTAATGCCATCAAGTTTCCATCCGTTTGACTGGCCCATGCAGGATGACTGTATAATTGCCAAGCTGATTGCCTGCTGTTCCTAGGTGACCTCACCTGGTGTAGAGCTGCCTTAATAAGTAATCCTTTTGTGATATGTAATTCAACCTTTGTATTTTCATTCATATATTCATTTATGAGTTTTTATTAATTCTCTTAAACTCTCTCTCTCTGTAGCAATTTTAACTTACCTTTCACGCTTAATTTGTGTTATATAACTTTGTGCGGTTCCATTAATATTTAACTTGTTTTGTTTAATATATATATCTATAATTGATTTTCTTTAATATGCCAACAACCAAACTAGCGAGTTTTAAAAGGGGGGGGGATAATTGTTTAATTTGGAAAGAAGCGGGAGCTTCATTTAAAATCTATCGATAAAGTTTCGTTTATTTAAAATTGAAATCGCTCGCTAGGTTGGTTTTATATTTACTTCTGTTATTCACGTTTTTTTTCTAAAATATTTTATTGTGGGTGTCTATTTTACTTTGTTAATTGAATTAAAGGATCGCGAACGTTAATATAATTATTTCACCTTTTCTTATTGTCACCCATAAGGCTAATTCCATCAGTTAATACGTATATGGGAATCGAAATTAAATATAAAATTTTGTTAGTTTGACATCGTAGTTAAAGAGTTATTTTCAGAATGATTCTTTATTTAAGTATATTATTGCTCAGAAGTCAAACCATTTACAGGCTTTCGAATAAAGAAAGTATATTAAGTTTCCTGTGCATGTATAACGCTGCTGGCCGACCTTTCCTTTCTTTTATGGTACTTCCACACTTCGATTTCTCTATTGCGTTAGTTCTCAAAATCATTCATAATCAGGGATGCTCCTTCCTGTGGAATGCGAGGTTTATAGGGTTTTGATTGTGCTGCAGAAGTTCCATATAGCTGTCTGGGCCTCAAACCAAACCTCTCCATCGATACCGTATCGTCAAAAGGGTGAACATATCACCCCTTTTTCAGTATAAAATGTCTTAAAATTATGAAGAATCCAAAGTAGCAAAAGATTCGTATTCCTCTAATAGTATGCCAGCATTATTAGTGTTTTAATTAATAGATTTATGCCTGCTTGACCTTTTATTAGGTGTTGGAAAAATAATGATTCATTCTTGAAATGCGCTACACATCAATTAATTATTGTGTTTATTTTTAGACTGCTTTCTTTGACAATCTTAATCGATTCCCATAGATGTAAACAAATTTTTATTAATTATTATATCACATATTCTCGTTAATGTAGTGCATTGTTTGTTTCTTATTTATAAAAGATGTTTCTTCCAAACAATGCCAATAAAAGTACACAAAATGGTTTTCATAAGATAGATAAATGATTATAATTGGATATTTTGCCTGTTTATCAAATAAATCATTTATTACTAAACATGTCATGACCTTTTATATTCATTTTTCGGCATCCACAACGTCCATTTAGTAAAATATTATTAAATTGGTATATTAACTCCGCATAAGCTATAACACACTCCATAAAATGATATTCGTTAAATAATTGCTTAAATAATTATTGTAAATGCGATTTATAAAAACAAATCCCAAGTTTTATAAATAGACAATGTCATCACGAGCGTGAAACATTTTGTAACATATATATGCGTTTTCAATAGTTTATTAAATATATAATTTCATGTGAATCCTGGTTTGTTTTGAATTATTTTCTTATGAGTATTTAGAATTATTTTCTTTGACTAATAACTTAGCATTAATAAATAACTATAATAAATGCAATGACTGGGGCTACACCAACCTCGATCATCATCATCAGTCTGATCTTATGCTCTAGCTTTGCTTCTGGGCACGGATTTAAAATAATTTTACTGTGTCATCAGAATGGTTGGTTGTTCATTGGGTCAGAGATTCGAAGAATAGGCAAATAGGTTAGAATTCAAGATTGCTCCAGACCTGTGTATCTCGAGCATGATCGGATTCGAGGTACTTTTGTTTAAGATTTGAATCTTGTTAAGCAAGCATACTATTTTGACCGGTACAATATATAAACATCACTCAAACTACTGTTTTATTTTACTAAATAAAATTAATTTTACTAATCTTTCTAATGATTCAGCATACAGTGTGTGAGTGAATAGCATATATTTATAGCAAGGTCTGAATTGCGGACCCCTAGGAGGTTAGTATAGATCGTGAAACATGAAGCTCGATTGTGATTAAACATCGATTGTTTCAATATATATATATATGACCAATTTTTTAAAAATTATGTACACTAACATAATTATATTGTTTATTTAATAAATTATTTGTCATATTTATAAAGTATACTTCTATACATTTTCTTCAAATCATTTTCTATATGCAAAATAAAAACATTATCTAAATAAAAATTTATATTGCAGATAACTAAATGTTTTGCTATATAGATTTAAATCTATTCACAGAATATCGTAATTTATTACTGAAAAGTTCATGCTCATAAATATTCTTTTTCAAAGCACATTTCAACTTACCAATGTCACTGGATTCACACTGTCAAACCACTTTATATATAATTTTACATTTGTTGATTTTATCAATAGAATCTTTTACATTAATAATTGGCCCTATGTTGAATACAACATTTAAATGAGAAACCACCACTGATATTAATCTTACTGTACACTACTATCTGTATATGGTAATAAAATCCATGTTTTCAATATTTTCTTTCCATCTATATGTACATTTATATAACACATTCAAAATACTTGACCTATTATATCCTATATTCAATAAATGATTAGTAAAGATTTTAATATTAGATCCTTTATCACTTTGACATTTACCCAACATATATTATTTCCAAATAAAAATGTTTTAAATTCAGACAATTTATGCACAATTGGAACATTTGACTTGGGCTGTACAATCCTGTAATTGATAACTTTTATGAATATAATTATAATTGATCATATTATGTTGTCTCCCTAAATTTAAATCAAAATATTTTATATTGTATAAACTGTCCAAAGAAATAACAGTTAATCTTAAGCCATCAATTTTATTTTAATAGCAGATGATCCAACAATAAATGTACCATCAACATATCTAAAATGAACTTTAATGCTTAATTTTTTTTTAAAAATTGATTCGTGGGCAACCATCTTATATTTTATACAATTGCTTATCAAATGTAAGTATCAAATTTTGGTCAAAATATTTTAATACATCTTTAATAGACAAATGTTTTAACTTACATACTTTTTACAATGCGAATATTGATAAAATCACACAAATGGATTCGTTTGTTTCGAAAATTTAAAAGTACTTAAAAAAATTATCAATAAGACTTATGTTGGATTTTGGGGTTTGCATGTTTCATTATACTGTTGGAAAGTTTATGCAAAAACATTCCAATATAAACTATGCCTTGATAAATCCTGCAATATCCAAAATGCAACATAAGTCTGACAAAATAAATTTTCTTATGTACTTTTAAATTTTGAAAAAAAAATCTCAATTTCTTACAGTCCAGGTGTCAACTTCCTTGTGTACATTAAGATCTTATACCAAAATGAAAAGTGAAAATCCACCTTTTATTTATAGAGATTTTATAATAGATGAAAGATTCATATGATTTGTATTTGTGCACCACCTAGTTTTCTAAATAATAATGAATAGCAGTCGATTGCAAATTTAAAAAAAAATATTATTATTAATCTACTTTAAAAACAGGTTATATTTACCTAATCAAATAGTTTATTTAAACTTCTTTGAATTTAAAAATCTCAATCTGTTATAGCTCAAATGTTAAATTTCTTGTCAATATTAAGATCTTATGCCAGAGTAAAAGGAGTGATTGATTCTTTACTTATAGATATTGTTTTACAACAGATTAAAGATTTATAGTATTGATAAGTTGGTTTTATATTTTTGAACCATCTAATTTTGTGCAAAATCAGGTTTGTTATTTAAAATATATGTGTATACAAATACCATCACTTCCAATCGGATCTATAATTTATATAGTTGTAAATAAAAATTGCTCTTCAATTGTAACGTATCTAACACATTATAAAAATTTCACATTTAATATCATTAACTTATTAGCTACATGCTAGTTTAAAAATTGTTTTAAGATTTATTATAATTTATTATATTATATATTTGTTATTGAATCACAATTATTGTATGAAAAACTATTAATCTTTTTTGAGGAAAGTTATTTTAATTAGACCCTAACTTATTCAAATTTTAATTCCTAAAACTTTTAGTCATTCAACTGCTTTTACAATTTCATTACTTTCTACATATTTTGAATATTTATCTTAACAATGGTAAATACATTATCTCTATTGCTACATAATTTAATTTGACTGTATATAATGTTTTTTTATTATTTTAACATGTATAAACACTTATTATTTCTATCAGAAAAATCACTAAATTACTTTGTCAATTTTTCAATACATCTATTCAACTTTTTATTTTAATTGTTGTTTTGTTCCTTTAACACTACTTCTTCTGACCAAAATATTTTGCTATTATAAGTAAAACAAAAACGTTTCTTGCTTTACTTTTTATCTCATTACTTTCTTATTTGACAATATTCATTTAATTTATCAATTACACTTTTGAAATGTACGACTAAGCTTTTTAATGTGTCTTTTTAAATCATTTATTATTGCCATAAATTTTTTTGCTATCATTGCCTTTAACTTTCATATCTTCGACTATTAAAATGATATCTCTTCTATGTGACTTTCATTAATTGTGCAAAAATGTTATTTCAAATTCTAATCTAAAATAATACCCAATGCAATAATAGTTTACATTGATAAATTATTTATGTTTATAAACAATAATTTTATTGTTCAGGTTGTTATCTTGCAAATATTTATCAGCATGTATTTTTCTTAATATTTAATGCTAATCGATATTCTGCTTCAAACTAAATTACCATTTCTTATCAATCATAGCATTAAAAACTTTCATTAACATTATAACTGTTTTGGATTTACTTTAAATTCTTTCAGATTTGATATGGCTTCTGATTTCTCATTTATCTGCTTCACCAAACAAAATCCATTTCCATCAAGCACATCCTATCGCACACAAAATTTCTACTTATATATTTTATTTTTACTACTAAAATATACTTCCTCACTTTAGTATGTTTTTAACAAATGATGTGAAAGCTAAAAATTTAAATTCAATCTGCCCTTTCTTGTTCTCTAATGTCACAAAACAAATTTCACACACTAAACCATTTGATAAACTGATATGATACATGATAATTTAGAGTAATTTATATATACACCAGAAGCGTTAGCTGACATTTATATATGTGTAGATATATATCATCAATATAAAAATACCATCATCAGTAATAACATAAGGAGTTCCCAATACAGTTATATATTAACTATTTTACAAAATTGATCCTGAAAATAACTATGAATATATATATATATATATATGTAATATACAAATCAATATATATATATCAAAATACAGTACAATTTACATAAATTATATTCTTTTAAAAGTACTTTCGACTATACACTTTATAGTCTTTATCAACTATATAACATTGATTATATAGTTGATAAAGACTACAAAGTGTATAGTCAAAAGTACTTCTAAAAGAATATAATTTATGTAAATTGTACTGTATTTTGATATATATATATTGATTTGTATATTACATATATTGTGAAACAAATACAGATTTCAAACTTTATTTATTACATATATATATATATGATCACTAGATAGAGCTTTACCAATATCCCACTAGCAAGCTTTGTTTACATAAACGTTGAGAGAGATAGAATTCAATATCTCTTTCAAATTGTCTCCAACCTTTAAACCGTAGTTTTGAGATAGTTGGCTCACATCAGTAAAGGGTAGGAAGACTAGTTTCTGGTCTTCCTACCCTTTACTGACGTAAGCCAACTAGCTTGAAAACATGGTTTAAAGGTTGGAGACAATTTGAAAGAGATATTGAATTCTATATCTCTCAGAATTTATGTAAACAAAGCTTGATATTGGGCTATTGGTAAAGCTCCATCTAGTGATCATAAAATGCAAGCTATAAGCAAGTTATGAAATTTATAAGTTGTTTTGTTTGTATGTTGAAGATAAATATTAAACATAAAAACTAATAATTAACAGCATGCTATTAATTAAAACCTCAGTAAACAATGGGTTAAGCTATATAAAATGCTAAGTAATAACAGAAGTAGTATTCTAAGAATGAATATTTTCTTTTTTAGTTTGAAACCTCAGTTGATAAAGGGTTAAATGATATAACATTAAGTAATAGCAAATTAATTTTAAACCTCCTAAATAAACTTTTATTTTAGTGTGGTGTGTGTGAGTTTATTTACATTTTTTCTCAAACAAATATTTTATACTAAACTAAAGAAGAGGAAAAAGATTTTTGTTAACTGATGGTAAAAATCAATTTTGAAAAAAGAGAGAAAATAGTTTTATTAAAGTTAATCAAATAGAAGTTTTAACTATTTCAAATTGAATAAGTTTATAATATTAAAAAGGTAAATAATAATAATATTTGATGAATTTCTCTGTCTCTCTTTCCAATCACAATGAATCATATTTTTTTCTATGTGTTTATCAAATAACAGACTTTAATCATAAATGTAAAGGGATTTCTTTGATTAATTAATCTGCTTATTTATAAACACATTATGGAGCTATAATGAAAATAATTAAGTATGATAATATATATATATATATATATATATATATATATATGACATATTATATATATATATATATATATAATCTGTCATAAGCTTAGGAGTCAGTCCAGTTTACAGTTTGGAGAAAATATAAGTATAGTCTCATATATTTTATTGTGAAAACCAGTGGAACACATATGTATATACACTAGGAAGTGAAAAATAAAAAGTGTGCAGTATAAATTAATTATGAAATGGTTTTGTATGGATATACAATAAATATTAAACCCATGGTTTGCTGAGAAATTTAAGCAGTTCATGCTTCAACTATACAGGATTCTGTTGAACTAAATAACCTGATGTGGAAAGAAATACTTAATTGCTTTCATTCAACCTCTATCATATATAAATATTCAAACATGCTATGCCAAGAAATAAGAAATTGAAAATAACCAACTAATGACAGACTAACTTTGCAGAATTCATATTTCTTTAAAAAAATAAAAGAAAATCTACATGGTTAAATTTGTGTGACCTACATAGGAATAAAGAGTAAATGAAGAACTCAATATTAAATTGTGAATAAATGAGAAAAATATATTACAACTCCATGAAATAAATGAAAATAAAAGTTATCACTAGATATATTATATATGGACAAAGTGTTAATTTTTTTATATGAATAACTACATTTTTTTCTGGCAAAGGACAGATAATGTAATTTTAACTACAGCCTAAAATATGATGTAAGTCATTATAAAAAGAACTTTTTGTGAATACAAATATACAACTTTAAAATTTTTAATTATCTAAGAAAATGAATTCACGATTTTTAAGTTTTTTTTATTAGCATCATTGATATCACATAATAATAGATTAATAATATATTATTTGGGATGGTTTGGAAATTTTTTATTTAAAAAATGTACCAAGATTTAAATAAATCACAAATTAATATATTAGATGAGTAAAAAAAAATATAGATGTAAATGAAAATGACAATGCAGATTAAAATTGCACATTTTTTTTGTGGGTGTTTTAGTCAATAAAATATTTTAATATTTAAATCTAGTAAATAAAGCCATGCAGTATTAGAACACAAATCTGTTGTTTATATAAAAAAGCAAAGTACCTTTGAAAATCATACAGATTCATAAGTATTGATCTACATCAATTTGACAATATTTTTAACTATAAATAAAATTTGCTTCAAATAAATCATGCATTAAAACACTAAAGTATATAATATATTTTCTTACTTGTAAATATTCATTTGCATATTGAAAACAAACCAGGAGTTTATATTATCAAGTATATTTTTATATGAGATTGTATTTTATGTCTCATATTTTTACTGACATTAAACAGAGCCTACCAACATGTCTCAAGTGTTGAATATGCCATTAACCTATTCATATGAGCATATAAACATGTTATTTATCATACATTAATATATATAATTACATTTTAATACTCTGTCATTATAACTATTAATGCAAAAAATACTAAAACAGAGTTTAAATATTAAAAATTTACTAGATTTATTGTACCAAGTATACTTTTTACACATTCACATCATATTTGTGGTCAGTCTGCTGAGAACATTAAATTTCTGCTGATCCAAGTGCTATTTTATTTTTGATTCATTATGTATTTATTTTGTATAATGGACTATGTTTCTTTCATTTCATGTTTGTGATCATTTCTATCTTGACACATAATTTAACAACACTTGAATCACAACTATGGCTATGTTCTTCTTCATGATTATGAAAAACTGATGAATTAACAACTTTGGCTTTTATTTTGGATTTTTTTATACATTAATGAATATTGGATCACTCTAGTTCTAAGATTTATCCTGGTCTCATTATATATATATATATATATATATATATTAGTTTTGTTACCAGGATGGTCTCATTATATATATATATATATATATATATATTAGTTTTGTTACCTGATACGTAACTGTCTGTAATATTTTAGCACTTAAATTCTAGAAACAGACATTTTGCTTTCTGATGAAAACCAGTCTGCTGGTTGAAATATTAAAGTAGTTTCATATAGAAGCAATTCTGTGTTTTATATATATATATATATATATATATATATATATATATATATATATATATATATATATATATATATATATATATATATATATATATATATATATATGGGCAGTCTTTTTGGATGCAGTTTACAGAATAGACCACATTGGGTTGATCTAATGTAGAATCATGTCTTTTGTATTGTTAATAATTAATCACATGTTTAGAGATTTGAACATAAATTCAGGATTGAATTGGAAAGTCAAACTGCAAAAAAATAATCAAATTTAATATCTGGATTTAAAATTAAAGTGAACATATAATGCTCTCCAATATAAAATGATTACAACCACTCCCCATATAAAAAGATACATAGATGTAAAATCAAAGGTATCTACATCTCAGAAATTTGCAGGGTTAAAAAAACTTTTTATATTGCATTATTATCAGCATCAATATAAATTATATAGAAATGAAACATCTGGCATTAGGTGGCTGACTTTATAAAATCAGGTTAATACAGGATGTACATACACAGATATATAGAGCAATTTAAAAACAAAATAATTACTAAAATAGTCGATCATAGAAATAATAAAAGCTGAATTGCTCTACCATATTTATCATGTATGGGTAATAAAATAGCACAAAATTGCTCAGACAAATTTAATGTTGGATTGAGAACCCATATAAGTTTAAACAAGATTAACAATGCAAAAAAACAAAATTCTAGCATTGCATCAACTCGATGTTGTCTATGCTGTAAATTGCAGCCAAAAAAACTGTCCTTATGTATATTATGATAAAACCAGGGCAAATCTTAGAACTAGAATGATGCAACATTTATTATTGAATACAAAATCTACGATAAAATCCAAGACTGTTAATTCATCAGACTTCCATAATTATAAAAGATAACATGGTTATAATTGTGACTGTGTGTTGCTAAAATTATATATGAAGAAAGAAATTATCACAAATGTAAAGAAGAGTGATTCATTACACTACATAAAATGAATACTAATGAACCAAAAAAAATCAAATAGCATTCTAATTAGTAAAAAATTGATGTTTTCAGCAGACCAACCATAAATATGATATGAAAGTAGTGAAAGTATAGATACAATAAATTTAACTAAATTTTTAATATTTAAATTCTGTTTTTGAAACCGAAAAGCCCATATCCCAGATTGTAACAGTCTAAATTTATGATACAACACAAAGCTATTACCATACAATCCAATCACAGCCAGAGTACACTGCAGGTACATCAAGTTACCTAAATAAACTGTATTGTTATTTTAATTAACTATAATTCTCCTTAATTACTGAATTTCAAATGGCATTTCCAAATCTTAATTTATGATTTACAACTATTCTTTTGGTGACTGTTTCTTAAAACCACACTATGACCTTAATTGACAATTTTATTTGTTTAGGACCCAATGGCCGACCATAGACAAGATGGCATAATCTCTGAAACTGTCAGTCATTATGTGATGAATAGGGTCCATCAAATCAGATTGTGATAATTATATTTTGCTTCATAACATCATAAATGATAACTCATCATATACCAAGGTTTAAAGCATAGAAATGCTATATAAAATAAATACTTTGCAATGGAAGATAAACAATCTGAATTTTAAGTTATTTCTTCATTAACTCAAACATTAAATTAAATCAATAGCAATGAAACACTTAGGGATAAATAAGGTATCTGTTATAATTTTAGAAAATAGGTTCAATTGTTCTATTGGCAAACAAATTTATTATTAATTTAGGTATAATGTCACGAATATCAATAAAAGTAACAGATTCTGAATATATTCCACAATTGAAAAATCAAAGCAGAAGTGATGAGGAAGGTAAATGGGATTTTATTACATCTTATATCTCACAAAATGCCCAAGAATAAACATTAAAATGCTCTGTGGATGCTCCAGTAAACTTTGTATACATCATCATCAGGAACAAGGTGTGCTCTAATATTTATGGTCTATTTACTATGTTGGATTTATGACTCTATATGTGACTAATAGCAATGATACAAATAACGATAGATAATATAAAATAACATTACATATAATTGTTCTACATGGACAATGTACATTAATTGCATAAGTAAATAAACAAAATAAAATACTATCACATATACTTATTTCTGTGCATGGATATGTGCACAAGTTTTAGATAA
This sequence comes from Epiperipatus broadwayi, assembly GCA_028023455.1. Classification (NCBI taxonomy): domain Eukaryota; kingdom Metazoa; phylum Onychophora; class Udeonychophora; order Euonychophora; family Peripatidae; genus Epiperipatus; species Epiperipatus broadwayi. The sequence continues at coordinate 9,988,677 of JAQFVV010000001.1, forward strand.
AACAATCTAAACATTTATTACAAATGTATTGATTTTTATTCTTATGTGGACAAGACAGTCTCAAATTCAGACAATGGCACCTCCAATATGTCACAACCAGAACCAATGCACTTATACCAAAATTATAATAACAATGATAATAATTGGAATTGATAAACCTATGAAATTTGACTATAATGAAATATGAAATCAAAAGAAAATTTAAACTCCAACTCAGCTGAGTTAGGATACCATATAATTTACCTATAATAAATTGTGGCCATAATTCAGTTAAGGTCATTTTATGGCTAATAACAGAACTCATACAACAAATATTAAGAGGAGTGAAACAATGTAAGTATTATAAACTATGGAGAATCTACTTAAACATACATTTGTATAATGAGGGTCAGAAATATACCTGTGGGAGTATCCATCTGTCCAAGGAATAATGAGCAATAAGTACCATGTGAGTTCTTTAAACCATCATCAGAGTAACTAACATAATTGCAGAATGTACAGTGGATTAACCACCAGCACTGAAACAAACTTAAAGAATATACAAAAATAATGGTAATGATTGTTCTGCAGATTAACTCTCAACACAGAACAATATGAAGAATAAGTTCAAATGGCAAACAATCATCTTGTGGATTGGACCACCAACACAGTATGATATATACAAAATTGCATATAATTATCCTATAACATTAATATAATATGAACACTTACTTCCAGATAAAAGAAATAAATCTCCCTCATTAATCTACCAAATTGGAAGGCATGTGCTGTTTTATAAGCATGATTCAAGTCCAGAAGATGTGATTAAAAACTCTATTATAGGAAACTACTGAGATAAAGGCTGACCATAGACCAAATAGTATAAAAATATCTAATATTACAACATGATTATAAGCACAGAACCCTAGAATGATGTACCACATTAAGTCATGTGTAATGATACATTATAGATTTATTGAACTAATCATGAAACTCTTCGCAAGCACTGTTCACCATCAGTCCCTACACCTGATTTAACAAGTAATTATTTTATGCACTAAATTATATATATATATATATATATATATGTAGAGTTCACAGTATATATATATATATATATATATATATACTGTGAACTCTACATATTTATAATATAAAATACAATAAAACATAAAATGCATGTTTATTAAATTACTATACTTGGTTCAAATGCATGTTTATTAGCCAATCAATTAATAGTACACTTCTTAAACTTAATGACAAATATGATTCAAATAAATATTTCTCCTTTTTTTAAACAACATAGAAACTTAAAAGTTGATTATATGCTTCCTCATCTCTATAAGGAATATTTATAAATAAGTTGCTCTACATGTAGGTTCTCTGAGAATCCATGATATTTGAGAGTGGGGATATGTATTTTAATCAAAGTTTCCTCAAAAATTAATGAAATTGCATGGCTCTGTTTTGGCGGTTACTCAGGAATTGAAATGCTTTACTGCCTTTAATTTATGAATGTCGAAGACAAAGAATAATTGCTAAAGCAAATAATTGTCTCTTAGAGTGCTATAACAGCTAAAATATTTTCCTGAGCAGCTACTATTTCTTTGAACACTATTGTAATTTCAAAAAGATAACTCAACCTGTCATGTGTAATATAAGTTGAGATGAAAACTATAATTAATTTTTCCTTGTCCGCACAATAGCACATGAAGCATTAAAACAAAATTGCATCCTGCACATATATAATGCTAGAAGTGTCAAAGTCATGCAAATAAACATTATATCCCAAATTAAATACAGCTCTCCATTCTGCACATATGTAACACTTCCATATGTGTTAAAGTTCATGAAAGCAAAATTATCTAAAGTTAAATACAGTACTTTATTTTGCATTTTGACAACACTATTATGGGTGTTAAAGTTATGAATAAAAACTTTATTTGAGGTTAAATCATAGGTTGTAAACAATAAGAAATTTCAAATAAACTGACCTATTAGAGCTGCCGTTCCTGTTATAGCAGTTAACAATAATTCCTGAGTATTTCATGGGAGATTATCAGCAGTTAGATCTACAGTTGGTGGGCCCAAAACATATTTGTTAAGATTTAGCTATGCATTTTGCTATTCATACTTAATAATATTACAACTTAAATTATTTAAGAGAAGTTTTAATTTAACTTCCTTCTTTATCTTTACAAACTTTTTTTAAAGAGAAGTTTTCATTTTCTTAATATGTTTAAAAGTAAAAGAAAATAAAAATACATTTTTATTATATACTTGCTGTCATTACAGCAGCTCTCAAAAAAAAACCTCTCTGGCAGTTCTATTTTTTTCTTAGCTAATTAAATTTCTTCTCATTTGCATATCTGTTTTTAAAAAATGAAAATGAAAAAAAAAACATGTTCATCTTATCTTATCCTATAAATTAATTTAAAAGAAATTAAATAAATCCTTCAATTAAACTAAAATAATCTTTGGGATTATTTAAAGAGAAAAACAAATAATAATTATTAGTTTTTTATTTATCTCACTATACTTGACGTAATGTGATGCTGGTTTTCAGCTTTAGGTTAAGCACAGTTTATCTGACTTAGTATTGGAAACAGAGCAAAACTAATATATGAATGAAAGAGAAGACAAATAAAATATAAAAAAGTATACAATAATAAAAGGAAAAATGGAATTATATAATTTCACTGTTCAATAAATTTGAACACAAGGGAGAAGCATAGTAAATACCTGCCATAATAATCAAGTCACCTGGAAGAAGATAGAGAAATTCTTAAACTGGTTTTAAAAGCTATATTTTTGTACTAAAATATAAGGTTACAGTTTATTATTATATATATAATATGATCAGGTACTTTTGTTATTTCATGAACATTATTTTAAATATTTAATTAGACTCAAAAAAATAATAATATTTAAAAAATCCAGAATTTAAAATAAGTTAATAAATTAAGGTATTATTAATATTTAATACTTAAAGTAAGGGAAAGTATATGCAAATTTGGAAAATAAAGGATTAAAGGATATGTTTATTTATATCAAAATTCAATAAATGATTGATTTAGACTGAATACACAACACATACACATTATCAAGTGAATAAAAATGTATATACATGAATGTATCTTATAATTCAGTGCTTGGCGAATAAAAATATATAAACCAAAACAATATTGCAAAAAAATATTAATGAGGAATGTAAAAGATAATAAAATTAATGATATTTTTTTTTACAAATAAATTATTTTAAGTTAACAACATAATATATTTATATTTAAATTTTATTATATTTTTATATATTTTAATGCGTTTTTCTTTATAGTCAAACATGGGTAAACAATTGTTTTTTTCATGATCTACTTTGGAATGACCTAAACAAAGGATAATATACATATATCTTTTTTAAAACCTTTTTAGTTGGAGACACTTTAAGAACGTAGGATTTAATTATTTCAGATTGGCTTGAAAATTGCTTTTATTTTTAGAAAGAATGCTAATCTCACACATCATCTCCTAGTAAGATAAATCTCTGAAATTAATATCTGAAGCTTGAGAGATAATCATTCAGACCCCACAGGTGATTTAAAATTAAGTAATTTAAAATTTTATTCTTGATTATTAGTTGCTGATGATTTTTATTTAAAAAATCCCTTTGTTAAATTTTTACTAACACGCATATATATATATATATATATATATCAATTGTAATTTATTAATATAGCAATTAAAAATATTTAAATCATTGTGTTGTGTTAAGCATTTATTTCTTTTTTCCTATGTAGTAAATTTTGTCAAGTAATTGAGTTTATAATTAATTAATATATAAACAAATGAGAAATTTAAAATGGATACGAAACAAATGTCTTACTTTTAATTTTAATGAATATAATAATTAAGTTAAAATGAATTTAGAATAAAATAAGAGCTTGAATATGTCCAGCATCAAAGCTAATGTCAATAATAGTAAATTAAATATTTTCATAATTTAAATTTCTAAGTACAGAACCCTATTTAATTAATTTACAGAATTATCTGAATAATTTCCAAATTACATGTTATTATTTTCTTTTATGCACTTACTAATGCAATGGCTATTTCAAAATGATTTCTCAGAGGTTAGCAATATTTATTTATATAAACCATTATTAATAAAACACTTCAACAAGCCAATCTTCAGAAATGCTGTTTAACGCTAAACTGAAATTAATATCCAAATATTAAATCAGACCGGATAGTACAGAAATTCAGTAATCGCCCTCTGTGAAATAAATATATAAATACATTAGTGTCGTATTTCAAAATAGCCAATCTCATACGGTTTCTAATATATTTATTTCACAGACGGTAATGCTGAATTTCTGTACAATGTGATAGATTACAATTTATGGATAATAAGAAAATATCCACAATTGTATTCAATTGGGTTGTGAGTAAAAAACAGGAAACAAGATGAGTGAGAAAGATAATATGGTATGCAAAAAATTTGGATAAAGAATTTATTTCAGTATACTTATACAAAAAGTGGGGTGATTGTGTTAAGAGAATTACGGGTGTTATAGTAGCAAGGAATGGGATAGAAGAATAGATGCATTAATAAAAAATAGGGAGATGGAGAACCATATGAAGAGTATAAAGAGTTTAAATATAAATAGAAGTAAACATAATATTGGATGTGAGTTAATTTATGATAATAGCAAGAAAAGTAGTTTACTGTTTAAGACTCGATCAGGATCTTTAGCAACAAGGGAATATACGCCCATAAGTTGAAAAATATAGGTGATTTAGTCTCCAAGTTATATAAGGAAGGTATATAAAATATTAGGCATTTGTTAATTGAATGTAAATGCCTAAAAGGAGAAATGGTACAAATAATAAAGTTGTGGGAGAATAAATATAAAGAAAGTGATTATACAGATAATGGGTTCTTGTTTTTTATGCTGTATTTGGGAAAAAAATAATGGGGATTTAAATATAAAAGCTATGGAGTCAACAAGGATTATGTTGTGGAAATGGTATGGAGCAATATAGAGAAGAAATATAGGAAAACTTTGAATGGAGACTGGGAAGGTAAGGTGGTTAACAGATTTCTCTGGGCATAGTAGCTAAGAAATTTCTGACTCCAAAAACGAAGAAGCCACAGTGTATAACACTGAATGTAAGTTAATATTTGGTTATTATATGTGTATATCATAGATGTTAAACTCTCCATATAGTAGCACCACCGGTCAAGCGAAAGTAATCAATTGATGCAAGAACGTTTGTGCATAAAATCCCTATCTACTGCCTTTTCACAAACCTTCTTGAATTCATTGATTACTCTGACTTGCACTGGTGGTGCTACTATATGGAAAATTTACCCTCTGTGTAAACAGCTTATTTAAGTATAAGAAATGGTGATCATGTGATATTTAGTGGTTTAAATATGTATATATCTTAAAAATAATAATCAGTGACTTCTTTTGATCATCTAATTTAAGATATTTTTTATTTTGTTTGTTATTTGATTAGTTTATTTTAAATATTGTTTATTTTATTTCCATTTTTGACACCTGTTATAAAATTTAGCATCATAAATTATTGTTTATTAATGAAACTAAATCAAAATATTATATATACTTACAATGTTACAAGTAATATACATTTTAAGTTATACCTAGTAGGAAGCCTGACTTAGAAAAATCTGAATTAAGTGAAGATGATTTACCACCATTTGATACCAACAACAAAAAGTTAAAACAATTCTAAAGGACTCCTCAGAGATTAATACAGAAGCTGCAATGGATGAAGAGGCTTACATAATGGAAAAGGTAAGTGTACCTTGTTCAAATTATAACAGATTTATGACTAAAAAGTAGTCACATTGGGTGGACTTAATAAACAGATAGTAAGAGAATGAAGTCAGATTAAGTTATCAAGAAAAAAAATATAATAAATTTATATAATAAATAAAAACAAACATAAGGATAAAAATAAGTTCTTTAAATGTTTGAGGATTAAACTCAATAAAAAAATTATGAATTTAAAAAATGGATGAATACTATCCAGTTACAAGTAATAGAATTAAGTGAAACAAAAATATATATTAGGTCACAAATAGATCCATCAACATATCTTAATAGTCATGGATACACTGTTTTTTCCAAAGCAGCCATTTCACTCTCAGAAAGGATGTAAATTGTAATTAGTAAAAATTGTCAATCTAGATAATTTAAAATTACATATATAGATGCACACATGTTGATAGTAACATTATATCATAAGTCTTTAACACTTAATATTATATTTGTTTATGACTTACTAGATCATAAAATAATCAATACATTAATAAGTTCTTTAAATGCCAAATGTGCATCCTCAACTGATCCCACTGGAGACATCACCATGACATAACAAATTTGTAATGAAATGGTTACACCTACTGGCTTTTCTACTTATGACAGAAGAAGGGTTTCTGCCACAGAACTATGACTCATTTAATAATGGCAGATATTCATAAATGATTGACCTGGTATTTTACTCACCATCCCTGCACTATATGACAAACTTATCACTGATAAACATGTTTCTCTTAAAAATGACTTTATATACAAACCATTAATAACAACCAATAAAGCATTAGAGTACTTCTGCCCAGTAATGTGACTGAACATCTATTTTCAGAAATATTACTATTTAAAATTAGATACCTTGAAATGGATCCTGTTCAAACCTGGATAACATTTGTAAATATCATATCTTGTACAAAAGACAGTGTAACAAGAAATCAAACAGCACCACCAAAAGTCCTGGCTCTTGCAGATGACATTAATAAGAGAATCATGAGCAGCTCTACTACAGCAGAAGGATTCAAAAATGTAATGGCAATGAGAAGAGCACATTAAACAGCATGTGAAGCACTCAGAGAATAAGTAAATATATGATTCAATTATTTTATGTCTTACTATGATTACAATAGACCTAATTCTATTAAAAATTGTTTTATATAGAGATAAGCAGAAAGTATCCAATCAAATAATAAAAGCACAACCATTTAGATCTTTTAAAAATAATTTGTTTATTTAAAATAAACTACACAGATAATAACATTAAAATAATTAATCCTTTTCATAGTCAAAATTATATTATACAAATATGTGAAAAGCCAAGTATTAGATATTTACTATGTTAAATATTTAAAATCGTTAATAATATACATTAAGTACTATTTTGATATTTTTATCTTTGTGAAATATTAATTCAATGGGTCATGCTTAAATAAAACAGTATTTTTATAAATTAATATATTTAATGAAGACAACTTTTTATTGACTTTTTCTTCAACTAGTTATCAGTCTTTGTAATTTTTATTTTAATAAATATAACCAAATGTTATTTTAGACTAATATTTTTAGTATTAAGAAAATAATAATTGAATACTTTATGACTTGAGAGTTTATTAGAAATTCAAGCACCAGAATTGGCTAAGCTAAGTCATAATCTATGGATCTTGAATTCCCATCTGCCATTTTACCCCCACATCTAATTATGCAAAACAAGAATCCCTGATTAGTTCATTTCATATTACATGAGAACTTTTACCTCACAATTCTGAAGTGAAAGTTCTCACCCACTATGGAATAAACTATTCAGATATTTAAAAAAAAATAATTTAGTGCATTGAAAGATATTTGAAAAATAGTTTTAATCATTTTGATACAGCATAAAAATACAATATATATATATATATATATATATATAGTATTTTTATGCTGTATATATAATATATATATATATAATCAATGTAAAATTCTGAACATCATTAAACAAATTAATGAAATTACTATAAATTAAATATTATATATTTTGTGTAAATACAGATAGAGATTGTTTTTCTGAAGGTTTGTGATGATGGTATTTTAGTTGTATTTATATATTGGACTATTACTATCATCTAATATACAGTACTGAATGTCTTTAAAAACATATTTTTTTAAAATTTTCAAAACTGAAACACACAGGCTTATTATATACCTGTGTCTATATATGTAATATATATGGTATATGAGCATAGACTCTCACATGACCCACCACTCTCCACACTATCTCATAATACTGATACACTTGAACATATATATGTTGAAAAGATAAATAATCACCAATATACATATTTCATGCTAAACCAGCAATCATCAGTTGGTCCAGATTACCATCTCTACACATATATGCTATAAGTGCTCAGATATATTTGAGCATTCCATCACCAGATTTTCACTTGGATGAACAGTTGAAGAGTTGGAATGTGGAGTAGATTGAAGCCTCACATTAAAATATGAGGTTTGGGATGTTAATATATATCTGAGCACTTATAGCACATATGTATAGAGATGGTAATCTGGACCAACTGATGATTGCTGGTTTAGCATGAAATACATATATTGGTGATTATTTATCTTTTTAACATATATGTGTTCAAGTGTATCAGTGTTATGAGATAGTGTAGAGAGTGGTGGGTCATGTAAAAGTCTATGTTCATATACCCTATATATTAAATTTTCAAAGTACATTCAACTGTTAGTAATAGCACACAGATTATTACTAGCAGCTGAATGTACTTTGAAAATTTAATATTATTTTTTTCTAAGGATATTCAATACTTGATATTAGATGATTGAAATAGTTCAAAATATAAATACCACAGATAGGAATACTTCTGGAGTTAAATGGACATACTCAACTACAGCAAGATAGTAGTGCATGCATAAATATAAGTCTAAAACAAAATAAAAAATCACTAGTAAATCTTGGTGTTTATATAATTTTAATGATATATATTAATTAAAATATTTTAAATTCAATAATAGACATTCTTTAATAAAACTAAGATTTTAATTGTAATCTGCATATAGATTTTTTTAAAAACTATTTAAATCAAATTGTTGTCTTACATTGTTTGATAGCAAGAAGCATCGAATAAATAGACTCAAAAGTTATTCATAATCATTTTCATGTTCAATTCTGAGACATAAGTTGTCTTTTTTTAAATAGATATTTAAGTATATCTTAGATTTTGATAAATAATAATTGATATTTTTTGACCTTTTAATATTAAACGATAAAGAATATTTAATGGCAACTGACTAGCTATATAAGTCTATATTGTAATAATTAAATTTTTTTTTAAAAAATAAATCTTATTGAAGCAATTAAATAAATTAGTTTTAATTTTTAAAAAATATTCAATGTTAAAAAATAGTTTTTTTAATAATATTATTTTTGTTCTCAAGTATAAAATAGCAATAATAAATTATAAATATAATGAAAATGGAAATTTTAGCAATCACAAATATATTATTTTATTCGTTTTCTTATTTTTCAATTTAGATGTTCTAACTAACATTTAATCTTATATTCAATATTTGTATAACATTTTTTGTTATATTTTCTTTTATAAGTAGCTTCTTTTAGTAAATTATTTATTGCAATATTAACCAATTAGTGCGTAAAAAAATCAAAAATACTTTATAAATAAGCAAAAAATCATATTTATTTTACAATAAAAACTTTGAATTAAAACTAGACTAAAAAAGTGAATGTATTTTAAAATTTCTTATTGTTGTAAATAATAGACTGTATATAATATAAATAACCTCTTCATATTTTTTTAAATTAAAAGCTCTATAAAAGCAGTCTTTTAGAAACTTCATTTATAAGCAAACTTTACATTAGTATCATTATACAAGCAAAGCAGAAATGTAAAATTGCAGATCTGGCATATTTTTTGGAAATAAATGAGCCACATTTTCTATTGAATCTGAAAGTTATCAAATTAAGTCATCATAAAAACATGAAATTCTGTTCTAAAATTGCATTTATAATTATAAAAAAAATGGCAAAATCTTTTTATTATTGTGTTTGTGAAGACAAAACCAAATTATAATTTTTTTAACTATTAATAAGTATGTTTTTTGCTTGTCTTCTTAAAACAAACATTTTGGAATGAAATCTAAATGTAATCATGACTATTTTTATTTTAAAATAAATATGTACAAATACAATGGGAAAAAATAATTATAAATATTTAAATAAACTATGGAAAATATGCATTATTTTCAATGTGAAACAATGAATGTTTGTTCTTAAAAGTTCTTGTATCTGAGAACTATCTATCAGGGGCATTATCCATTCATTTGCATTAATTTCTTTGCACAGAATGCTATTTTCAGGTTTTTTTGAACTAATAAAATCAATATATTTTGTAAATTTCATTTTCCCTTCAAATTAATGGAAAATGACTGCAGAAACATCAACCAATGATCAAGCAAAGCTGGCATGGTTATGATAAAAATTAAATATCAATATTTAACAGATTTTCCTTTTAATATAAAAATAGAATATTCATTTTTTTTCTATCCCTGAATGTATGATTTACTGATACTATATTTACCATTATATATTCACTGTATCATTTATATCTTTTTTTTTCTCATATGTGTTACTTAATATCCTGGAATTATTCTATAGCTTGTGGCTTTTTCTTATGTTAATTGCTATAGATAGATAGATAGATAGATAGATAGATAGATAGATAGATAGATAGATAGATAGATAGATAGATAGATAGGTAGGTAGGTAGGTAGGTAGGTAGGTAGGTAGGTAGGTAGGTAGGTAGGTAGGTAGGTAGGTAGGTAGGTAGGTAGGTAGGTAGGTAGGTAGGTAGGTAGGTAGGTAGGTAGGTAGGTAGGTAGGTAGGTAGGTAGGTAGGTAGGTAGGTAGGTAGGTAGGTAGGTAGGTAGGTAGGTAGGTAGGTAGGTAGGTAGGTAGGTAGGTAGGTAGGTAGGTAGGTAGGTAGGTAGGTAGGTAGGTAGGTAGGTAGGTAGGTAGGTAGGTAGGTAGGTAGGTAGGTAGGTAGGTAGGTAGGTAGGTAGGTAGGTAGGTAGGTAGGTAGGTAGGTAGGTAGGTAGGGAGGGAGGGAGGGAGGGAGGTAGGGAGGGAGGGAGGGAGGGAGGGAGGGAGGGAGGGAGGTAGATAGATAGATAGATAGATAGATAGATAGATAGATAGATAGATAGATAGATAGATAGATAGATAGATAGATAGATAGATAGATAGATAGATAGATAGATAGATAGATAGATAGATAGATAGATAGATAGATAGATTTGGAAAGAGCTATTGGAGAACAAAATATTTTTTAAAACTTCTTAACCAATAGAATTTGAGAAGTGAGAAGAAAATAACAAAGGAAAAAAATAATGATTTTAAATCTCATATTCTTATGATTTGAGAAAAAAACTAAGGAAAGTAAAAAAACAACCGAAATTCTCCATACAGTAGTGCCACTCAGTGCAATCCAGAGTAATCAGTGGATGCCAGAAGGCTTGTGCATAAAATCCCTATCTAGTACCTACTCATTCAATATCGCCAGACTAGTTTATAGCTTGCAGCTTTCATCAGCAAAAAGCCTTGAATCTGAGAGCATTGCATATAGATCTTAGGATCTAATGCAACCCTACAGCAGTTAAATTTTATCCCTACTTAACTACAAAACTATGAGTCTAAAATTCAAAACATAATATTTTCAATCCAGGTCCATTAGCTTATATAGTCATATAGATCTGACCTCAGTTTAGTGCCCATACATTTGATGTCTTTGGTTTTTTTTTAAATGATCATGTGATGTTTGGTTATTTAATATCACTTGCTTCATAGAATAATGGTGGCTATCGTTATTAAAGAACCAAAGACACCAAAATGTATGAATACTGAACTGAGTTCAAACCTATATTACTATATAAGCTAATGAGTTGGACTGAAAATATTATGTTTTCAATTTTTGACTCATAGTTTTGTAATTAAGTACAAAAGGTGGCTACTGGAGGATTGGGTGCAGTGCTCTCAGATCCAAGGCTCCTCACTGATGAAAATGACAAGCTAGAAACTAGTCTGGGGATATAGGGATATTATGCACAAGGCTTCTGGTATCCATTGATTACTTTGGCTTGCACTGAGTGGCACTGCTATATGGAGAGTTTTGCCTGTTTTAACAGCTTGAGTGAGAATAAGAAATGGTGATCATGTGATGTCTGAGAAAAATATTTGTTTTGTAGAGAATCATCAGTTATTCAGCTATTACATTTTTATTACATGGAAGCTCCCAGAAATAATACTCTGAAATATATATATATATATATATATATATATATATATATATATATATATATATATATATATATATATATATATATATATATATATATATATATATATATATATATATATATATATAAATTTGCATATTAAAAAAATAGTTACTTCTTTAATGGATATAATCTATCTTGGATGATATAAACATCATCAAATCATTCACTTCAAAATGAAAACATGCAGGCAACAAAAAATGACTAAATATATAAACATATATTTAAAGTTAACAAATATTATATTTATAAATCACTTTTAAATTCAATGGTTTGTGAAAGTTTGCAATAATCTTTTAATTAATCTGAAAGATCAAATAAAAAAATAAAGTTTGCATATATAGTTTTTTTATGAGGACTTTCTTTTGTCTTAAAAATTGAAAATAATATTATAGAAAGATTTATAAACAGTGCATTTAACTACCAATAAAAATTAAATAAAATTTTATTGAATAAATAGAATATGATACATGATTCATTATTGATAATCAATTAATAATTTGACATTTTCTTATGTTGAACCTGGTAAAGTTTTAGAAAATTCTTAACCTTCACTACTGTATAATTTTTATTTTATACTAAAACACAATAAGTTTGGTTTGGTTTGTTTTTAATCTAATTTTATAAATGAATAATATTTTCAAAAATCACACTTGACATTTTTAAATACTTAAAAACTGACTTGTAAATCAAACAATGCACTGTAGATGTCTTGAACCAAGTTAGTGTAAACAGTCAGAAAATTGATTTGTTTTCATTTTAAGTTTTTTTTTTTTGTGAATGAATGAAGATAGATTTATGATAGATATATTGAGTTCTGCTTTAAAATCTGATATTTTCATTACAATATTGAAAAGACTTTAGCACTATGTCAATTCTGACAGATAATTATGTCACACCCACTGTAGTTTCTTTGTTTATATTATGATCAAGTTCATTTACTTCTATTTCTAAAATTAAAAGATAGATGAATAAATTGAAAATGTGCATATATATTATTTTTTGTTTTAAATAATAGTGAAACAGTTATTGTATAAAAATAATCAAAAGTATTTTATAAACAAGCAAAAAATTATATTTAATTTATAACAAAATCTTTGTGTGAAAATGAGACCAAATAAAAGTACACATCCAGTAGGCATTTTCTTCTGTATCATATAATATCAATATTCCTTAGATCTAAACCATCTTTTAAATATAAGCCCATTATTCATAACAATGTGACCTGTTTGGATTATTTTTCAAATAAAATTTCAATTAAAAAATTATGAAAATTTTTATATTATAAAAAATAGAGGTCATTATCAATTATGATAATGTTAATACAGCACTTTAAAATTATGAAACAACCATACTTTTTTAAATAAATTAAGAACATGTCATAGCAAGAGGGAACACATGAAGATTAATACAGTTGTTGATATATATAAGAAATATATTCATATAGTGGAAATATAATTATACAAACAGTAACAAAAATTATGATATTAGACATTAATTATTTAAAAGCTATATATGAATTTGTACAATCATATAATTCTAAGAAAATTATATATATATATATATATTAGTACATCAGTTTTTACTTCCCATTTTTTTAGAAATTGGTCGCAAACCTGATTTTGGCAATACAAAAATACTTGCAAATTTGGAACAATATAATTTAAGAACCATGAGAGAGTCAATTAAAATATTAAAGAGACCTACTGGTTTAAATAGGGATGATGAAGCACAACATATTCCAGCTATGTGGGAACCTCTCATTTTATCTAATATTAATTTGAAATTAATAGATGAAAAAACTGAGGGAAATAAACATTTTGATAAGCGTCATATTGTGAATGCTGAACTACTTCAAGTTGAACCTCACTTCTCATCGCACACTGAGTCACATTATTCTTTGAGATCTAACAAGATTGTTTTTTCAAAAGTTAACCTTGATAATGGCAGTTGCTAGTCCATTGAAATATCAATGTTTAATAGAAAATAATACACAGTACAGCCCAAAAAGTTATAATTTATCTACATCATACAACCGTGAAAACATTAAATATAATATATATATGAAAAACAAAACCAAGTTATAAATCACGTAACTTGCTATCGCTTGCATTTATAATCAATAGATGGAGCTTTACCAAAACTTCCATACAAGCATATTTTTGTTTACATAAACATTTATGTAAACAAAAATATGTTTGTTCAGAGGTTTTGGTAAAGCTCCATCTATTGATCATAAATGCAAGAGATAGCAAGTTACATGATTTATAACTTGTTTTGGTTTTTTATAAATGTACCTTTAAAGGTTTTTTCAATGATATATATTGCAGAGGCTTTGACTATGTGGTGAAACTGAACTGATATCAGACCCATGTAGCTATCTGGCTTGTTAGGCTGGGTTTGAAGACATTATGTGTCTGAAAAATTCATGTTGCAAACTGATAGGAACTTGTTTTATAAATGCTTGAAGTCAGTGTTTATATCTAGTTTCTAGCCCTATTCTTCACTGATGATAGCAAATTAGCTTGAAATCAGCTGATCTGAAGGTGGAGCCAATGAAAGAGATAGTGAATTCTGACTCTTTTGACATTTATGTAAACAAAAATATGCTTGTTCGGAGGTTTTGGTAAAGCTCCATCTATTGATCATATATATATATATATATATATATATATATATATATATATATATATATATATATATATATATATATATATATATATATTAGAGAATACACACAATATATTTATATATTAAATTCTTGTTTGGTAAATTCATATAATGAAAGTTGATAATTTATATGTGACATTTATAACATCTCCCCTTTATAATAGTTTTTTTTTTACTTGAAGATGCATACAATATTAAAACAATATTATAAAATAAATATATCAATATTTTTTTGAAGGTTTATGATGAGATGTGATATGTTGGACTACTTACATCATCTATGTGTGAATGTTGAATGTATAGAAAATTTTAAACTTTATTTAAACTTTCCAAATATTAAAAACTTGTTAGTAATAACACACATTTAGACAACACAGGTTAGTTATTACACAATGTTTTGAGTAGTATTATTCTTCACTCTTCTGCAGGTGTTGCTGGTCTGATGTGCAGCACAGTGACAGTATTTATATAAAAGTTGTACTTTCACCTTTAAATTCTTGAATATCAAATTTAAGGCAAATGCTCTAACTAACAGCTATTCTGTCAAAGGCAGAAAATATTAAGAGACCCTATTCATCAAAACATTATGATTACAATTATTGCAGAAGAAAAAAATATTAAAATAGAAAACTTGAAAAGGAGCTTTTTTATAATATACATAAATGAGTCAGAAAATTTTAAAGAAAGGAAATGCGAAACCATTTTCTTAAGAAGAGTTTATAAAAGATAGCATCCTATCTGCTATGAAATTAATCTGCCCTAAATAATAAAAAAAAGATTTGTAAACATAAATTTGTCATAAATAACAATTACAAAGTGAATTAAAAAGATGTCAGTGAATGTAGAACAGTCATTTGTGCAGAAAACATATGGTTTAATTGGTATTTGCTAGCATTTATTAAAAGTAAAGATCTTATATCATTGCTCAACTATCAATTTTATAAAAAGAATTGAACACAACTTTAATATGACTAAAGAAATGTTATCTCTTACATATCTTGAGACAAATGATAACAGGCCATGATATCTTTACTAAATTTAAAAAATAATGTTAATGCTCAAACATGGGAAAATATTGACGGATGGACCCAAGTCAGTGATAGCAAAAACCATTTCAACACTAGTATTGTTGGGAGTGAATTTATGGGGGAAAAAATTTTCTTTGTTTAATTTAACAACAAAATTTATTTTTTAAAATTATTAATATAAAGAATGTGATGGCTGCTGTGGATAAATGTATAAATAAAATTAAATCCAAATCAATATTTCATAACCAATAATTCTTAACATTTCTAAATTTTGAAGTTGAGTATGGAGATTTAGTTTCTTATTGTGAAGTTTGATGGCTTTCAAATGGAGCTGTCTGCTCTTCTTAAAAATTAAAGAAAAACCCATCCCAGAAATTGTCTAATAAAAAATGGTTATTTTGATTTGCCATTTCTCATTGATATAACTACTCATTTGAATGATCTAAATATAAAATTATGAAAAGAAAATCAATTAGTAACTGAATTATAGGATTTATTCATGCCTTTTAAAAATAATTGAAACTTTTTCAAACCCATTTAAATAACAATATTTTCATTAATTTTCCAATGTTTGCCATTTCTTTTAATAATACTTATGCAAAACAAAAGTACATCGATATTTTAATAAAATTGCACAATGAATTCCAAGAAAGATTTTAAAAGCAAAAAAAATAATAATAATATGACATATGATCAAATTTTTTTATGATATGCTATATAAATAAAATTCCTGATTAATAACCACATTGGTATTATAGAACTTCAGGAGAAACCCAATTTAAAAGTGAAATTTATGGAATTATCTAATATTGAATTTTTTAAAACTTTGGATTTTTAAGAAATTTTCAACTTGATTGGCAACGTAAATAAAATAATACCAGTTTCTTCAGAAGTGCATATAAGTGGAAACAATTTTTTCTTTTCAAAAATAACATTCATAAACCAAATTAAAGCTCTCCTATAATCATTAAAATTAAGTGCACACCATAGTATCATTAGTACTAAAATTTAACAGGATATAAATTCATTGTCAAAAAATAAGTAATGACAAATATCATATTAAGTTTATCAGATTAATATATTTTTGTTTTTATTAGGATAATGATTTGTATTTTATGAATTCATGTTAATGTTATTATGATTGGTACTTTATGTTTAATTCACAAAAAAATTTATGGCTCTTTAATTAGGATAAGTTAAAATTGGCCTATCATTTTATAAAGATTATCCATCCCTGAGTTTCACATATAATATTACTTTTAATGACAAATTTTCATATAGTCAAGACACAAATTCCACTTACAAGAATGTTTTTTTTTTTTGTTTTAATTTTTTCTTTAATGAACAAAATTGTTTTTATTAGATGAGTGATAAGATCAAAAAGGTTAAGTAAAATAAAAAAAATTGGTATATGATTATTATTAATATTTTTTAAATATAAAATAATATTTATATACAATGCAAACAATAAAATTTATAATATAAACTTATCTTTTCACAAAAAAAATTTTCATGCCTTATAACTTGAATTTGAATCTGGGTTATGTAATTTTGAAATTTTTTGTATGTTCTAATCAAACTAAAATTATTTCTTTTAGTAAATATCCCATATTCAATCTAGATAAACATCCAGTATTGATTGTTAAATATATGATTAACTATTTTTAATTAGAAAAAAAAACTGGAAAGCCACTCAATCTCATTATAAGAAATTAGCCAATCTAGTTAGTAATGACTTTTTCTTCATTGTTCTTTTTTGAGGTTTGACTCTATAATGAAATATTTAAATACAATTTTATCTTTTATATTAAGATGTAATTATAACATATATATATAATTATAATTGAAATAATATTTTTAACGGTTTATAAATAATTACAAACAATCTTAAAATCTGCAGAAGTACTTTCGGTTACTTTCTAACCTGCCTCAACTGCCATTAAATTCAAAAACCAAAAGTGGAAGCAAACGTCATCAATTCAAATTCCACGAATCTCGTATTTTAATGTTAGAAGTTTGTCGATTTATTAAATGCGTTTTATTCCTGTTTATAAAAATTGCCTCTTTAATTTTTCTTTTACTATGGTTTCTCTCTTCATGAAGAATTTTCACATTTTCAAAATTAAATTTAAATTTATATTTACGTGTTTTTTCGTGATATAAGCGTGTAAAAAATAAAAATAATGGTGATTTAATATCTTCTTCAGTTTTCTTTGATCACGAAAAAACATGTAAATATAAATTTAAATTATAAGCGTGTAAAAAATAAAAATAATGGTGATTTAATATCTTCTTCAGTTTTATTTGATCACGAAAAAACATGTAAATATAAATTTTAATTTAATTTTGAAAATGTGAAAATTCTTCATGAAGAGAGAAACCATAGTAAAAGAAAAATTAAAGAGGCAATTTTTATAAACAGGAATAAAACGCATTTAATAAATCGACAAGCTTCTAACATTAAAATACGAGATTCGTAGAATTTGAATTGATGACGTTTGCTTCCACTTTTGGTTTTTGAATTTAATGGCAGTTGAGGCAGGTTAGAAAGTAACCGAAAGTACTTCTGCGGATTTTAAGATTGTTTGTAATTATTTATAAACCGTTAAAAATATTATTTCAATTATAATTACAATATTGTTTTTAATTAACGGATATTTTATTTATTTTACATATATATATATAAGGTTAAATTTTTATCAATGCAGCTCTGAATAACTTCTGTAAAGATGCCTAAGTTTTTTTCACATCAACTATTATTATTTTATATAAATATTTTATTTTATTTTTATTTTTTTGAACAGTAAGGTTGAAGTGATCTTATTAACTTTATTATAATGTTTTTATAATTAATATTTATTTTGTTTTCAATAATTAATGAAAATATAAAGAAATGAAACCTACTATATTTATTTGTCATATCATAAAGATAAAATTAAAGTTTCTAGTTTTAAATATTTATGAATTTTAAAATGTTTAATTTTCACCTGCTAGTTCATAAGTTAAAATATAAACTAGAAAAGTCATAAGCGGATTATATATATATATATATATATATAAACTGCATAGTTTCGGGTCTAATTTTTTTTTTAATATCTTTTAAATTTTAATGTTTTCTAGTAAACAATAAATTAACTAATAAAAATATTAAAATATATATGCATATTTATGACTATATATACATTGTAGTGTGAAAGTCCTTTCAAAATTTACTCTCCATAGAGATTCGTTATATCAATGGTAATGTTAACAACAGGCAAATATACACACAAAAACGAATATGAAATATTTAGCTACTCTTATATCCATAAAATTAGAACTTTTTTTCACATGTATATTGTTTTATTAATACAATGGTCACCAATTATTAAAATATAAATCATTAAAATTAAACAACTTAAAATTGGAATGTCTGAAATCAAATAATAAATAGCTAATAAACATTTATAAAATAAATTTTATATACATTGTAAACACTAATTTTTATCGTAAATACTTTAAATGATCAAATTTCAAAGTTAAAATTTGTCCATAATGTTGCCTTTTATATATAAATTAAAAATAAACAATTTAAAACAAAAATGAAATAGACAATTCACTATAAATATTATTTAATATATCAATCCAGCTTTTATTACTTAATGAAATCTTTTCAAGATCATTCTTTTTTACACAATCACATGACTAATTGTTAGATTATTGGAAACTTTAGAGTTATAATTTTAAAAATAAAAGATATTATTATTATTGTTTTTTTCTTTTTTACATTATTTGTATATATATATATATATTATGAGAGAGAAAAGGACTGTAATAAGTGTAGTCATTTTTATGTACATATATGTAGTATTTTACTAATTATCATGGCTTGACAAGAACATCATGGCCGTTTTCAACAACCAGTGGTTCTACATGAAAGATGGTTGGCCCATGAGGTTACCTATGAGTGGCATTATATCCAGCATAGTCTTGAATCACTATGAAAAACAAATTATTCCAAAATATTAAGACACCAATCAGTCCCCACAATGCCAGATATGTTGATGACTTGTTCGTAGCTGTACCCTCTGCAATTATTGAACAAATTAGAACTGAGCAACAAAATAGCACACTTCTCACTCTAAATATTGAACATGAAAACAGCTACAAACAAGTAAAATATTTGGATATAGATTTACATTGAGAATACACACTTCAACTATAAAATGATCATCAAACCTCTAAAAGTAAAAGGTAACTCTCATCCTCTTTCTAACTTACCAACCAATCACAAACTCTCTGGCTTGACTTCCTTCCTATATAGAAACATGCATCTATGCAAGTTTGAGACAGATAAAAGGCCAACTTGGTCTTGTATGGAGATGACTTATTAATGGTTGGATTTAAACAAAAAGAAAATTAACAATTTTACTCTAAGATAAACAACAATACAGCTAATCTCAATAAACAAAGACTATTACTTCCATACTTCCCAAATGTGCATAAAGAACTTTGTACAATTTTCAATAAAAAGTACCACTTGTGCTTTAACCCCCATTCCCAACCCCAACAAAGATCAACAGCACCAAAGACAAAGTACCACCCTCACAAACACCTCAAGTGGTGTACATTATTACCTGTCCTGTAGCAAATTGCCATGCCTTATACTTTGGTGGACCAAAGCTTCACTATCTATGTGACTGTCTCAACATATATATTCTTACAACAAAGCAATAACAGACCCAACTTGTATCTCAGTTTTCACTCAGTATTGCAGCTTATCAGGGCATTATTGTGAAACATTGAACACTCTTGTTATTTGCAGAGAATGACTTGACTTAAAAAGAAAAGTGAATGAGGCTTGCTTTATTGCTAGGGACAATCAGACCCTCAACAGAAAAGTCATGTGCTACAATATATCCAAGAAATGGAATACATAAAGTCATTTGCATAAATTTGCATTGCAGTTAACCACTTTTTTTAGTTACAATATGGCAATGACTATGAGGGCTGTGTTCCTTGAAAGTGCTCAACCACATTCATACATATTTACTTTGTATTATTTTGTATTATTGTAATATATAAAGAATTAAAAATCTCAGCTTTGTGTGTGTATGCATCATAAGCACAAATAATATTTATGTATTTTTTATTGTAAGGTAATGTAAATAAAGCCCATTGGGGAGCAGCTGTAGAGTAATTTGTCAATAGCAAAAAAAGAAGTTATCTGTTTAAGACTTGAATGGGATCTTTAGCAACAAGGAAATATATACATAAATGGAAAAATATGGATGATTTACTCTGCAAGTTGAGTAAGGAAGGCATAGAAAATATTAGGCATCTGTTAATTGAATGTAAATGTCTGAAAGCAAAAAGGGTACAAATAATAAAATTGTAGAAAGAATAAATATGAACAAAGTGATTATACAGAAAGTGGCTTATTGGTTTTTATGCTGGGTTTGGGATAAAATAAGGGGATTTTAGATATAAAGGCCATGGAGTTGGGAAAGATTGTGTGTGGAAATGGGATGGACTAGGATAGAGAAATAATATGGGAAAACTTGGGGTGGTGAATGGAAAGGGAAGTCAAAGTGCCTAACAGGTTTCTCTGGGCATAGTTGTTGAAAGATTCCTGACTTGGTATAAGGAAAAATCACAGTGCATAACATCACATCATTGTGTAAAAGAAAAACATCTTGAAAAGATTCCATTAAAGAATGAAAGCTCTATTGATGTAATAAATATTTTTATTTATAGTGAGTTCTCTATTTCAGTTTTGTTTTAAATTGATTATTTTTAAATTTTTAACATCATAAACAATAATTAAATATTTAAATATAACTAATATTCAAAGTACTAATAATTTGTGTGTATATATTCAATTAGATATCAAATCAGATCAAAGAAATAAAAATAACACTGATTTTTTAAATTAAATTTGAATTATTAATTTATTATTAAAATTCAAGTACTTTTAATTTTTAGTCATCTGAAAATTAAAAATTTTAGTGATTTCTTTTATTTTTATACTTCAAAAAATATTTTTATAAGTAAATGAAAAACTACAATTATAGCAAATTTATGATAATAATATATAATACAATATTTGCAAATAAATGTCTAAGTGTTAAATACTTATAGTTAATGATGTAATTGTATTTATCAAGTTCATTTTCTCAAAACTAAATCACATTTAATTATTGAGAATTAGGGTTTGTCGAAGTGAATTTATACTATATTTGCAGTTGCTTAGTTTATATGTATTTGTATCCATATGGTAGAATTCATTCCTATCAAATTTTAATAAATTGGAGATTGGTCTCAGAACAAACCATTGATGTGTAAGTTGTAATTTACTGAATTAAGATTAGGAGCTAAAAACACCACTCTTTATAGTTACTGTTATATAAAGATAGTGGTTATGTTTATACCATATACAGGGTATGTATGTGTCAGTACTAAAAATTATATGAATGAAATAAATGTTTTATAAGTATGGGTTCAACTGTATGTAGAATTATGTTTTAAGTTTATTGATGTTGTGTTTATTTTATGGCAAATATACTCTATAATCTATAATTGTATTAATACTATAATGTGGTTAAAATTAAACTAAGGATAGAAACCTTAGACATTTATGTACAATAAATTTTTTCTTGCATGTATATGAAATAAGACAGTATTATAAAAATTAGAGAAAAGACTGTTAAAAAAAACTAAGTTATATATCAACTAGTAATTATATTTTGTAATCTAACTATTGTTATATGATTTGTTAACTTTTTAAATGTAATATTGTATGGTCTACATTCATTAATCAGGAGTAACTTATATTTTTCATAATCTCACCAGGTATTAGAAGTAGGGATTTTTGTGAGGGTTATTACTATGTGGTGAAATAAAATACTGTCCAAATATTCATGTTTTAGTTTATTTCACAATAGTTAAATCAATAGCATCTGTATAAGTTATATAAATAAAATTAAATGTAAATCATTGAAATATGTTTAGATTGACCATTGCAATAGTTGGATTTCAAAATATAATTATTAGTTGATTTATAACTTTTTTTAATAAAGTCTTTTCTCTAAACTTTATATTATTGGCTTATTCCATATAAATGGAGGAAAAAAATTATTATACATAAATGTCCAGGATTTTCTTACTAAGTTTAATTTTAATCTTCATTACAGGATAGTTATAACTAATAGAATACATTTGCTGCACAATAAACCACAATAATAAACTTAATACCAAAAATACAATATGAGATAGAACCTCATCCATTGGAGAGCAGCCCAACTTCTGATATATTGCAGTAGAACTTTTTGATGAATATCAATGATCAAGATTTCAAACTCAGATTAAGACCTTGGGAAACTATGCCCTAATTGTAGTTGATAAAAACTTGAAAAACTGCTTCACTGGAATAATCAATAATATATATTTTGTATATAACATCCAAGACTTTCAAAAACTAATCCAGCCATTTGGAAAAGCAATCTACATGAAGCCAATATTCCTAAATGACACTCCTACCTCAGCGTATACCAATAGTTTCTATTTTAAAATCAAGCTAAATGAGATGATAAATCCAGAAGATATACCCACACAAATAGTCGATCAAAAGGCCATATTAACTATCCACATAAGAGAATAAGACCACAATATTTCTAATGCAGAAAACATGAACATCTAGCAATTTACTGTGATGCTAGGAAAAAGTCAAAAATCAATCCAGCACAATG
Source organism: Epiperipatus broadwayi (assembly GCA_028023455.1). NCBI lineage: Eukaryota > Metazoa > Onychophora > Udeonychophora > Euonychophora > Peripatidae > Epiperipatus > Epiperipatus broadwayi. The sequence continues at coordinate 10,012,269 of JAQFVV010000001.1, forward strand.
CATCACCAAGAAGCAAAAAAATTTAAAAACCAATCAAACACAGTGCAATATCAACCAAGCACAGAGCAACATCAAGAAGCAGAAAGCTTAATGAAAACAGAAACAGCATCTGTTAAAGAAGAAAACAGAACCCAAAAAACACAAAACAACATCAACCTCAAAGCAATTAGACTTATCAGTTAGAAAAGCAATTAGAGACCAAGAGCCAAATAAAGATGAAACAACACCTGAAAAAATACAGGAGTCAGCACTAACACATGAAAACAATATTATTAACCAAAACAAAGAAGAGGCTGAAAGCAAAAATCCAACTGGAAAAAAATAAGCCTTAACTAATGACAAGTCTGAAGACACCAAGCCAAAATCACTGTGAACACTAAGAATTAAAAATAACACAGACATTGAAATAACACAACTAATCACACCAAAGATTCCACAAAGTATACAAACAAACACAGACCAAAAGCAAAGTACATGGCAATTACTAAAAAAAATAGATGGCCAAAAAGGCAAGAATTAAAGAGCCAAGCACAAGCATCTATGAAGAGCAGTACCAAACAATAGAAACAACTGATGAAGAATTTGAAGAGATTACAAAGATGCACAAGATTGGTCAGCAATAGAAAAGCAAAACATGAACAAACACACCTACAAGACATATCTCAATGAAAATAAAACTCAAAGTGATTAATGTTACAGGTTTGAATTCAACCTCAAAAATTTTCAAGGTAAGATAATGGATAAAAGACACACACTGACACACACTTGGATTTCTTGAAAACAAAGTCTATGCTGGATCCCAGACTGACCCAGCCAATTATTTAAACAGACCCCCAGATTTTATGCATGCTCTAGGAATAACTCCCTTGGCAGAGACTGGTCTTTTAATAGCTATGGGCTGTCCTTTCACTACTTTTAAAACAATTTATATAGATTCGAACCTACTCATTGCAACATTCTACTACAGAACTTAATGATTAATATAATATTCATATACATGTCTATATAAACCAACAAGATCACCACCATAATTGCAACTATTAACTCTATGCTGGCTGCCACAGAAAACCCACTATTTTAATAGGTGATTGCAATACAACATATCCAGAATTCATACAATGATGGCTTCATAGAATATCTATACCACTGATGAGTGCTCAAGAATTTTTACCAGACAGTGCCAATATTATTCCACACTGGCCACTATTCCTCACTCATTGATCTGTGTTTCTATGCCCCAATACTTCACCATCTGATAAAAATAAAACCCACCCTATCATCTTTCTCATATCACTCAGCTCAGATCATAACAATTAACTTCAACTAAATCCAGGCACCCATGCTCCCACTAACAAAAATGATAAAAGTCTTGCTTCCCACAGCCACCCTCAAATTTGTTTTTTTTTTAAAAACATATATCATGCTCAACAAAATACAAAAAATGAATTTCAACCTCATACAGCAATATCAAGGTTATATCAAAATACTCACCTTCAACATTAACCACATTGTAATGAAGCAGCCACCATCCACAAAACTGATGACCCTTGCAGATCAGCTTCACAGACAATTAATAATGATCAAACTATCACAACAATATATTTTTAAGATAGCGCACACATATAACAATTCCTATGATAGATTTACAATATTTATTTGAAAGTAAAAAAAGCAAAGCATGCCTTATCAAACAGCACACTTGGACCAGGGAGTGTGTAAGATGAGCACTTGGAAACCCACCAAGCATTAAAGTGTCAGTGGTGTTACAAACAGATGAGGGAATGTATGAAGGACACAATATGATTATGTCTATTTTTGAATATTTCAATCAGAAACTTCAAGCAAGACAAATACTAAAAAATTCACCTTACCCACTTGAAAAAGCAGAAACAAAAACCCCACAGACATTTTCATAGCAAAGCTAGCTAGCATACCAGATGCATGTTACCCAGGTAGTCCTGGAATCATATTATTTGTATTAAAACATCTTAGCCAATACCCAATAAAATATCTATGTAAATTGGAAAATCATTTGGCACAAGAAATTTAGCATATAGCCAGGTCTGTCCAATTGCAATAGTACCGTACAACAAAAAGATCACCCCCTCCTTAATGACATACAGCTAATATCAATGGGACCATTATCAATTAAAATTTTAGAAAAAGTCATAAAGCAAAAATAGAACCCTACATAATGTGGCTAATTTCAAAGGCTCAATAAGCAAAGAAAAATTCATCAACAGTACAAGCAGCTCTGCTCTTCAAACCTATTCTAACATCATTCATGTAATAAAAAATTTGGCCCCATAGCAGTCCAACTCAATATAGAATGAGTGTTTGACTCAATTGACACCACCATACTATTAGAGATGCTCAGAAACATGGAAATACCCAGGATACAACTGTATCTCATAGCAAACCCACTCCTAAATTATGAGATACATATAATGCTTAATGGAAGAAACTCACTATCATTCAATTCAATACAGTCAATATCACAAGGGTCCCCCTCAGTGCATTGCTGTTTATAATATATATATAAATTCCCTCATTTTAAAGATACAGCAAATGTTTGATGGGATTCAAATACCTGGGACAGCCCAATAAATAGCATGCATAGCATGTATGGATGATGTCATAGTCTTCCTATCATCAAAGAAAATAAATATTCCAATTACAAAAGATACTAGAAGATTACACAATGCAATACAAGCTGAGATTCAACCCATAACAAACAACAGCCTGGTCACTTTATAGAGTTAGATAGTGCACATCCATATATCAATCAAAACCAATCTCATTCCTAGGATTTCCATTTCATATGGGAATTACAGGTATGAGATGCAACATTCAAAATAGGCTGAAAGAAGAATCTAAGCAAATGGTGGACTCCCTTTCAAAAAAACATATTCAAAAGTACAACTAATTAATCAACTCATTACAACAAAAATAATATATTATGTGCCTATTATAACTTTTTTCAAAGTGTTCACCTCAAAAATCAAAATCATATGCAATAAACTCATTTGGTCCAGGAAGACAGTGGCAATATTAGCAAAAAAATTTAATCACCCACTCATTAAAAATGGACTTGGACAACATAATATCAAATCTTCCTTACACAAAAATGGTTTGCATACCACATTTATATGTATTCATTGAAATTTTTTTATTGACATAATTTTATGCTATCATTGATTTCTCTTGTATCTACTCTAAGGTGTAAATAAAGTTTTAATTTTGAAAGTAAAAATGAGAAACTTAATTATCACTACTCTTGATCAATTCTCCAAGCTCAGGCAACTAGTTCAAGTCACCCCAATTGACAGACCACCTCAAAAGGGATTACATATTTCAACTATTATATATCAATGCAAGACAACAGTAAATATACCAGAACAATGTACACACAAATATGCATACTGGGACATATACAATATGGTGCATAAAGATATTAATACTAATGACCTGGCCCCAGTGCTAGGAATAAACAACAATAAATTAATCAAACAGTATAAGAAGTGGGCATTAAAATCCAAATTTTTTGGACTTTATACTGAAAATGAAGCTATCTGTAATGCCAACTATCTTCTTTCTTCATCATAGAAAAATGTATATAACTATAGACCTTTTCTGCAGACTCTGCCATAGAGCAGAAGAGATTCTAAACCATCTGATCTACAAGTGTACAGGACTAGACCAATAAATAAAAGATTACAGGAGCCACCACAGTTATCCAAATAATTTCTGAATATCAAGACAAATCAACTCCAAACATTAGGACTGCTACTTTCATTCTTTACTCATGATGGTGTATGAGGTGTATTTTCCTAATAGCCAATAACACCAGGTGTCACATATCAACATTTAATAATAAATTGACACACATATAAAACAGAGACAAGATAATCACAAGCACTTATTTATATGCAGCAACATGGTCACTGCTGAAACAAAGATCAATGTTATAATTACCTTTGGTGAGAAGAAAAACCACATAACCAATACTGGGAAGATAAGAGAGTGAGCACTGTTAACTAACAAGAAAATCTTACATAACATATATTATATCTAGAAAGAAATTACTTTTAATATTAAAAACTAATTGATATTATTGGTAGCACATCAGTATTCCCATAGTTGAAAGCCTTGTTACTCATATAAAAAAAATCAACTGGACAATTGATACACTAAAGGACACTTATATGCAAAACTCTTATGATGTATGTACCCCTGTACATTAATCTATGTAACAAAACTAGATGTAAAAATGAATTTCAATGTAAACTAATTAGATTAATAAAGAGCATTTTGAAACAACAACAACAATAATAATAATAACAATAATAATAATGATGATGATGATGATGATGGTGATAATTATAAAAATAAACCTGAGCAGATCACCATTTAGAAATGGACTTGGACTCCATACAATCAATGTTTTTTAGACACAGAAATCAATAAATCTATTAACAGCCACCATAAAAAGATTTCCAGACCTGGAGTGTGTGATCAATATAATACCCACAGACAGACCACTCCCTTCATATGGATATCTATACAAACTGATTGAAGAACTCAACCAATGTATAGCAAAATATCACTCAATAATGATAACAAGTATACATACTTGGACATGTATAATATCCTAAACCCAAACCAGACACTTCATCTATATCCATCAGCTCTTAGAATAGACAACAGGAAACTACTGCAACAATTCAGAAAGTGGTCACTAGAACCAAAATTATTTGATTTTCTACTTAAGTTTCATCTAAATGCTCTACCATAACACATTTCCTTAGATTTCATTGATTCTATACAAATATAGACCCTCTTTGTGGACTATATCATAGAGAAAAAGAGAAACAAGCTCATTTCCTTCATTCCTGCACTGCACTGGAAATAATAAGTCACACAATGTTTACCACATACAGAAAGGGTAATATTTCAATTGATAAAATAATAAATACATTTAAAAGGGGAAACTGTCTGCTACTCATGCAGCAACATACAGTCTTTATGCCTACTGGTATACCAGATGCATCTTTGCTCTTGCTAATAACCCTTGATGCCACCCAGCAATATATTCAATAAAACTAGAATTATTCAGAAAAAGAGACAGCATTCTAGATCAATCAGGTGTGTTTGCAGCCAAATGGTCACATTTGAAACTTTAAGATCAAGTCTATGAAATATAAGTCCAATATGACAGATGATGACACTTTCAATATCAGCAATTTTCAACCATAAACAGATGCAAGCATAAACCGAACTAAATAGAAAACCAGATTCTAAAACAAACAAAAAAAATGCAGAAATAATAAAGACTTATGTATTGAAAAGATATTTTAATTGGTCTTCTTGCATAGTTGTAATTTGTTTTGCAATTGTAACAGAAATCAATATATTACTAGATGTGACTCCGAAATCTTCTAGACTCAATAAAGTTTTGCTTTGCTTCGAAGAAGAAGACAAATAATAATAATAATAATAATAATAATAATAATAATAATAATGATGATGATGATGATAATAATAATAATAATAATAATAATAATGATAATAACAACAACAACAATAATAATAATAATAATAATTATTTATTATATGCACTTCAACACTTTTGCTTTAACAAAAATAAACAAGTAAATATTCATACATTATTAATAAGTACAAAATGAATATACAATAAACAAAACATTATTCAATATATTAACATTTTAACAAAAATATACAATAAAGAAAACTACAATTCTTAATCAAAATATATATAAATACATGTTATATACATATATAATACATTATCTACAGTAAATTCAATTTTTTTTTAATATTATTTATAAAGTAATCACAAAAAATATGTGTTATTGAATTTTTGATCTGTTAAATACAGATTTGTTAAAAAAATAATTTTTACTTCTTTTAATATTAAAAGTGTATGCTTCCCTTAACAAATGAGAGAAATACTGCCCTAAAAAGGGTTTTGTTGTGTTCCTATAAACCAATTTATAAACCACAAATATGTTCAAATATAAACATACTGCTTTATTTTTTTCTGTTTATTTCATATTTTATAATATTGTCTTTTAGTTTCATTAAAACCTTTTCTTTCTGATATACTTCAACATCATATCTAATAGTAACTTTTCACTGTATTCTACTAGCTTCCATATCTTCCCAATGAAAATTATTGACATTGCACTTCTTTAGAATGTTTTTGAGATATACACATTTTTAGATATACTTAAACTTAATTTCATATGAATATTTCTATTTTTGATATATATACAATTTTAGGTGTACTTAAACTTATCTTCATATATATATATATATATATAGATAGATAGATAGATAGATAGATAGATAGATAGATAGATAGATAGATAGATAGATAGATAGATAGATAGATAGATAGATAGATAGATAGATAGATAGATAGATAGATAGATAGATAGATAGATAGATAGATAGATAGATAGATAGATAGATAGATAGATAGATAGATAGATAGATAGATAGATAGATAGATAGATAGATAGATAGATAGATAGATAGATAGATAGATAGATAGATAGATAGATAGATAGATAGATAGATAGATAGATAGATAGATAGATAGATAGATAGATAGATAGATAGATAGATGATAGATAGATAGAGTAGATAGATAGATAGATAGATAGATAGATAGATAGATAGATAGAAGATAGATAGATAGAGAAGAAGAAGAAGAAGAAGAGAAGAAGAGAAGAAGAAGAAGAAGAAGAGAAGAAGAAGAAGAAGAAGAAAGAAGAAGAGAAGAGATAGATAGATAGATAGATAGATGATAGATAGATAGATAGATAGATAGATAGATAGATAGATAGATAGATAGATAGATAGATAGATAGATAGATAGATAGATAGATAGATAGATAGATAGATAGATAGATAGATAGATAGATAGATAGATAGATAGATAGATAGATAGATAGATAGATAGATAGATAGATAGATAGATAGATAGATAGATAGATAGATAGATAGATAGATAGATAGATAGATAGATAGATAGATAGATAGATAGATAGATAGATAGATAGGTGGATAAGTGGGTGGGTAGGTGGGTGGGTAGGGAGGTAGGTAGGTGGGTAGGTAGGTAGGTAGGTAGGTAGGTAGGTAGGTAGGTAGGTAGGTAGATAGGTAGGTAGGTAGGTAGGTAGGTTTTAAACTTCTATTCAATCAAATAGTCATGAAAGAAATGATCAGAAGCATATAAAAATAATAAATTCTCCCCAAGCTGTTTATTTCATGCTGAAGCAGCACTTGTTTTAAAACCCACATCACAACCTCTTGCACATATCTTCATCATTAGTTTAGTATTTATAGATAACAAATTACTATAGCTTGTGTTTTTCTGAAGGTTTGTGATGCTGTATTTTTATATTGGACTATTTCCATCATCTAATATGTGTGTTGAATGTCTTTAAAAAAGTTTAATTTTTAGTTAAATATTCCAAATGCATTCAACTGTTAGTAATATCACAGCAAACAGGTTAGTATATGCACCAACTGTTAGTAATATCACAGCAAACAAATGTTAATAATATCACAGCAAACAGGTTAGTATATGCACTAACTGTTAGTAATATCACAGCAAACAAATGTCAAAAACTTTCTGCAGTCACAATTTTAGCATAAGCCACTTTATGTAAATATATTAGTGATTGTTAATGATCACTTATTAAATAAGAAATATCCCAAATATGCACTTTAAATGTCAGTTAATGAATAATATGTCTGCATTGTTATAAATAAATCAGCAACTAATTTTTTTTGCCCGTGTTGCCAGTTAGATAGACATCACACCATTCTCACACAAGGAAGAGACTGTTTTCTGGCCACTTTTAATACCTCATGGAATAATGTATAATCATTGCATTATATATTTTCAGGTTTTTGTTTTTATTTGAGTTATCTACCATCTTAGTTCAATCATATTTCAACCATCAATCAATGCAGAAGTCAGATCAATATTTCTTCCTGGCTAGGACATACATAGCATACGTTATAATTCAACTTCATATTTTTATATATAATTAAAAATAACTTCATATATTTATTTTAGTTATGTTTATATATATATATATAATTTCAGTGAGTTTAATAAACTGATGTATGTATTGGTGAATGTAGTAAAAACTTATTAACGTCATTTTTAAATCACTATTTATTTATAGTTGTTTTTTTTTTTAATTTTAAAATCAAGATATAATTTTATTCAATTAAAGTTAAATTATAAGACTGAGCACAATTTTCTGTTGCAAGTAAGAATTTTCATAAAAAGATAGCAATTTTATACGTTGATGTTTTAATATATATATATATGATTATGCTTATTATGTTTTAACGGTCTCTCAAGTAATAATAAACTTTATTTATTGATTGAAATATAAAATATAATTATTAATTAATGTTCTTATTTCATCACACATCTTCTACAGAAAGGCGATTAACATTTTTTAAAGGTATCTTTTTCAAAAATGTTGAAAGTGACATTTAATTGCCCAGCATAATGCTTCATAATGGTTCCTTAATGATTAGACGAAGTAAAGGGCGTTTTATTATATTAATAATTAAAACTAGTTGTTTTACTTTAAGTCCATCATTTTTTTAATAACATTTGCTCTAGAAAAAAAAAACTATTTTCTATCTATATCACTCATATATATATATGTAATTAAATTTCCAAAAAAAAAAATCAATTTATTTGTGCTATACTTAGAAAAAAAATAACTGGAAAGAACAGGTGCTTTTAAATTAACTTTAAAACACTTTTAAAAACTTATTTTTTATAATGATAAAGATTTTAGCTTTCTCGTTCAAAAAACAAGTTGTTCTGTCTGTCACATTTTTTTCTATATATTATAAAACACTTTTTATAAAGTTAGATAGAAGTGTGTGACAAATACTTTTTTAACAATAACAGCTTAGTCATTTTTTTTATACAATAGCAATTACTATTACTTCTTGTATTTGTTTTTTTTTTTGCTTACTTTTGCATCCAATTGTCTATTGCAAAATTTTTTTAAAGAATAATGTAAAAACTTTCTTTTTATGTATGTGTATATGTATTAATAATTGCTCAGGTTCGCAATTTTTCTCTTACTATTTCAGTATTTAAGCATTTTTATTTAGTTTGGAAATGTTTTTATGTCATCATGAATCCCAATTCGGGATTACATTTATTCCTATACTTTTTTTTTATTTACTATTGAGGTATTTTCAACTTTTACAAGACTACTTGCAGTTTCAATTGCTTTTATTTTTTAAGTTTACTTCTGTCTATTACAGACATATATAACTATCAATGAAAGTCCCTGGACCCAGTGGCAGAAAGTGCCAAGTGACCATTACCTAAACTTTACTCAAATTTTTTCATTGGCAGAGACGTTTAAAATATAAATGAAATATGAATTAAAGACATATAAAAATATAAATGAAATATGGACTATAAAAAATTGAATTTTTTTTATTTCTCTTATAGGTAATTAATAAAAAATTAAATTTAATTAAATATTTAAATCATAAAGAAGATAAATATCTTCATGTAGGTTATATCTGGATAACCGTATTAAATTTTAATATACCTCTATTAATATATTTACTTAACATAGTCTATAAACACGATGCATATGTTTAAATATTAACTGACAATAGAATATAAATTTCCATGTTAAATCTTTCCAAATTTATAATAGAAAGTTTACAGAAATGAAATTCTAGAAAAAAATATTTTGAAATTATATTGTTTTATTTATTGATTTTTCTTTTTTCATTGAATAGTATTTGTGAATAAATTTCCACTGAAAACTGTTTTCCTTTCTATATAAGTACTACTGTTTTTTTATTTGGCGGACCATATAATCTCTTCAAGAACTATATATGTTGATGTTGCAAAAATCATCATTATGATTGCAATGCTTATTATTTCTATTTGTAAGAATATTGAGAATCTTCTTACCTTGTAGAGTATTATTTTTGAAGAAAGTCTTAATGTTTTCACATCCACATAAACAAAAATTAAAATGTTAAATAAGATTTATTAAACGAGTATACTTTCTACACTGCATGTGCATCATAATTACGGATGTTCTGTTATGATTGTGACTCACACTAGTCGAAAGTATACTTACTCTATTTTTATATTATTAATAATAAATGATAGAGTATCAAAATATATGTATAAGCCATTAAATAACTTACTCCTGAGAAAAGATCATTCTTTTAGTCAATCAACAGAAGAGAAGTGAAAGAGAAGTCATTACTTCCTAAAATTTGAATTGTTTTCATCCCTGTTTTATGTTTTAATTAACAATATCTAAATATTCATCAATTAAATTGATTATGTCCTGGCTACCTGAATAAAACATTTTAAGCATGATTGGAAGCTCAAATAATTTTCAAAATTTACTGGCTTAAAATTAACATTATGACATAAAGATAACCAATAAAAGACACTACATTTCTAGCCAGTATATATATATATATATATATATATTTATATATATATATATATATTGTAACCCTCAAATGAGTGATCACACTGGTTAGCACCATTATGACTATGGATTTTACACACCACAGAATATGAGTCCTCTTATAGATAAAATACAATATAATATCAATACAAATAATATAATCTCAGATTCTTATTAAAATCTTATCTAAGGTTCTTATTGAAATCTGAGGTTTTTATTCAAATAAATCTACATACTAGATTCTAACTTTATGTACATATCTGGGTTTGTGCATAGACTTGATAAAATAAATAATTATTATGCTAAACACTTGAACATTATTAAATGCAATAACCATTTTAAATTCTTATACATTAAATATCTTATCTTCTTCTAAAATGAATGAAAATACCTAAATATCTGAATAATTCAGATAAATATCTGACTAGCAAATAAAACACACTTCAAATATTTTAAAATTCTTCTCATATAAACATTTATCTTCATACAACCTCCAGACATATTTTATTTTAATATTCTCATATATGGACTTGTACAATATAATAAAAAATAAAATAATGCAGCAGGTAGAGAGTGCTTTTACATTATCCACTACATCATCAAGCCCTCTTATAATAAGATATATCAACATATGTGAAATAAATAATAAATAAATAGAATAAGAAAATTGAATGTGATTTTTGAAATGTACTCTCATATACTATAATATTTAATAAAACTTTAATAAATAAGATTTTCTAAAAAAATGGATGTAATGATGGCAACAAAAACATAAATGTATTTAGGAAATAATAAAATATTTATTTACAAACCTAGAATAAACCAGTTTTCTCTCCCTTTATAGTAAATATTTATCCAGCATTATTATTAATCCTAATCTAGGTTAACACTCTAACCTGCACATTTCTGAACCTGATTATGTGCTTGACTTAACCTGTTATATATAAATAGATGCTATAGGAGTGCTATTAAGTTAGTTATATAACTTTGGCTATTAAGTTCCATATGATTTAGCAGACTACAAAAGAGCTGGAAATTCGGCATATTAATATAGGCATAGACTTGAATACCACACACCACTGTATTGAACATGTATAATGAGATGATATCTAACATATAATCTCATTAGTTATGTAATGTTTGTGAGCATAATCTTTCATGTTCCAATTATATAATTTTGTATATTTTAGTTTTTCCATCTTTTATTGTCTTTATTAAATTAATATTATTTAAAATACAACGTGTGTATAAATCAAATCAGTGTTAATTTAGTTATTTTATGAGTCTCTTGTTCCACCCCATCTGACTGCTGGACCATTATTAAGTTAAATGCATGTGCACCTTGGGAAATGTCATCCATAGAGTATTCGATCATTGAGCAGAGGTGGAAGGATTAAATGTTGGCCAGATTCTGGATCTTATCATCTAGATTCAACCAGCTTTAGTATGTTTTGCCTGTGTTCTAGATTTTGTTACCTTGAGTGACAATTCTTACTGTTATAATATATATATATATTATAATTTCTGCAATAAGTTAATATGCATATATTTTATGTATTAGTATGTGTACATATATATATATGGGTGTGTGCATGCATGTGTGTGTGTCTAATAAATCACTAAATCAGGTTTTCAATTGAAATCTAAAAAAAATCACCTGTTATTTAAAAAGTATTAAGCTCAATTTTAAAAGCTGTCATTTGAACCAAAAAACTCTATACTGCTCTCTTGCAGTTTTTTACTTAAATTATGTCTTTGAAAAAAACAAACACACAAATAAAAAAAATCTTTATTTTGCCCTCTTACATATCTTACTTAAACTATATCTATGAAACAATGACATACAAAATCAAGCAAACATACAAGGATATGCAAGTTAAATAAAAGCATTTCAAAACAATATGTCTACATTTAATAAATATATCCTGTTTATTTGATAATCAGAAGTTGACTTCATTACACTTGAATATACATACATAGATATATAAAACGAATAGATTTTTGTGAATTTAAACTTTTATATTATTACATATTATTTAACATAAAATAAATGGACTGACTTCTCTTAGTGCATATACATTTTAACTATAATTAAATTGTTGGATTTCTAATATATATGATGAGACTAAGTCATATCTGAAATGCATTATATAGTTTATAGTATGAAGGATCAATTTACTTTTTATTCAATGGCAAATAGCATTACATGTTTAAATTGCCATCAGAGAATACTCATCTCTCATTTGTTACACATTCATATAAAGATTCAGAACATGTTATATTTAAATAGAGTGTTTAATTTAAAAAATATATGATTTTCAACTAAAATGAAAATGAATTGTAGTCAAACTTCTTATACTTTTTATGATAGCTCATTCTAAGTGAAACTTATACTGATGGTTTGAATTTAGTGGGAGCACCAGCTATAACTTTAAAAGTATGGTAGTAATCATCACATAATCAATCTATTCCTACTACATGTTTCATAGTGATTGCTGCTTCACATGTGATAATTAGTTTACATGTAAATAATAATATGCTGTCTAATTATTGCATGTATCAAATAGAGGAGAGTAGTATGTATGGTAAACTACTACTAACAGGGCATAGAAAAGATAAGAAAGATATTCAAAGAGTGGAAATTATAATAAATTTTAATAAACTATAATAAAAGAAAAATTAAGGAGGCAATTTTAATAAATAGAAATAAAATACAATTAATAGACAAGCTGCTAACATTAAAATTCAGGATTCATGGAATTTGCATTGTTGACATTTGTTTCCATTATATTTTTTTTAAAATTTGACAGCAGTTGAGGAGGGTTAAGGAATTAACTGAAAGTACTACAGTGAATTGAAAGACTGTTCATAATAGTTAATTACCATAATAATTATGATTTTTATTATATATATATATATATATATAATTCCAAATACAATGATAACAAAATGGTTCTTTGTATATAAAGAAGATTGTCTTGAATACTTAAGGCAGAGAGTGTGAATATTAATCAATCTAATTATTTATTGTAAGACATTTATTAAACAAATTGATTTTTTTATTTAACCAAGTAAAGAAACTTTTCTTATGTTAAACTTTGTAATAATCATTTAAATGATTTACATGTAATAAAGTAAATCACAATGTGATTATATATATATGAAAAACAAAAAACAAGTTAAAAACTTGCTAACGCTTGTATTTATGTCAACAGATGGTGTTCTACCAAAAACACTGTCAAGCATATGTTTACATAAACGTCAGAGCAAGCATTCACTATCTCTAACTTTAATTCCACTTTTCAGATCATGATTTCAAGCTATTTGCTATCATCAGTGAAAGATAGGAATAAGAAACTAGATCTAAACACAAACTCTGAGCGTTAGCAAGTTTTTAACTTGTTTTTTTGTTTTTCATAAATGTACCTTTGAGGTCTTTCTAGCAGTGATATATATTGCAGAGGCTTCTACTATGTGGTGATGCTGAACTGATATCAGACCCATATAGCTATCTGGCTTGCTATGCTGAGTTTGAAGACATTACATGTCTAAAAGATTCACGCTTGCAAGCTGAATAGAAACTGTTTCATAAATGCTCAGATTTTGTGTTTAGATCTAGTTTCTTATTCCTGTCTTTCACTGATGATAGCAAATAGCTTGAAATCATGATCTGAAAGTGGAATTAAAGTTAGAGATAGTGAATGCTTGCTCTGACATTTATGTAAACATACGCTTGACGGTGTTTTTGGTAGAACACCATCTGTTGACATAAATACAAGCGTTAGCAAGTTTTTAACTTGTTTTTTGTTTTTCACAAATGCACCTTTGAGGTCTTTCTAGCAATTATATATATTGCAGAGGCTTCTACTATGTGGTTATGCTGAACTGATATCAGATCCATATAGCTATCTGGCTTACTATGCTGAGTTTGAAGACATTACATGTCTAAAAGATTCACACTTGCAAGCTGAATAGAAACTGTTTCATAAACACTCAGCGTTTGTGTTTAGATCTAGTTTCCTATTCCTGTCTTTCACTGATGATAGCAAATAGCTTCAAATCGTGATCTCAAAGGGGAATTAAAGTTAGAGAGAGTGAATGCTTGCTCTGATGTTTATGTAAACATACGCTTGATGGTGTTTTTGGTAGAATGCCATTTGTTGACATATATATATTAAATGTATGTAAATAAATCATTTTTTATAGCGCGATGTTTGTAAACTGTAATATTTAACACAGCATTATGCTGTTGCACATGCGCTTTGAAGATTTTAACTATAAATGAATGAATACTATTCATTCATTTATAGTTAAAATCTTCAAAGCACATGTGCAACAGCGTAATGCTGTGTTAAATATTATATATATATATATATATATTGTAAAGATTGGGAGGCTATACCTTTGCAGTTATTATGATATAAGTATATATATATATATATATATATATATATATATATATATATATATATTAAAAGAAGGAAATGAAAGGTAGCAGAGATATTTTTTGATTATGCACAAAGTTTCAATTACTTATAAGTAAAAAAAAACATAGATATCCTTATCAGTTTAATGTATATATTTTCCTTTATAAAATTGATTATCTAATATATATATATATATATAGTGATATTTTTTGAGATTAAGATAGAAAATGCTGTAATTTTTTTCCTCTTCATTTATCTTTGTTTGATTTTGTTGTATATTTTTTTTGGTTGTTGTTATTATTTTTCTATTTCCACCCACTTTTGTGGTATACATTTGTTTATGATTGTAGATTGGTAATGATAATGATATATACAAAGTAAAACAAACTATATGAAAATCATTTTGTGAAATACTAATGATTGTAATATAGAAAAATTGTATAAAATATTTATTTGTTGAAAAAAATTTATGATTTATCCATATGTATTCATTTATTGTATTTATACTGAATTGTTTAGATTTATTTTACATATTTACAAGATTTAATCATTTATTTATTTTAAAACAATTGTAAAATATTTAAAAATAAGTTTTAAAAAAATTGATAATTATATTAATAAGAGGTTTTAGACATTTTTTTTTTTGAAAGTGTAAGCAGAAATGCCATAGCAACTAATGACACAACAAAGGAAGAAGAGATGTGCTTATAATTTTTATTATTATTGACAATTATTTTGGCTGGAAAATGGTTACAAACAACTTTCTCTTTTACCTAAATTTTAATTAATGGAACTTTACCTTCATTAAATAATACTAGAAAATAATTGACTAAGGAAGACTTGCTAGCTGAAAGATGTGATTCATCTTGCTCTATCTTACATTAATTGCCATCTGAATGATGGGAAAAATTATCAACAAGCATGCAGCTAAAAGGAGGGAGACATTATTTTAAAAATGAATTGGTATACCTATTTTTAAGATTGAGATAAGAATTCTAGTAATAAAAATATTTGAAATAACTTAGCACTTTTGTTAGATCATCTTACTTTGACAAGTAGAAAGAATGCTTTAAGAAATATCAACGTTAGTTACATATAAAATTTAAGCATTTATCAATAAGAAATTGTTGGATATGTTAATCAGATTCAAGCAATATTAAACCTAAACTTTTACAATAACTGTCAGTAATATTTACTAAAACTGTAACCTTTAGGAATAAGCTTCTGAAAAATTCGAAAGTAGAGATCTCTACAGGTCTTAGACACTTAATATAATAATGTGCGTTTAATAAAATTTATAATTATAACTGTCAGTTTAAAAAATAAGAAGAAGAAAAATGATATAAAAAAGTCAATCAAAATAATTAAGTTTTAAAAAAGGTTAAAGTGTACAAGTTTATTTTTGTTCTGTGTTTTCTTTTTAGTTGTCATAACAAACCAACAATCCATTAGGCTTTTTTTTGTTTTGTTTTAATACATATATTTAATATTTATATGGCATATACATAATACATAATGAATGCTTTACAAGAGCTTTATTAACATTTATTTTCATGAAACCATATATATATAAATGTATTAATATTATTATCATTAAGGTTTTTTTTTTCTTTTGGCAAATAATTTATAGCTATAATCAAGATACTTTTGAGAGATAGTTTTATTGTTTTATATATTCTATTTGAGCATTTATATACATAAACAAAAATTATTTCTTTATCATTTATGAAAAATTATTATATGAAGATATTTATTCAAATTATTATAATTTAGTGACAAGATCTCTCTTTAGATTTTGAAAAATGAACATGATATAGAGGAATATATCACTTGTTTTAGCCATAATTGAGGATTATCTATAGCATAAAAGGGATCAATTTAGTAAGTCTGCATTTGATACTTCAAAAGAAAAAAGTGTAGTTTAGGAAACATATATTTAGATTCATCATAGTAAAAACAATATTGATATTTTCTTTGACTGCAAGGTAGTATGATTCTACTTTAAAGAATTTATCTTTGATTTTAAATCATTTGATATTTTCAAATGATATTAATATCATCATCATCATCATCATCATCATTATTATTATTATTATTATTATTATTTTTATTATTATTATTATTATTATTGCATCTTATTTATTTTTAAGAAGTAAATGGTCTTCATTCAGATGCAAATGTAACTTAATAAATGTCTTGTTAACAAATATTATAAACAATAATGTTATTGAAATCAGATGAAAAACCTATAAAATAAAATAGTGTATATTATGCTTTGTTGTTTCATTGTTTTGCTATTCATAAAAGAAAAAGAGAATACAGATCATAAATAAAGACATACCATTTGTTTTACTTAAAGTGACTGTGTGAAATTTTCTTTCTAATCACTTATGAGTACACTTGGGACATTGTGTAATACTTGAGTTTATTAATTTAATTATTTTTAGCTGAGACTATTTAAACGCTAATGATAATTTGCTTAAACATTAATTGGCAGTTATATTATAGAACATTATTGATTTAGAGCTATTAAATAAATTATTTATATTTAGTTGTTTATTAATATAAATTACATTCAACAAAATATTCTCTTTGTTTCTACTTTATCTTTTGTCAAGTCTTCAAGTTTCATTAACAGTTTTTAATTGTTAAACCTGAAAACAAGCTATTGAAATTTTGAGAAAGATAATAAAGTTTAATATATTTTTGTCTATGTTATGACTTTGATTTAATTATTTGCAAGGTATAATTTCAAAAGCTAGCCTAGTAACATATTAACTATTAGTAAAGTTAGACATATAGCTGAGAAAGCTTCTTGTTCTCTGTTTTTTATATAATTAAAAGGTCAATTTTTTATAATGATAATCTAGATGTATAGAATTTAAAGAGTACTTGAAGGAGAAAACTTTTATATAGGATTTAAAAAACTAATTTACTTATTCTTGCTGATTTCTAGTAATATACTACTTTGATATGAAATATTTGTTTTGTCATTTTAATATTATTATATTTGGGCATTATCAAACCTGAACCTTTCAATTTTTTTTTTGTATCATTACAATTATGCTGACCAAATTTTGAGATATAACAAAGATTATATCATTATCACCTTATGTTCTATTTCAATTTACCTTTTATTTATATGTATTATACCATTTCAATTTGATGCAATTCACGGGGCATATTGATTAAGTCAAATCTTTCCCATTTCTTAGCATTACAATTTGATACAACTAACATGGACTTGAAATATGAAATCTCAGTATTGCTATCAGTGTAAATGTATTTTTTACATGATCTAATAAGTGATTCACATAATTTTAAGAAGTGTCAATGAAGCAGTAATTTTCTTTTGACACAAGTTTATGCCATTAATATTTAAGTAATGCTATAATATAAAGTATGAAAATATAACATTATTGAAGTTGAGAGCTTAATCATCAAGACAAATATAAAAAAATTAAGGATATGGTTGTTTATTTTTCTCTATTTTTTATGTATGCTTTGTATGATGATTGTTTTATATGAGCAAGGGATAACAAATCTCAGATAGTTTGTATGAGAATAGGTTGTAAATATATAAAATTATTTTTGTATATACATTTCTTTAAGTATATTAGAATTGATAACAGACTAATCTTAGTATTAAGAATTATGGATAATATTTATGAAATGTTAGGAGAATGAGCATTAGTTTGTCTGACCTGATGAATGTAATTAAAGCATAAACTATGAATCTTTACTTCATAAAGAAAAGGGCAGTTATACTTTCATCTGGAATGCAGAAGCCATATTTTTAGCTGAGTTAACAAACAAATATCATGATAGAAATTCATATCATTGGTGTGACATGTATGATTTATTCTATAAATATCCTACTAAGAGAAAATTGAAGAAAATAATAATGATAGGAAGTAAAGGAAATGGAGAATTAGAGATAGTTATTCATAATAAAAAATTTATTTATTCTGTAGAATCCATATTTTTGCATATTTTAAGTTAACTATTTTGTTCATAAGTTATCTAAAGGGTGTAGTGTTTTTGACTTATTTTTCAAATATACATTCAAAATCAAATTTGATATTATAAGCCACATGTTAATAATTTTTATTCTGTTTGAAAAAAATTATCAAAATCTTTATGTTCTGCTTTATTATGATGGAATGTTACAATACTCTAAACCCTTGTTTATTGAATTGTTGTTGCTAAAACTGTTTATTAATTTTCATACACATTTGAGATAATAAAATGTCCATCATTTTAAGTTAGTAAAATAAATCAATGATTATAAGCTTCAGAGGTGGTTTGGTAATTGGTAATTAATAAGTTATTTCCTTATTGAAACTGAATTGAATACCACATTAGTCATTCACAGGAGCATCAGTTTAAAAAGTTATTCCAACATCTATGAGGAATTTTACAGGATTGATGAAAAGGTTGGAGTAAATGCTTATATGATTGATAAATCAAATAGGCTGAATAAAGCATATGATGCTAGAAGCTTCATGCCAATGTATCATAAAGAATCAGCATTGATTTAACTCAAATGTGCCCTTGTCAATTTTTATATTTCCATAGGTCTTGCTAATGATGATTAAATATTACCCCATGATAATTATTATTTATTTTCAAAGTAAATGAGTGATTTAGTTTGAAAAAGGAATGAAAATTTTTGTATTTTATGTGCCATTTGACATTACATTATACTTTAAAAAAAATTTTTTTAATGGAAATTTGTTAATGTTGGGATTTACTGATGTAATTGTATTTTGAATAATCAATAAAGATGACTCCATTTATGTAGCTGATGTGTTTAGAGCCAGAAAAGAGTGATGATTTATTATTTTTTTATTTTGTAGCAACATTAAGCATTTAAAATGAAGTATGCTGTATATATCAAAACTCCTGATGATGAAATGAACTTTTATTGATGTTAAAATGAATTTATTTAAATTTTGATATTTGTCCTTACTTATCGAAAAGTTATGGGATAAGGTATATATATATATATATATTATGTATTTATAAAGATTTGAAATCAAAATTGTGTGATTTTGGAACATTTAATTAAAATTTATAATTAAGGAAAGGTTATAACACCCCAGAAACTTATCAGCAGATTTAAAATCAAATTATATGATTGGAAAAATTAATTAAAATGTATAATCCAGAAGCAAAGTAAATTCTTAAAAGCTGTTGAGGCTGATAAGATGAACATATAAATAGGCCATGTTTTAAGCTTGAAAAAAGAGAAACTACATTTTGAATAGCGTGGGCCATCAGAATATATGCTAGTTTTAGAACTGAAATGTCAAGCTAGAAGGGTAGTCTTGGCTGCCACTCTGTAATGGAGGCAACAGGTTTGCTGCCATCAGACACTGTCATAACCAGTATGCTGCAATAAGATCTACAGCCTAACCATGAAAAGAAGAGGATGCCACCCAGAAAGCTCACCAAACTCTAGCTCAATCACCTGTATTAATAACCTGAAAATTACCTTCAAACTGCAGAGCTCAGTGTTAATTTTATGTTAATTCTATACCAACTCATTAAACTCTTGAATTGTGATTTCAAGTTAGCTAATTAATCACTTAATGTATTTTTTTCTAAATGCCAAAGTTTCTCAATTTCTATTTTATTAAAATCTTTAAATGACCTACTTGCTTTGTAAAATTTCTTTCATTAAGAAAATAAATTAATATTTTCCTAATTGAAAACTATATCACTGCAGTTGTGTCTATAATTATTTTTTAATTATTTAGTTTAAATATTTATTGTATTATATGCTGATGCTTTGAAACAGCGAACACTAAATTTCAATATTTTAAGAACAGTAATTAAAACATCTTCACGTAAATATTTTATAATCTTATCTGCCTGCTTGCTGTTTTGAAACTCTCTTATGTAAATAGTACCAACTCACTCTGTGCTCGTTATTATTGTATTAGTAATTATTTGATTTTATATGTGAAATGTGGCTTGTTTCAGTCAGAAATTAATCTTAACTTATTTATACTAAGAAACAGACAAGCCTTGAGAAATATTTACAAGTATATTTGCTAGTTAATTTATTTATAAAATCCCTCCAAATATACTTTCCGTCCTTTTCAAGTATTAATGATTTGATAAATAACTAATTAGCTTGAACTGGAAAAGTAAAGAATATCTATAACTATCCCCATCTATAGCATATATTTATTATCATACTACATAAGATGGCTCCATTAATCAAGCCAATAAGCTATCATTCTTGTATATGGAATATTAAATTTATAATACTCTTTGCTTGGTGAATGTGATTGATTTCTTTAAATATTTTTCTCATTTTGCTGCTATATATATTTATGTTTTTAAGATGGAGTATTGGTTAAGCCAGCACATATTCCTCTCATAGGATATAGCAGTGGGGAAGCTTGAATTTAAGGCTAGGTCAGCACATAAGTCCCCCATCATTTCCAAACACAATGTTCCTTTTCTGTCACCATGATGATCAATCCCAGCATACTGGCATTTGTCACAGAAACTCTTGATTTACCAATCCATCCACAGAGCAACCCTTACTATTGTATTTGTCAGTGCTGTAATGCATTGGTACATCCAGAGCAGCCAACTCTACCTCCCTATATCATTACTTCAGAAATTGTCTGAAATACTCTTGAAAGTATGTTTAATCTAATTTATTGTAGCAGATTCTAGGCTAAATAGATATAAAAATGGATAAGTAATGTCCTTCGTAAGTGTTAATCAAGGCTTCATCTAATTACTTGCATATAGCTATGAATTAAGAGGAGTTGGCATATTTTCTCTATAGACATGACATAGTGGTGATTTATTTATATGCTGCCACAATTAATTTATAAGATGAAAACCTGTTAAATTCATCTTACTTAAAGCACATAATAATTTGTCTTAATATTTTTATATTTGATTCTGTATGAAGAGAATACCTGAACACTCTTGTGCCATTAAATGCCTGCACACATTTTCATGTACTGTATGAGTTCTGATATATATTTTGGTTTAAATTATGATTTATTGAAGGAAATAAAACTATAGTTAAATTGACCTAGTCCATTCTCAGTCTCATTATTCAATCCAATTCTAAGTATTGATTATATATATATATGTAAAGTCTATGCATCAATTAAGTTTCCATTAGTTAATTATATATTAGATGCTATCAATAATAGCAATTTTAATAATGAGTCTTATTGCTTCTCCCTGACCTATGTTGACTGTGAATAAAATGGTATATTATGTGGAATTTCAAAGTGGGCATTCATAGGGTCTTGAGTCTTGGAGTACTGTCTTATGAGTTGAAGTGTGGTCAAACTCAGTATGTCATAATCCTAGTCTTGTCAGCTTCAGACTCTTTGCTTGAACTCTAAGTTCTGTTATGTGAATGTACAAACTTGACCATTACAATATGTATTGTAACAATAGCTGGGTTTGAATACGAATACTAAAGGAAGTAAAAGGCAATATTGATTAGCAAAGAGTATTTATTGTGATTGTTATGAATTAAATTAATAGATGTGAGAAAATTTATAGATATACATTCAAACCCCATTACAAAAGAGTGTGAATGAAATACATTAACCATTTAAAGACATGATGTTATACACATATATTTGTTACACATGTTATTGTGATGTTGCATAGAATTAATTACTAACAAGTTTGTATGCGGAAATGAAAAGAAGTGATTATGTGTGGAGTTGTATTTCCTATTTTATTATTTTGTTTTATATATTTTATTGTGCTATTTAAAATGTACACCAGGTGCTGAGAAGGGTTAATATAGAAAAAAATCGATAGAAGATATAGTCTAATATAAACAAGCAAAGTGAAGAGGCTGTTCTCTCACATTATTGCTAAAACAAAGTGATTGTTGTGCAAAGTTCTTTTGACTCTGCTGTTCTGTTACTAATGCTGATGAAATATTCAACCATGAATCTGGAAATATTATCTGACCAATCATTTTTGCCAGTTGTAAGCTGCTGAGGCCAGTGTATTAAGGTCGTATCTAATAAAAAGATGCTGATCATCCAATATTTAAGAAAGAAGTAAAAAGGGAACAAAACTGAGTTTGGCTTCAAATTAATGTCCTGCAAAAGGTGTATAAATCAGTAGCAGTTTGCTAATGCTGTATTAAAGAAGAGAAAAATATTAGTAAGACCCTGAAAGGTAAAAGTGTCTAGAATAGTCAGTGTAATGCATATGGAATAGAATCCCATGTCAGTGTACCAGCCCAGCTCCTTCCCAGCCATCACTATGTAGTCAATAATACCAGCTGATGAAGATGAACATCTAAATGCCTACATTTTATGGAAATGAAGAACAGTCCTTCTGCCTTGTTGTTCAGTTTGTAGCACACTCAGAAGCTCTGCAATCCAGATAAAATCTAAAAATACCAGATGATATAATGGTTTTTATTCATTTATTATCTTACATGTATGTCAAGTTGTTTATTCACCAAGTGGTGAATTTGTGTTATGTTAAATCATCCTATCACCTTAATTTTAAAATTCTTAGATGTGTACATGCATGTGTATGTTTTCTTTTTTATGTTTGTTATTGCTTGTAACACATATGCATAAATATGTTTAGTTAAGGAGTGGGAAGGATGGGAAGACTGGCATGCATGTATATTTACATTTTTGATATTAGTTTTTAAAAAAATGCTTAATATGTGTGTGAAAAGAAATTCAGACCAATTCATTCAAGGGTATTTATATAAAAATAAAGGGGAGTTTCATATCTAAATTGAATCAACATTATTTTTACTTTTTTCTTATATTATAGAGGTGAGGTTAATAAAATGTATTTTTGTTTATGTGTATAAATGATGATGAGTTATTTGGGAAAATAAATATTTATTTTTGTATTTAAATTACATTATTATGAGTGTCTCATGTATTTCTCTGTTTCTCTCTCTCCAATCAAAATATGTACATTTTCTGATCATAAAATAATCCATCAGTTACCTCAGATAAAGAGTTGATTGAGCTAAGGTCATGGAATACTACTTTATCAAGTGATTAAAACTTTGTTATCATGCAAATATTTTTCTTTACCTACTTGTTTCATATGATTCATTAGTAGTTGTATATTCTTTTGAAAGGGGTTTTATCTTTCCAAATGTGATGTGCAATGGGCAGGTTCAAATTTGGCCTTTCATAGGTATGTAGTGGCCAATGCATTGATATCAATAAGCAAGGCAATAGATTCTGCTGCATTGATATCAATAAGCAAGGCAATAGATTCTGTGCATATAGTAAAAAACTGCGGGGAAGCGGTCATATGGTACAATATATATATATATATATATATAAACAAAATAAATGTCCACTAATATTAATAATACAATAATGAAACAAATATATTCCAAACAGCGGTAAACAATTTATAATATAATATAAATAAAAACTCATAAAGAAATATTTTCGATTATATTCATAATCATTATCAACTCAACTTTCAAAATGGAATCATCTATTACCAACCGGAAACACATGTTGATTTAAATATCCCACAATTCATTAATCCTAACATTTGCTGACTGTCTGTTTATTATCGTATTTTTATACCTACTAATAAAAACTGCCTCTTTAATCTTTCATTTTTCATTATCTCTCTCTTGGCCTAAAATTTTTATTTTGTTTATATCAAAATCAAATTTAAAATTACAATTCCTATCATGATCATAAAAAACAGATTCAGTATATAACTTGATTTCATTATTATTATCATTATATATCTGTACATTTTTCAAAACTCTTTTATACAACAATTTATGTTCTTTAATTCTTTTCTCCATATTACATCTAGATTCCCCCACATATGATAAGTTAAACCCACAAAAAAATTCTATAAATTATATTATTCACATTATTTTTTTCTATCTTATCTTTTGAATTATTAATCATTCTATTTAAATTACCTGATCCATAAAATGAAACATTATATATACTATTATAAACTTTTTTCATAAATTTTACTTGATTATATATATATATATATATATATATATATAGTAATGGTCAAGGTTGTATAATCAGCCTACAAGACAGAAACACCAAGCAGGGACTCTCAACCAGCAGACACATGGTTATCCTCATTCTCCTAGTTTAAACCCTACCTAGGCTTTCTAGCCTAAATCAGCTGCCCACATAGAAATCAGCTTTGCTTTGATTTTTTTTAAATTTCAGTTGGTTAACTACAAGTTATTAAACCTATAGTTTATTATTGAGTTTATAATGATGCCATACTCTGATGCAAGACAATCATTTCATGTTCAGTTTTGGGCACATAGTAAAAAACTGCAGGGTAGGGGTCAACTGGTACAATATATATATATATATATATATATATATATATATATATATATATATATATATAAACACTGAATTACTTGTCTATAAAACTACTTTAATATTTCAACCAGCAGACTGGTTTTCATCAGACAGCTTTCTGATAAAAACCAGTCTGCTGGTTGAAATATCAAAATAGTTTTATAGAGAACTAAATTTGTGTTTTATAATGTTTTTATTTTTCCTTTAGTTAGTTCCTATATATAGTCAAGGTTGTATAATCAGTCTACATGACTGAAACACCAAGCAAAGACTCTCAACCAGAAGACACAGGGTTATCCTATGCTTCTAGTTTAAACCCTACCTAGGCTTTCTAGCCTCAATCAAGTTCTTTTCTTTATACAGCATAATGTGACTCAGGGTTAAAACAAACTCCCCACCTCAGGGTTCCTTGTAACTTATAATATTACACCACACTAGCACTTTTAAGCCTTACATTAATTTATTTATCTTATAATTGTTGATATGATTTGGTAGTTTAATCATTTCTACAAAGCTACAAAGCTAATATTATATTTATAAGGTACTAAACCATAGACTTACTAGATGATGTATATAATAATCACAAGATTGCCATTTCTTATGCTTGCTTATAACTGTTATTAAAACAGGCAAAAACTCACTATACATATTGCCTCTCACTGCAAGCTAGAGTAATCAATGGATTCCAGAAGGCTTGTACATAAATTCCCCATCTAGTGCCTATTCATTCAATACTCCCAGACTAGTTTCTGACTTGTGGCCTTCATCAGTTTGGAGCCTTGAATCTGAGAGCACTGCACCTAGATCTTAGGATCTATGCAACCCTCCAGCAGACCTATATGACTATATAAGCTAATGAGCTTGGATTAAAAATATTAAAGTGTTTTTAATTTTGAACTCATACTTTTGTAGTTAAGTAGAGATAAAAGGTGGCTGCCAGAGGGTTGCATTAGATCCTAAGATCTAAGTGCAGTGCTTTCAGATCCAAGGCTCCTCACTGATGAAGACCACAAACCAGAAACTAATCTGGGGATATTCAATGAGTAGGCACTAGATAGGGATTTTATGCACAAGCCTTCTGGAATCCATTGATTACTATAGCTTGCAATGAGTGGCAATACATATAGTGATTTTTGCCTGTTTTAATAAGATGTATATAATAACTAATTAATAGTTCCAACACACAATAATAATGCACAATTAGTTAACTAGAATGATATAAGTTTTATTACAAAATTAAAATAAAAGAGAGAGTAGCTTACAAAATTTTACATTGTATTACAGAAGGTGATGGTGGCTTACAACCATGATGTATACTCTATTTAATTTGACTGAAAGTATGACAATACATCAGCCCATTTTAGGTTTGAATATAAAAATTTTATTGCATATTTGTCTAAGGGGACAACCAATGGATGGTTTCAGTTTAAGGTCACCCAGGGTTGCTAATGAATGCAGGCAGAGGCTAAAGATAAACATTACTCAAAAATTGCAGTACTACCTGTGTGAGTAGAGTCAATGGTAATTAAATATTATGAGGATTGGATTGGGGATCAAATTGTATGGTTCACCACTGAAAAGTGGATGTCTCTGGCCAAAGAGGTGCATCTGCTTCTAATCAAGAGTGCATTAGAGCAGAAAGTAAAGATGTGCTAAATCTAGGATTTAGGGTTGCAAGGAGTATCCCCAGCTTCTGTGGAATCTAGACTGGCACTAATCTATGAGTGTCTGGTCTGCCTTCAAGCAGTTTGACCATATGATGCATGAACTATAAAGATAAAATGTGAATAATAATAATATGACAATTGCTACTCATATAGGAAGGTAGGAACAGAAATATGTAGATGTATAAACAATAAATTATGAAGCCTTCCATCTACATGAATAAACATTATGAAACTTATTTTGAAATACACATGAGGATCCCCAGTTAACCACATATGATTATTTTAAAAGTGAAACCTGCTCACAATAATAATTTTAATAATCTTAAATTTAAAAAATTAAATCAAACAACATTTGAGCATTAGGGAGAATAATTACCTCTAAAATAGACAATTTTGTTAGTATTACTTCTACATAATAAAATATTGAATTATAATTATTGCCACATTTACAGGAGCAAAGAGAATTATTAATTTAGTGGCATGTGAAATAACAATTTAAACAGAGTTAATATATTATTTTATTATGAATATTTTTAATAAAACCATATTTCAAAATATGTGTTGGGTTACATATATGGAACAACATGACAGACAAACAAAATGATTTATAAATTAATTGAATAGAAATACGTTCACCATCCTTCATTAATTCTATACATAATTCTAAGAATTAACACATAACTTTCCTTGACATGATGGGGATATGAGAAAAAACTAAGAAAAACAATTTATATAATGTTATTATTACTTTTAAAATTTAATAGTTTTAAATTTGGTGTCTTCTTGGCTTACTCCATTCCTTGGGATTTTGAGAGCAGAGAAATGTAAACACGTTTAATGAATTGACATTTAACTCCATCATCCAAGGTAATATACATAAATAAAAATGAAAATTACATTTCTGATTTATTAAATGATTAATCCAGTAGCTTTAACAATAATAATAAATATTATATATACAACTTACACGGTTAAGATTAGCTAATGAAATATATTAAAGAAAATCGAGTTACAATTAAAACTTTGTAATGAAATGAAAGCATTTTTTACCAGTAATAAGATGATGACTTTCAGATTTCTTCTACACAGATGGATAGACGGATTCATGATCTTTGGACTGGCAATTCCCCCTTACATGCTTATATATGTTATTTTGAGCATTTGTTCCCCTTTTTGGTTCTTAATGGATTTCATACTGCCCTTGCTTCTAATTGATGTTCTATTAATTCTTTGCTTCCCCATGCCTTATGTGCAGCAAAATTATTTCAGTTAGACAAAATATAGTGCAATTTTGCTTTAAAATTTTAATATATCAATGTTTATTGGAGATTTTTTGAAATATAATTATCCAATGAACAAGTTTTATTGTTTTTTTTTTTAACTTTTCACAATTTTTTTGTCTATTTATCCATATTTACCCACAATAATTTTATCATTTAATTGTTTCTTAAATCTAGTATTTTGTGCATCTACTTAAAAATATTCTACTATATTATCACAATAAAAATTAAAAATGTACTGGTGATAAACCTTAATTATCTAGATTTCTGTATTCTCTTTGATATAAATCTTTATCTCTATAATATTCTTTATTTTTTATTTATAATGAGTGTCACTTTGGTTGACTTCCAATACTTGTGCCTTTATAGTAAATTATGTGCCCATTTTTTAAATTAATTTTTCTTCTAACATTAACAAAATCTAAAAATAACTTATTTAAAATTAGATAACTCATCTTCAAATCCATGCAATATTTTTTTTTCATTTGACAGGAATGTAGTTATTCTAGGCATATAGTAAGCATTATTGAATGGCAGTTACAAACCATCATTTTTGTTATGATTTTATACTTTACAATGTAAAAAAGGCATAATTTATTCTGAGTTCTCTTTATGTATACGTGCACACATACAACCTGTTATCAAAAAAAAATCAATCAATGTTTCACTTAAAAACATTGGTATTTTTTATCTTCAGAGGTTCCATCTTTCTACATAATGTTTATTTGAGAGCAACATATTCAAATTGATATACCCTGAGAACAATCATAAGATAATAGCAGCTGCAACCACAAATCATATGGATAGAAAATTAGGATTTTTATCTGCTTAGGTTCATTAAGATATCAAAAGAAATTCAATGATTTTTTATCAATTAATAACGTTTTTTTTTTTTTTGTAATCCTTATCTTACATATAAAATTTAAATTTAATATTGTTAAATTGCATAATATAATAAATATAGATGCATAATAATTTATTATTTAACATTTCACGACCTATTATAATAGGTTACTTTTACATTTCAAGTATAAAATTACAATCATTCCCCCCCCCCCATAATTGACGTCTATATCTCAATTCGAAGAGACAGTTGTTAATAATATACATATCTATGGTTTCTTTGGCGAATAGTTTGAAACAAAATATTCATTCACTATTGCTAACAAATAA